>CM031969.1:34565388-34790603 GCA_018804465.1 Populus tomentosa
TATATATATATATATAACAATCAAAAGTTTGAGGATCAAATTTGATATAATCAGCAAATAATGACATTTCTAAATTTTTCACAACTTCCGGAAAGTGTTTTCCGCCTAAATTTTTCAGGAAAACATTTTCCTGAAAACCAAGTCAAAATTTTCTTTTACTGGAAAATGTTTTCCATTGACCAACTTTCCTAATGCAAACAAACACAAGAAAGTTTGAAAAGTAATTTTTCGAAAACCACTTTCCGGAAAACAAACACAGCTAAAGGAAAAACGTTTTTCTGAAAACCAAGCCAAATTTTTCTTTGACTAAAATTAACCAGAAAGTATTTTTCGTTGACTTGAAAGTGTTTTCTGTTGACACAAAAGTGTTTTTTGTTGACCAACTTTTCTAATGACAAACAAATACAGAAAAATATGAAAAATAATTTTCTAAAAATTACTTTCTAGGAAACAAACATGGCCTTATATTTACTCTTAATTAAAAAAGAAAAAGAAGAAAACCCTTTCTGTCGGGTAGCTGTTTTGATAATTGAACTAGAAAATCCGCGAAAACATTGAAGTGCTAGAAAAACAAGTTTACATTGAATCTGAGTAGGTCAATTCTCGAGTTACTTGTACCTTAATTGTGTTTTTGACATTAGAAAGTGATTGTTTTCCTCAAATTCTCTCCCATTAGACATTTGCGGTGCATGAACGAAGCAGAATCCCAATCAAAGGATCTACCTCACTGTTAAGAAGGAAATACAAGAAACTTCGGATGCACAAAGTCTCTTCCCGCAACTTGTTTTCTTGGGTTTTGAATCTCACCTGCGAGGCCTCGAACAACCAGACAAGAATCAGATTGATGTCTACTTCACAAATTCTGATATCTACCAAACTTCCCAGTTGCGCATTACTTGGAGCTTGTACGAGAACCTTTCAGCTTTGAAGGATCTTACGCTTTGAGGAGGTCTGCTTCCAGGGCAAGATTCTCCTATCTGTGCTGCAGCAAAAGGTTGATGGACTCTCAATCCTGACCTGATCCTAAAAACCAGATCTAGATTCTCAGCTCTTAATAATTATATATGTGCCACTTAGAAAGAAAGAAACCATCGGCAGCTGTATAGACTAACTCCACATGCAGGTCTCTAAATAACATATGAACATGATTTTTAAAAAAATGTTGTACATACACCTCTGGATTCCTTGCAAGAAACGGTTCGTCCTTGGATATTCGTCCATGTGCAACAAAGCAACCAACAAAAAAAAAAACAAAAAAGAACATACGAGCAGACATGATCGAGACTGAATCAATGCAGCCTTGTCAGCTCTTCCACTCTCTTGCAAAGCTCCTCCACGGAGATCTCCATTGCCTTGGATATCTCATCCATCCGACTACGGGTGAGATCAAGGAATGACTCGATAAGATCTCCATCCAAGAAATTCTTGGCATCTACAGTTTTCTTCTCATTGTTGAATGATCTCCATTGCTCATGGCTCAATCCTCCAACACCCTTTATCACCTTTCTTAAGTTTGACTGCAGCTTCTCCAAAAAGAGGTATTGCTCATGAGGAAGTGAAGCAATGACCCCGATTACACCATTAACAGTCCCAAAAATGACAGTTGGGATCTGGCCAACATCGGAATCTGGCAAGCGCATGACAAGGGAACCATGTCGGAATCGATTTACAAATTCGCCAAGGTGATACTCACCGACCACCTCAAGACGGCCTCGTTCCTCATCAGTGGCACCTTCACTATTTTTCCGAACCGTGAATAGGTTAAAGTTATTTTCAGCACCAAGGTAAATGTCATCATCAAGAATCTCAACTGCCGACATCCAATTTGCATTATAATCACGGGCTCGCTCCTCAATAGCACCTTCCTCATGCTGAAAACAAGTTAGCAGTCATGTCAGCTAGGCATCATCAGAAACAACATAAATGCTAGGGGCTCTTCAATTTTGATGTAATACATGTCAAAGATATGCAGTCGAGCAGCAAATAATTGGAACAAGTTGATGATGGAATGATGAAAACAAACACAAACTGAATTATTGAGCAAGTATTTGTTTCATGATACATGAAATACTCACCTTATAGATTAGCAAGGAGATTGACTTCATCAGATCACCAACAACAATGAAATCTCCACGAGTTTGTACATAGAGGGCAAGTATGTGCCCATGATGCCCACACTCAGACTGCAGCTCACGTGTTCCATCATCTCGGAGCATCCACTTGTATAACTGGATCTTTTGATTAATAGCAGCCAGCAGTTTGCCATTGAAAGCATTCAAAGAGTATACTGCCCCCTTTGTTTCCTTCTCAGCAATAAGCTGCAACTTCCCATCTTCCACTATGAAAACCAGTATTCGGCCCTACATTGTTCATGAAAGGAAGACATATGGGTGGAATATGAGATATAGGAAGTGCTCACTGCTCAATTTTTCAATTGGTTTTGTTTTAACTTCGTATTTCTGAACAAAGAAAAACCATAACAATCAGGGTGACCTTTACCTTGGTTGGCTCGTTTTCTTCTGGCAAAACATATGCAGTTCCAACACAATAGTACACATTGCTATCATCAGAAAAGGAGCAGCTAAGTATGGAGCAGCCATACTCAAATGTGTCAAGTGGATATGTTGATATGAACTCAAAGGTTTGATCATCTAACAATCGAATAAAATGCATTTCAGATTCTTCTGCATTGGATTGGTTTTTCATACTACAAATGGAGAAAGTCCGAGACTGCTCCTGGTGACATATACGCCGTGCATGTTCACCCAATGGAATAGAGCGGATGTGAAGCTTTTGGATATCATCGATGGTGCCAATGCTAAGTTCCCCTTCTTTTGCAATAGCAAGGCTGTTGACAATTTACCACAAGTCAATGAACTGTGAATTTATCTTTTAGAAAGTATTTTTCTTTCCCTTAAGGAAAAAACTGCAGTACAGTAGTGATAAACCATAGGACGGTTCATACAGAAGCCGGTTTCTAATACTATTTTTCCATGTTCTCATTTCAAACAATCCCATCCTACCTATCTACAATATTCCTTTTCATGCCATGCCAAAACCATGCCTCATAAAATTATCACCCCACTCTGTTCTGGAAACAGAGAAGCTAAGTCCTATCAGTATGAATAGGACAAGAGACAAAAGACAAGAGCCTCAATTAGGCAGAGTCAAATGATAGATAGCCCATAAATAACTAGTTCAGAATCAATGACTTCATAGTTCTTCAGAGATTGTTTGGCTTTTAAAAAACAAAATTAAGATGTAAGAGAGAAATTTAAATAGCAATGGCAATCATGACCTTCATAAGTTCTAGAAGACAAGTGATTGCATAGCATTATAGTAGAGACGCTATTTGCTCAAAGAAGTGGAATGGTGAATATAGTTTCCTAACAAGAAAATCTATAGGAAAGAAACAAAGAATCTCCAATCAAAGATAATTGCACCATAGCTACCTATAATCAGTAAAAAAATAGATTACATGTACATAGAATTTGCAAACTTTGCTGCTGGTTTCAATATTTTGCAGTATAAAGTAGAGTAGGAAAATCACATCACAAAAGTGTTTCCGTACGAAATGTGTTTGATCAAACCAGCAAATCAAATTGCATTTGATAAAATCGAAGGTGTTTCCCTATTACCTGCTACAGTGTCGTGGTGCAAGCCAACATAAAAATTAGGAACACAAAAGATTACCTGTCTGGAAATGCAGCAGAGTTAAAAGGACACATATGACTGACTTCTTTCAAGTTTACATTGCTGTAAAGTAGTTTCTTGTTGCTGCTGTAAATGACAGTTGGCCTATCTGATGCAGCAAATACATGTGTGGTATTCTTCGATGAGAAAGTACGGAGTGTTATAGGTTGGGTCCCCAAAGACACCTTTTTCCTATCTTTCAACTCGCCAGTACTCAAGTTCAGTAGGAAGTTCAAGAGGTGTCCGTCTCCAAGGGCACATAATAAATACGATATCTGAAGAAATAGATAAATTATTAGCACTCAAAATTACCTCTCCATGGGAGAAAAAACCAAACAAATGTGAGCACCCAAAAACATATTGGTGAGATTTCCATTTTCACTATTCATAATAAAAAGTTCATTATCTGATTATGGTCCCACCAAAGCAGGGGTTAGAATCCAACAAACATCTTCCTGGAGGTTCAAATGAATGCAATAGTATGATAAAAATTCCATGGCTTGTTTGTTTAAACTAAACTTTCTGAGAAATATTTTTTGCAAGTCAAATTTATCTTTGGTTTTGAATCAAGAAATCTGTTCTTTGCACATGTGACCCAATGTATGACATGGAGTTGAAGCCGCAAAGAAACTCGAGCAGATCCAGAAGAAGAAGAAAAACCACTTAAGACTGAAAGTGATAAGCATACCCCTTCAAAGGAACATAGAAGAACAGAACGGGGTATTATCTCTCCTCCCAATGGCTCCTTTGTTATGAGATTTAGATCAGGTAATGAAAATATCCTGACACTTATGTCTGTCCACATTCCAACCGCAGCTAGTTGACTATAGTTGGGATTCTCTCCAATGGGGTTAATGTCCAGGCATGATATCTCACACTCTAACTGTGCGTGTTTTGCCTGTGTCAGTGTCCCATCACCGATTTCCAGATAGACGAGGTGGCCAGCACCAGTTGCCAATAAAACCTGTCAAATAAGTTGTGCAATAATTGAAATAATTTCTCATTCTATACGAACAACCTAGCACATGGAAAAACCTACGCTACCAGCAACCATTGTTCATAGCAAACTCATTGAAGTTAAGCATAGATCAAACAGAAACCATACAATTAAATGCCAACAACTGCCAAAGTCAAATCCTAAGCATAGAAGTAACATGTTGGCAGAATCACTAACATGCACAGAAGAAGAATCGAGCAATATAGCTTCCCCCGTGACCAAGGATAAATATCAACTGTATAAAAGGCTGCACATTATGAAAACAGTTCTCACTAGTTTATGGCAGATTGGCATGTGATCTACAAATGTGCCACAGGTAAAGACCTGGTGCCTTCAAGATGATGTGCTGGAGTAGAAATGAGTAATATTACTTCTTTTCTCCCCGGGGAAAACATAACTGCTTTTTAGAAATTAAAAACTGAGCAAATTATGAATGCAGTTCTCACAAGCTTGACAAACTGGCACTTGACCTACATGTGTTACAGGCATGGTCATAGACCTGATGCCTTCAAGATGATGCAAACAAAATATTTGCCCCAATGCCAAGCAATAGCCAATCCAGCCCTGCTCTAGAGAAATTCTGATGTAGGAAAATGATACAAGACTAAGGTGGGAGAAGACTGTGAAAGGAGGAATTGGGAAATGACAGTTATAAGTTGAGGCTAGGAATTCAAATTAGAACTGGGAATTTTATTCCCAGTTGTAACATCATCGTTCCAATTATGCATGTGCCTTGTTTAGTTATGACTCGTCTTTCATGTAGTTGTCTTTTATTATCAAAGAAGAGTATTGTGAGGACACGTGTCCACGACTGCTTTTGTTAAGCGGAATTCTGTTGCTGTATGAGAGGAGTATCAGAGCCAGATTTGTTATGCGATGAATGTAATTGATTCCCACTCTCCCTCCATCCCTTTCTCCCTCCCCTTTCCTTCTCTGTTCTTTCCCTCTATTTATGCTACTGACAGCATGGATTCTGCTGGAATTATTGCTTATATGGTCTATCCCACAAACACACATACAAGAAAACATTGGATTTATTTCCCATTAAGGACCATCCTCCCTCTGTTTCTCTCTCCTCTTTCCTTCTCTGTTCTTTCCCTCTATTTATGCTACTGACAGCATGGATCCTGCTGGAATTATTGCTAATAGGGTCTATCCCACAAACACACATACAAGAAAACTTTGGATTTATGTCCATGTCCAATAAAGGACTTGTGGAGATCTAGGGTTTGTTCATTCGGGATTAGGGTTAAATACAGTTTGTTTAGAAGAAATAAGGTGAAACAAGATTCTGAATTGCTCAGTATTATTGCATATGATAACAAAACAGAACAGTTTCACACTCATTTCCAGCAAAACCTGCTGCAAATTTATTGTCGAAAACTGGGAAACACAAATGTCAACATCTATAGATGGGGAATTGCATGAAACAAACCTGGGTGGCATTAGCAGTGGCGACATTTATTGAATAACCTGATGGAGCATTCCATTCCTGTCTGAGCTCTCTAGTTGTAGAACTGACCAGTCTTACAGAGCTTGATGTAACCTGCCAGGTCAATCCTCCCATATTACGACATATAATAGTGGATAAACAGTATCTCCTAGCAGAAAAAATTGGATGCAGAGAAATCCTTATCACATAACCTAATTTCACAAAATTGTAAATTCAAAATGGCAAAGAGAGGAATGACAATAAAACTTGAAAAAAACAATCATTGTGAGAGCTTCTAGGATATGATGAATGCAAAAGTAAATTTCCTTTTGGTAAACTGGAGGAGAGGGAGCAAGTAAATTAGTTTCCATTAAAAAATTAACACTTGCCACAAGTTAATTCTCAATAATTAAAATGTACCTGACAATAGACAGTGCACATGAATTCGCATTTGAAATGGAATGGATTTCAGCATATCAACGCAAGATCATGTGACTGATCCCAAACCCAATGGTTAGCAAAGGATGGTAAAAGCCTTGTTAACAGAAAATGTAAGAGAAATTCTATAGCACAAGCACAAGTTCAGCCTTGTGGTGCACAGCATTTTTGGAGTAAGAGGACATAATAGAAGCATAAGAAAAAATGTTGCTCGCATCAAACCATAACAAATATAAAATAAACACCTGAGATTTGTTGAACTAAATTAATTGGTCAAATTGATCTGGTTAATCAAGATGCAATGGAACAAACAAGAAATTTCTTTTTTATTTCACCGGAAACACGTAAACTTACTTGTACAAGCTGGTTGAACACAGCACAATGGCAGAACAATGTCTGCACTTGTGAACAGAAACCCTCTATTTCAGTTTCCTCCAACTCATCCTCAATGTTCATTGCCAAAATTCTTGTCTCACTAATAAAACTTACAACCAGAAAGGTGTCAAATGGATCATCAGTCAAAGATCTTAATGACCACATTCCTTTGATGCCTTGAAGCTCTACAGATGCCTACAATGAGTTCTATAAATAAATAAACAAATAAAAATGCACACAATCAATTTACAAGGAACCAGTAAAGAATAAGCAAACCTGTTCATTAATTCCTATTCCATTACGAACTATCCGAAGAGACCCATCCTTATAGGCTCCAGAGCAAGTGACAACCTGACCTTGGCCTTGCCGCTCCAGGTCCACCACACAGAAGTCAACAATTGGTCCCAAATTGACATACCTGTCCAGAACTTCTACATATGAACCTTTTGCATCGGGTTGCAGATTTAACTTTACAAGCTGCACTCGGGATCAACAAGATTGTCAATGCACTAATAATGCACATGAACTAAAATTATAGACAAGGTCAATTTTCCCTGCATGTCGATATTACTTTTTCTTACATGAGAATAAAACAGAGAAGGTCCATGACCAAGGATTTCCTAACACTACCAAAAAAAAAATTGAAATGAAAACCATTTGGATGTAGAAAATTAGAATTTTCAACAAATGAAATCTATAAAAAAATGTCAACTACTAAGAAGACAAGGAAGAATTCTTAGATAGACCCATTCTTGTCCTCCTCTTCTGCAATCAAACTCTATGAAATACAGTTTAGTCACTTGTATCATGCAATGCATCCACCAGAACATCAATCAATTAAATAGATGTTTTTAAACCAAGTAAAACACATTTTCTCCCCATTCATTACAAAATTGCAAAATCCCAGTACAGATTCACTAACATCAGGACAACACTATATAAATAAAAAGATCTCAATTTAGAATTTATTATTCAACAATAAAATGGAATTTTCTAATATTCACCGTACCTGTGAATCTCCGTAGCTTGAACCAATAAAGACAAAAGCATTGTCGAGATATGATATGGTAGATGCAATAGAAGTTTCTCCCAATAGCTCAATTTTGAGGCCAGTGACCCTGTAGCACAAATGTGCACAAGCTTGAGAAAATTCTAATAATAGTGAGAAGTGATCAGTTTGCTTTTCCAATGAAAAAAAAAATGAATGCATGCAGATCATCATCATCAGCAAGGAAAACTCACTTTTCTTTCTCATGGGTTATGACTAGAAGGTGAAGAAGCCCAGCATGATCACCAAGTAAATACCTAGAACCATCAGCATCAACCCTTCCATATGCTTTCGTGATAGACTAGCAGTGAAAATCAATGAAAAAAGGTCATGAACACATAGAAAAGTCAGTACTTGCATCCTGGAAATTTACTAAGAGAAGCTAACATAATATCAACAACAATCCACCAGTGACCTACAGGTCTGATTGGGATCGCTCTAAAAACATTGGCGCTGCAATATACAATTGTTTCTTCTCCAATAATAAGAACACCACAGAAAGGTGGGGGAACTGGTATTAGCAAATCAGCACCATTGTCAAGATTGTTCTGCGACCAAGGACCCTCAATAAAGTCTTTATCTTTCAAAGCAACCTCATATGTTTTAACATGACGGGCATCCTTGTTATCCTGCAATGATAAGAGCAGAATAAAATGGGCATCTAAAGTTTTCTTCCCATAATATGCGTATAGTTGATCAAAAATCACATGCAGGGCATATATATTCTAGATAACCAGTGTCAAGCTGCAGCTATCAAACAAAGCAATCATTTCAACATAAGAGTTTTTGTTAAGCATTTTCCACATGAATAATAAATTACTCAAGAAGGGTGTAAAGGAAGGCACAGTCCAAAGCACACTAAGAGAATGCAAGCACCAAAAGAACCAAAAAGAAACACAAAAATAAAAAATAAAAATAAAAAGAGCTACATTCTAAGATCTAAGGTGCCCAAGAACCCCAAAAATCAGTCAAGGTAGCGACTAAGGGTGAGAAAATGTGTGGATACTGTCCGACCATAGCAGTGGATGTAGAACAGAAACTTGCAGACAAATTATATTGCAAGGTGGACATGGTTGCTTCTTTGGAATATATCTGCATGCTTCATACCACTCGTGCTTCTGATTTTAATTTTCTAATGCAGAATCCAATGAAACTTAGCTAGAACACAGTCGATATAGCGAAATTTTTGGGCCCCAGTTTCTTTATTAATTTCAGGAGAAAAAACATGGACTTAGGCAAGACAGCTGATGGTTTATATGCCCTACTTTAGTCATTAACATGCATGGTTTATATAAACCTACTTTACTCATTAAACATACACAGAATCCACAAGCACATAAGACTTTCTCAACTCACCCTTAGTTATTTTGATTAATAACATAGCCAGTTTCATGTAAAAATGTAACACATTTTTTACTAGAAAGACAATTTTCAGAGCTTATGCTGCAGGACATCTCCTTGAATAATTTGAAAACTTATGAAGTCCATTTGATACGAGAAGAGAAAGTAACTTTTTTTTAGATTGATCATCACTTCAATTTAATAAAATATATATAAATGTTCAAAAGATTTGTGCATAAAAAAATACATTTGAAAGAACTACATCCTGAAAGTGGGGATGCAAAAGGAAAACAGCAGACCTGGTAAAGAACAACAATCGTTGGTTTTGAACAACCATGAAGAAATTTGATATCCAAAACTTGAAGTTCCTCAAGCCTGTAAAGAAGACACGATAAACAAATTATTGTATAAGCATATAATGAAGAAACGATAAAACTCAATGATAAATTCAGCCTCTTCACCATAAACCTATGTGCAGACATCATAGAATTCTAGGGCATGGGCATGAGGAGACCCTCCTTTCCCAGAAAGAGCAATGTCTCAAAATTAACTTCCATCATTCTACTATTTCTCTATAGCAATTCAGATAGTCTTTGTTACAATTGTCTCACTAATATATATCCATGTATTTACTAGAAAGCAGCTTCCTAAGAGAAATCACACCTGGTTATTGCATACACACACATGCGCTGCATGTATGTGCAATTGAAGTATAGGAATCCAGATCCAATACACTGGACATCAACTTCACAGCCAAGGTCTTCATAAGCAGATTCATATATTCTTTAGATAGGTCATGGCAGGTTTATCCATAGAACTGATGTTGAGTAATTGGATAGAAGATTCATACCTTATGTTAAAAGCCTCTTTGAGCTGTCCTTTATTATCAAAAGGAATGACCTGAGAAAACAACCAGTAAAACTATCAATTCATCATTCTTTCCATCAAAATTCAGAGAAGAATGTCGATAATAAGATGCTCTTATGTCAACCAGTAAAATTCACACTGCCATGTTGAAAATTCAAGTTGGGATATAGTTTGATCGTGAACCTTAAACAACCCATCATACAAATGGAGTCCGATTAATCTACAGTCAGGATCAATTATGCCAATCTGCAGTAAGAAAGGAAAGATAAAATATAAACTAGTCAGAAGAAGTTCATTACTAACCCCAATAAGAAGTTAAGGTACACTTGTCCAGACTGAGGAAGATAAAGGAAAACTACTCTTAAAACATGAACGAAAAGCTTAGGAGAAATGATGGAGAGACTCAATATGAACCTAGAAGTGTAATAATTACCTGACCATTGTCTGTTGGGCGACCTATACGGTCTGATACATCCCCCATTGCTCTATATGAGAAGGAAAAGAAAGAGTCAATGCAAGAATACTATAGAAAATGCCATCCACATATTATAAAAATTTCAGAGATTCATCAAGGCATCTAATATCTAGACAGAAGAAAACTAGAGGCTGTTAATATCACCCACCCAACTTTGTTACTCCTCTATATACAACTTCCCATCTTTCCTTTTCCCAATACCGGAAACTAAGTTACAACTTACAACAGGTTGCTTATGGACTCCAACTGTCTCAAATAAAGAAAACTGTAGTTCCCATATTATTTCCCATTATTTTGATAATTATTATTCAATCCGTTTAAATGTCTGATGAACATTTTAACAAACCGACCAAGATGAAGGAATAAAAGCACAGCTCCTGATTTGACCCATGTATCACATCATGGAAAGAGACAGAAATAGCTATAAACAATTATTTTCAATCAAACAAACACCGCTCATCCATGTGTTTTAGTCTTTATTGATTATCCATTATCTGAAATACTTAAAGCTGATATGGATTTCATCTAATTCATGTGTGTTAGTTTTCTATTTTGATTTATTCTCCATCTAGAAATCCTTAAACCTGAAGAAAATTTCTTCTAAATTTTATAGGAGCATAAAGAAGAAAGTTATATGGGAGAAGCAGATACAGCAGAAACTCTAACCAATTCATAAACAAGTCAACAGGCATAGAACATACACAATAAAATTACAAGTGAAGAAACCCTAAATTGAACCCAATATCTTCCACTAATACTTGATTAGTTGCACTGTAATTGTACCAGCTAAGTTTCATGCTAGTGGAACTGCAAAGCAAATTAGACAGCCTAATAAGTAAGGAGACATCAATAAGACTCAAGGTTCAGGCTTTGGAAAAATGTCAAAATTAAAAAAAATAATAATAATAGACGAAAATCTGGTGGCCAAGATCACAGAAAGCAAACCACACTCTCACTAAACATGTTTAGAATTTACCAATATAACACCAGCTCATTAGTCACTAGATGCACGGTTCATCTTTGATACAAGGTTAAGGTAACGTATTCAACAGTTGGACTTCGAAGATTTTAGTCACAAAAAGCTCTAAGAGATGAATATCATTTGACATTTTAAGTTTAAACCTGGTAATTAGCTCAGACGTCTCTGCGTCCCACTGAAGTACACAGAATTTGTATCTTTCAGTTGCAATAAATAAAAAGTCCTGAGCTTCACCCTGATAAAAAACATTAAAGAATTGAGTTCAGATTTAAGAGCATCAAAAACACACAGCCGGAAGGTGAAATAAATAGAGATACTAACATGAGGCCGGAAAAGTTCGAGAGTTGCAATTCGTCCATATATTGGAACATCTAACATGGGCTGCAAGGAAAAAATTGGAGTCATTTCTCATGCTTTTTTAATGTCTTATTAGATAGATAGTTTTAATAACTTGTAATTTCTCATAAAGCATCCATCCTTCCTAAAACATGTGATTTGGGACATATCCAACGGGAAAACATGTGGTTGGTTACCTGTAATCCCTGAGGAGTAAGCAGATTGATTTCGATACGGGTACATTTCCTGGAGCAAGTAAAATGAAATTGATATTAAGGAAACCAAGCCCTAGTGAAGAAGAAAAACAAAGACGGTAGATAAATATATAAAACAATCAATTGAATCCAACAAAAAAGAGATGGATTTATTACGCAATGATGAGATTGAGCTCTTGAGAACTGGTGAAATTGCCGACACAAGAGTGCGTCACATTGGTGGGCTTGTGAGCAGTCACCACATAGTTCCAAACACTCATCTTCACTTTCAGATCTCCCCCTCTCTTTCTCTGCGCGTCTGTGTTTTGCTCGAAGGAAATGAAAGAGCCCTAGCGGTTCCTGCTCTCTCTAGTGTTTTGCTATTCCGTCTCCGTTTCTGGCCTTTTTCACTCTTTTCTAATTTACTCGCTGGTTAGTAAACTCCAAGTCAAACCCCTATCTATACATAACGTTCTAATTAAGTCCTTGAACTACTGCATTCCTTCTACAGCACCATCCCAATCCCCCGGTGGTAAAGTGTTGAGAATTCCCTCTCACTTCTAACAACAAGTGACATTTTTGTACTGTTATGAATGTTTTTATGGATATTTTTTAAATAATTTTTTATAGTAAAATGTATATTAATAATTATTTTTATTTTTTAAAAATATTTTTAATATTAGTATATTAAAATAATTTTAAAACACTAAAAATATATTAATTTAAAGTAAATAAAAATATTAAATTTTTTCAAAAGCATTTTTAAAACATAAAAATAAACAAAAAATCATTTAAAGCAGCCTGATATATTTATCAACTACGAGTTAGTATTTTTTAACATGATAGTTATTATTTTTTAAAATATTTTTTATTTTAAAATATATTAAAATAATATTTTAAAAAATTATAAATAATCTGAAAAACCAAAACAAAATTAAATTAAATTAAATTAAAAATAATAATTTTTTTCAAACCATAAAAACAAACAGATTTATTAAATATTTTTTGTATATAAATAAATAAGATAATGTATATTATCTCTCTAATTATATAAGTAGCACCCATCAATATATTTTTCCCATTTATGATGTTTATCCATTATTATTTTTTTAAAAGTAGAAAAAATAATAATGAATTCTTTTAATATTGTAAAAATTCAATCAAGCAATTACTATACAAACGAATAGCCGAGACAAGCATGGATAACAGTCTAGTTTCCTCAAGTATTATTAGATACGAAAATGTCCGGTTTTTGCTTTTCATTTATAGTTCTTGTACCTTGACCGCATACATGTTTCTACATGCACTGTATGGGAACAAATTGCGTTCTCTCATATCTCTGACATTTGAGAAGATCAAGGTTCGTGAGAAAATATTAAGTAATTATCTAAAACGCGTGAGGCATGGAAAAGTACTGTAACTTTTTTATTTATTTATTTTTTGAGATTTTATATATTATTTTTCTTTTTTTTCAAGATTTTTTTTTTTTGTTTTTGTATTTTTTTAAAATTATTTTTTTAATATTAAATTGGTTAAAAATTTAGTTGTGTAGTTTTTTTAAAAAAAACATTATGGATTATTATATTGTTTTCCTATATGATTTTTTTTATTATTTTTATGAATTTTTTTATTTGTTTTTCCAAAATAATCTTTCTCGATTTTTTTTTATATTGAGCTGCTTGAGAATTTTGCTTCATAGTTTTTTTAGAAAAAAAACTATAGATTGCTATAATATTTCTCTACATGATTTTTGTTTTGCTACAGTGTTTCCTCAAATGTTTTTTTTTCAAAATTATCTTTTTTATTTTTTTTTAATATTGAACTGGATAAGAATTTATCTTTAACTTTCCCACATGTTTTATTTCCTATTTTTTTTCTTTTTCTTTTTGCTTTTTTTTTTAAATTGTCTTCTTTTTTTATTTTTTTGTGTTTTTTAAATTATATTCGGAATGTTCCGGTTTCATTCCATATATTCTGTTTTGAATTTGAAAAGTCATTGAATCAAATTGAACCTGGTTCAATTTGATTAATTAAATCACACAAGTATAAAAATAAAAAGCTCTTTTTCATTTCTATTTTCAATAACAATTATATTAATAATAATATCAAAAATTATTATTACTATTTTCATTAACAATGATATTAATTTTTTAAAATTAGATTTATCACTAATATATATGGTTGATACTCATGTTGTTTTTTCAAGTTTATACTTTGTACAAATTTGAGTAAAACAATGAATGTTTTAAATCCCATTAGCTCTGATAACATTGACCTAACTTTATATTTAAAATATTTGTGTTAAAACATTTTAATTTCATAATATTTTAATATTTTATTTAAATTAAATTACTTTAAGTTAAAGATTTATTTAATATTGACTATTTAGAAATATTTTAAATTTTAAAATTATATTTATCTGACATTATGTTTGTATTGCATAATTTATAATTAATTTATCTTGAATTTGAATTATGTTTGAATTTGAATTTATATATATATACATGAATAGTATAACCTCAAAACAGCACGCCAAAACACTTTGAAACTAAAACATTCCATTCCAATTGAAAAAACAAAACATCTACCGAAACAGAATTGACAACCTTGGTTTTTTTCTTTAAAATATTATGGATTATTACAATATTTCCCTACATGGTTTTTTTATTTAATTTTATGAATTTTTTTCTTTATTTTTCCAAAATGGTATTTCTTGATTTTTTTTTTTCATATTTAGCTGATTAAGAATTTTGCTTCGAAGTTTTTTAAAAAAAAAATACTATAAATTACTACAATGTTTCTCCACATGGTTTTTGTTTTGCTATAGTGTTTTCTCATATTTTTTTTCAAAATTATCTTTGTTGAAATTTTTTTTAATATTGAACTAATTAAGAATTTAACTTTAACTTTCCTCACATGTTTTATTTATTTTTTTCTTTTTTTTTTGCTTTTTTTTTCAAAATTGTCTTCTTTTTTTATTATTATTTTTTTGTGTTTTTTTTAGAATTGTTTTTGTAGATTTTTTTTTAATATTAAGCTGGTTGAGAATTTAGCTTTATAGTTTTTTTCTTTAAAACAATGTTGATTGCTAAAGTGTTTCTCTATATGGTTTTTTTAAATGATTTTTTTTGTTTTTTTTTCAGAATTGTCTTTGTTGATTTTATTTTTTCATATTGAAGCTGGTTGAGAATTTAGTTTTTTAATTTTTTCTTTAAACATTATGGATTGCTACAGTGTCCCCACACATGATTTTTTTTTTTGTTATGATTTCTTTTTAAATTGTCTTTATCGATTTTATTATTTTTAATATTGAGCTAGTTGAGAATTACAACTGTAGATTTTCTCATGAAACAATTATCTTTATCGATTTTAGTTTTTTTACTATTAAATTGGTTGAGAATTTAATTTTGTAGCTTTTTCCTTAAAAACATCGTTGATTGTAACAAAAAATTTTCCATACAATTTTATTTTTATTTTTCTATAATTTTTTTCACAAACCCACGATAACGCATAAGCATGCCATAAGTGCGCAACATTGCGCGGGCATGACATCTAGTATATGACCAGAACATGTAGTATTTAACATCATTTTCTTTTAATATTAACTATAAACTAAAAGACAGGGTTTTACTGTATCCTTTTTTATAAAAAAGAATAGTGCTTCAATTTGTTTTTTTTTTCTTTGATATTTTCTCAACCAATGTTTTTTTTGTTTAATTTTAACCTTTCATATTATATTTTATTCTATATAATTATCACATTTTCATATATATGGATTCTAGGTTTGACGGGTTAACTTGGTTTGATGGGTTATTCCGAATGACTTTAATTTTTTTTCTTTTTTTTAATTTTTTTTACAATTTCATCCTTTAATATTAATTTGATTGAGAGTTAAATTTCATGATTTATTTTGTTTACATTTCATTGGATTATTCTAGTCTCATGATCCGGGAATAGCACTCAATGGGTTAACTCAAGTTGACTCAGGTTGTTTTTTGTGTTTTTTTAATTGATTTTTTTTTCAATTTTATCACTTAACATTGGGTCGGTTGGGAATTGTGTTTCATAATTTGTTTTGATTTGCTTTTTATAAGAATATTTTTGTCTCATGATCAAGGTCATAGGTTTTAGCATTTTAATCCTTATAAATTTAGGTCCTTTTTTTATTATTTTCTTTCTAAGAGGTTAGATCAATCTTATAGCCTGAGTTACATGTCTTTCAATATTAAACTTGCTTTTTATCCGATTATCCTTGTCTCATGATCTGGGTCACAGGTTTGATAGATTAACTCAATTAACTCACTCTCCCTTCCTCCCTCCCTCCCTCTCATAATTAACTTTTTTTTCCAATTAATATTATGTTTGATTCAGAATTAAACTTCATGATTTGTTTTTCATTAGGTTATTCTGGTCTCATGACTCGGGAATAGTATTTAATGGTTAACTCGGGCTGATTTGGCTTATTTTCTATGTCATTTTTATAATTAAGATTTTTATAATTGTTATCGCTCAATATTAGGTTCAATAGGAGTGATTGAGAATTGACTTTTATAATTTTTTTTGACTTTCTCTTTATAGGGTTATCTCAGTCTCGAGACTAAAGTCACGGATTTGACATGTTAACTTCGATTAAATCAAGTTGTTGTTTTTTTTTGTTTTTTTTATAAATTTATCTCGGTCTAATAACTCGTTAATGAGTTTGGTAGATTAACTCAAGTTATTTTTTATGTTTTTTTAATTTATTTTTTTATTGATTTTATCATTCAATATTAGGCTGGTTAGGGATTGAAAATTATAATTTGTTTCAATTTGCTTTTCATTGGGTTACCTTGGTCTCATAACTCGGATTGCAAGTTTAACATGTTAACTCATGTTGTTTTTTAATTGAATTTTTTTTCAATTTCATTTCTCACATTAGGTTGATTGAAAATTAAGCTTCATAATTTATTTTGAATTTTTATTTATAGAGTTATCATAGTATAATAACCCAAATCACAAATTTGACACATTAACTTGGATTGAACCAGGTCAATCTAGGGGTGAGCATTTCCGGTTCGGTCCGGTTTTCACCCAAAAAACTAACCAAACCGATTTATTTATTCATTTTTAAATCAAAACTAAAACCAAACCAAAACTGGTTCAAACCGACTATTTTCAGTTCGGTTCGATTCAGTTCGGTTAATTGAGAGGAAAAATCGGAAAAAACCGATTTCATCTTAGCCAAATATATCAAGCAGGTTTTCTGAAAATTTAAAATCATGAAGCCAAAAAGAACAAGAGTTAAACAAAAATTTGAAAAAAAAAACTCTCACAACACCCATTACAGTAATCGCAACATGAGCATACTATGGCAAATCAACAACCTTGTAAATAAATATAGAAAATGAATACATAATAGATCTATAAAAATCAGAAAAAAAAAAGTAAACAGGGATAAAAATTAAGAGATAAAGATTGAAGAAAGGGGTCTCCAGAGCTGCTGTTTGGTTGTTAATCCATGAGCTTAGTCGACTATGCTTTAAGAAAATGACAAAAAGATTGAGAAATTAGAGATAATGATGGTTCGTTCACCAGATCTATTTTGGAGGAGGGGGGTTGTGCTGAAAGCCTTAAAGAAAGGTTGAGAGAGAAAAGAGATGAAGATGTTAAGGGGAGGTTGTGAGAAAGGTTGAGAGATAAGAGATGAAGATGGAGGGTTGTGAGAAAGGTTGAGAGATGAAGATGGGAAGGGAGGCTGTGCTGAGAAATGAAAATTGAGAAACATGAGCGAGAAAGGTTGAGAGTGAACATGGGGGTGGGGGTTGTGTTGAGAGATGAAGATTGTGAAACATGGGTGGCGGCTAGGGTTTAGAAAGGAGAAGGGAAAAATTGAAAAGTAGGTATTTATAGTACTATTGATTTTTTTATTTGAATCGGTTCGGTTCGATTTATTCGGTTTCAGCCTTTTAAAACCAAAATCAAACTGAACCGGCTTGTTTTTTTAATTTTTCTAATCGGTTTAATTGGTTTTTTTTACGATTCGGTTTTCTCGATTATTTTTTTTTTGATTTTCTTGGTTTAATCAGTTTTTCGATTTTTTTGCTCACTCTTAGATCAATCCAATATGTTGTTATTTTAATATTAAGAAAAGATATCATTTTAAAATTTTGTTTAGTCAAATATTGTTTTACAAGTTGTATGTTTTATTTTTTTATCTATAAAATCAATCGAGTTACATCGGATAAACCCTCTTATAATTTTATTTTTTTGCTAGAAAAAAAATATTAGCAATATTTGAATAATTTTTTTACGTTAAAGAAAAATTTAACTTGACCCGCATACGGTCAATCATCTAGTGAGGATCTAATTCATGAAATGTGGATAGATAAAGGACTAAATTAATAAAATAGGTACCGAGAGATAGAATCAAGAACCTGTTTATAGTTGACGGATGAATATAAGATCTTAATAAATGATAATGATGGCAATTATATTATTACAAGTAAAACGAATGATGAGGCCAAAAATGAACATATACTCTGGGGTAGAATTGTATTTTTCATATATTTATTATATGCTATTATCGCTCTCATGTATTTGAAAAAAATATGATTGAGGGGTGTTTTTGAATTTTCATATTTTTATATAATATAATTATTGTACTGTTTTTAAGATAAACTTTTTTTTTTTAATGTTCAAGAATATTTTTAATTAGGGGTGATTATTTTTGGTTTGGTTTGGTTTTTATAAAAAAAATAACTAAATTGAATTTTTTTAAAAAAACCAAAACTGGTTCAAACCGACCAGTTTCAATTTGATTTTTAGGACAAAAACCGATTCAAACTAGTTTGACTCAGTTTTTTGGTTTGGTTAGGGTTTTTTCTAGTTTGACTTGTTTTTTTTGTTTGGCTTGGTTTTTTAGTTTGGCTCAATTTTTTTTATTTGGTTTTTTGGTTTAGCTAAGTTTTAGTTCAGTTTTTTCAGTTTCAGGCTTAAAAAATAGAATCGAGCCAATCGGTTTTTTTAAAATTTTAATCGGCATAATCAGTTTTTTTCACAGCTTAATTTTTTTGTTTATTTTTTTAATTTTCTCAATTTAATCAAATTTTCAGTTTTTTTTCTCATTTTTACTTTTAGTTTTTTAACTTTAATTTTCTTACTAATGGGATTAAGAGTGTTCTACTCAAAGTCATAATTTATTTTATTAAGTCATCATTATAAGCTTGGATATTATATTTTCTGATCATAATATAATATGTATAAACTATATTATTTCATTTATATTTTTATAAATTATGTTATTGAGCTTATATATACAAAAAAAAAAAAAAAATCTTGGTAACTTTTAAAAGTAAATTGATATTACAGCCAAGAACCAACCATTTATTGAAGATCCGTACAACAATAAATTATTGTGTCAGCTTTATGCCGTGGGAATGATTTAAAATAAATATTTTTTTTCAAATAAAAAATTATTTTTATAATTTTTTTATTATTATTTATTATTAAAAAAAGTAGGTTAGAAAATATTTTCCGGTAAGTGAAAAATACTTTCCTATCAAATAAAAATTTGGCTTGATTTCCGGGAAAATGTTTTCCTTTTATTTTAAACAGAAAACACTTTTCAGAATTTATAAAAAAATTAAAAATATCATATTATTTGTTGATTATGTGAAATTTAGTCCTCAAACTTTTAATTGTTATTATTTTGTTTGAATCCTTTTTTTTTTAAAATTCATCCCTTAAAAATTTAAAATTTAATTTGATTTGATTTTTATATTAACTTTAGCATTTATTTTTATGATTGTTATTTATTTTTTTCTTATTATTTTTTAAATTGAAATTTTTATCTATTAAATTTAGTCCTCATTCTTTTTATTGTTACTTATTTTATTTAAAATAATTTATAAAATTGTTATTATTATTATTTAAATTTCATCATCTTTCAATTTTTCTATCTGTTGGATTTGATCTCTATTATTTTGATTATTATTTATTTTATTTGAGATAATTTATAAAATTAGATTTTTTTTCAATTCCATTTTCATTCAACTTTTTAATTTGTAAGATCTGTTACTAATTATTTTAATAAACTTGAAAAAAAACATTAATATACTATTTTCCAACTCATTTTTTATATCATAACCAAACACTGGAAAATATTTTTCAATTTAATTTCCATGACACTACCAAATATCAAAAATAATTTACTTTTTCAGAATTTACTTTTCAAGGAAACCACTTTCCAAAAAAAACTATTTTCCTACAAACAAACAAGACCTAAAAAGATGGCATTAATATTATAAATATGTTTTTGATGTTATAAAATTTGATAAGTAAATAAATATATGATGCATGCACTTACTATAATAATCATAAAAAATAAATTATAAATGCTATTGGTTAAAAAAATTATAAACATTAAACTTGAAAGTTAATCTCTTTAGCTAAAATCAAAAGAAAAATATACATGCAAATATTTTATAAATATAAGAGTTAGATTAGTTAACGGTAATATATGAAAAGGTGGAGCTGGTAACATTTGATAGGGAATGTTAAAATTAATATAACAAAATTTATTATTAAAAAATTTATTTATTTAAAATAAAAATATCATATTATTTCATATTTAAATACTAAATAAAAAAAATTAAAATGTTTTGCAGGGGCCTTGCCTCTCTCTGTTCCGCCCCTAAATATATGTGCCTATAAGTATGGAATTAAGGTAAAAGGGTAGGTTGAGATTATTTTTAAAATTAATTTTTATTTAATTCTACTAACATTTAAATTAAAAATTAAAAAGGATTTGAAGGATTAAAATTTTAGAAAAATATATATTTATTTAATCAAAACTCTAATTTCTTATTTATACATTCTTTCCTATTTTGACAAAACATGTATTTGTTATTAACAAAATGATTTTTTGGATCTTAAACACCTAAGTTTCAACTTGTTGTAAAAAACATATTGGAAACCATAAAAAGCTCATTATCATCCTCAAAATAGTTTTTAATTAGTATAAAAACCATAAATCATATATTCTAGAAGACTGTAACTCCAGATAAACTCTCAAACTCATAGACAATTTCCTGCAGTAATCAAGAACATCTTCATTTAGGGAATTGAAATGTTACAAAGCCAAAAGTCACGAGTAAATTTTCTATTACTTTTTCTCCAGGTGTGAGAGCCGAGCAGCTAAGAAGCAACTTGTCATGTGTTAAAAAATGATTTCTGACTTTGATGCATGGTTATTTCTCGTTAAAGAATTTTTTTAATGGAGAATGCTAGCCGAGCTTGAGCATTTTCGGTACTAAATTTTTTTATGTTTAAAAAATATTTTTTAAAAAATTTAAATTTTATTTTATTTTATTTTTTACTTTAAATTAATATTTTTTTGGTGTTTTAAAATCATTTTAATATGTTGATATTAAAAATAATTTTTTAAAAAATATACAAATATTATTTTAATATTTTTCTAAATAAAAAATAATTTAAAAAATATTTACAATCACAAAATTATTATATTTTGAATCATCTTCTAAATTGATACTCCTCCCAACAAGTTCAGCTGTTGCTTAAAAAGTGATTGTATTTTCGTTCTCTCTTCTTCGTTCTTGCATTTGCTCGGGATTCTTCATATTAGACTTCCATGGACCTTTAGCAACATCAGGATATCGAATTTTATCTCTTCAAAATAAGTTGGGTTATCGCAATTTATAACAGTATACCACGTGAGGAGAAACCTCCTTGTATATTTTAAGTGTTACCTCTTTCTTTTCCCTATTTTATCTATCTATATGTTGTAAATAAAATACAATGAACAGAAACAAAATATACAAAAAATATAACATGAGGCATGCATAGATATTATTTTTAAGGATGTTTCATCAACACAAATCTATTCTCCAGGATCCAACAATTTTTCCTCTAAAAACAAGAGTTAAAAAACAGCAACCAGCATAAAAATGAAATATCAACAAGATGTGAAAACATATAAAAAAAAAATACTATGATTTTTTCCCGTTTCTTTTGACCGTAAAAGTGCATGATATTTCCAGGCTGCTAAAATGTACAGCTAAGCAGAAAATATATTAGAAAATTAAAGAGTTGTTAAAACAGTTAAAAAAATAAAAAAGATACTACGGAATTAAAAAGTTGTAATTGTTAAAAAAGTGTTTTTTTAAAAAAAAATTGTTATAATTTTATCACTATTAAAAAATTAATTCCAAGAAGAGGCATGACACATTACCATGCCTCCAATACTTTTAATTTAAGAGATTATCTTGGGCATGACATAGCCAAAAACATCATAATATTTGAATTCAAATGTTTTGGTCTGACACCAATTCTAGACCCATGTTTGTCTTGGGTTAGGTTGATTGTCAAATCCAAGTATTTTAGATCTTGCACGATTGCTAGACCTATATTTTCTTAAGTCTGGCATGATTGTCAAACTTAACAGTCTTGTATTTATCGAGGTCATTAGACTCGTATCAAGTTCACTATATAAATATTGGATAAAAATCTTTTGAAATAATATTTATTATTTACAACACTATACAGGCGGCATCAAATATGCAAAGTCTTTATTTAATCCTATATCATCACATCATCATCCAAAAAATATAAGACATGGCGTTATGTTTATATTAAAAATTTGATAACTTTATTAATAATAACATACCACTTTGTCCCTTGAAAATATCACATGTATTATTTTAAGATAGTTTTAGAAATTTATGTAGTGATTTGTCTAGATCTAGAATTATAATCACTGTATAAATTGCATTATAATCATTAATTTCTAAAACTTATTTACAATTAAGTCTCACTAGATTAATTATTTGAGCTTAATTTCTTAATAATGGATTTTAATGTGTGTAACTCATTAGATTTCAAATATGTTGATCCAAATATAAATCATAATACTATTAAAATCAGATTAAATAAATAAAAAATAATAACTTAGTATCAAATTCAACATATTAATTGATTTATATTTGAAAATTAAATGTACAACCTAGCATTGTGTCATGATCTCTTATATATTATAAAAATCATATGTGGTTTGGCTTATAGTTTATGAGCGTAATTATTATTTGTTATGCGTGTAGTTGTTATTTCTTCATCAATAATATTTTGATTTAGATGTTTAAGCATGAAGAATATTTACTTTGTCAAATTATATTTGTTCTCAGAACCATAATCATTGATTATTTTTAATTAAGACTTGAAACCTCTTTTCAAATCTCATTCTATATTCTGTAAGAATTTCACAATTAATACATTTTGAGACCATGTAAAATATTTTCTCTAATTCATATAGAATGATGAATTATTTCTTGACCATTCAAACACTTTCATATAATTCATGTTACACCAAATATTTATTCACCTATTACTTTTGATTAAGGCAATATTAGTCAAGATCAAAACATAACATTTGTTGTATAATATAACCTAATGACCTCAAGTCTAATAATCACTTACATAATCCAAAGATTATTTACATAACTGTCACACAAGTTTTTCAATAAAGATAAGTGATCTCACCATATAGAATCCTCATACATATCAATTTAGTGTGTATATCATCCGACAAACACCTTCATATTAGCTCCAAATCATACATCAGCTTATGAGAACATCTATTTCATTTTATAAAGAAAAGAACATGATATATATTGGTCTCAATAACTCCAATTAATCCCTAGTCTTAATAAAAGGTTGACCATAAAGATTTTAAAACAATTTTTTAATACAATAAAAATTCTCATAATTATAACCACTTTATAATTTTATTTACCAAATATTTTTTTATTCAAAGACTTTATTTGTATTCTAAACTCATTAGTCAAACTTCAATAAATATTAAAAACAAAAAATATCTTTTATTATTAATAATAATACATTCTTACATGAACAAAAACAACATCACATATAATTAGCTAATTGATTATAAAGTTTATAAACTAACAAATTAAACCCAAGTGTCTCGCTCAACAAAACAAAGGCTTAATGCATTAAGCCTGTAAGATCAAGCTTGTGTAGCTTTTTTTTTTTTTTTTAAAAAAAATATATATATATATACAACACAGTCCACCTTTTTTATTGGTGATGCTTTGTCTATGTATTTAGATTCTAACCATCAAAATATAGCTGGAAAATCAAATTACAAGTTTTTAAATCTAAAACCCTCCATTTTCACCTCATAAACACCCAAATACAAAAAAATAGAATCAATTAATGATTCATATCCAACGTACCCTTTTCTTCCCTTTGATGATGGTTGATGTATCAAATACCTTAGACCTGCCTAAATTCTTTCTCGTTAAAAAAATTCGCATGGAAAATGCTAGCCGCGGGCATTTTCATCTCCTGAACTGCTACCCCTTCCAACAAGTTCAACTGTAGCTTAAAAGGTGTCTGTATTTTCGTTCTCTCTTCCTCATCCTTGCATTTGCTCAGAATTCTTCAAATTAGACTTCTACAGACCTTTAGCTACTTCAGAATCCAGACCTTACGAGATTCAGTGTTTCAGATATGGAATCATCCTCCTCCGGGCATTCGTGTTTTGCTTGATGCTGTTAAGCTAAGGACTTTCTTTTTTGCGTAGCTGCTTTTGTGCTTTCTTTTCTTTTGCACCCAAAAAAAACAAAAAAAAACAAAAAATTGCTGCTCAACAAAATTAAGCAGATCCGTGACATTATTTGCAGAAATATCCTGCTGCTTTTGATCATTCTTTGCCTTTAATGTGGTGATTAAGGTAATTGTTCAAAACTGACAAACCAATGTTCCATGTGAGTCTTCCCTATGGCAAATAGCAGCATGCATGCACTTATTTTCCCACAAAATGCTGGAATGATGTTAAAGTTCGAATTCAAAAATCTCTCTGGCAAGAAAAAAGTAGCTCAGCTTAGGCGGTGTAACACAGATCTTAGACCTAGTCTAGCTCCAGCAGACCAGAAACCGGACGAATCCGCAAGTGATGGGAAGGAGCGGTTAAGGAACAGCTGAGTGCAGGCTTGGAAATACGAAAGAGCCTAGAAATTATGGGAGAGGAAAAGGGAAATTATGGCAGCCGAGCTTGCAAGAAAGGTTCACGAATTGAATGAAACAGAGGAGCTTGTCTATGACCTCAAATCCCAAAGTGAGACATTGATGGCAAAACTTCAAGCTTGTTTCGTATAGAAGAAAAGTAGTAGTAGCAGAGGAGAAGCACAAGGGAATTAAGCACTTCAAGAGAGTAATAGGGCACTTTCAGAGCAAGTCCTCTGCTCCCCTGATAGTTGTCGCTCTGTAAAAAGAAAATACAAAGTTGCAAAAGAGGAAAACAGAGGAATTTGCGCTACAATGGATGTAATTGGGATGGATGAAGCTGCAGTGCTTGATAGTGTAAGGGGCTATAGGAACCGACTGGCAACAGGCAAAGATATTGAAGATGAGATTTCAAAGAGCGTTTCAATATAAGAATATTGGATGTGCTAAACTAGAAGCTGAGATCAATACTAGCAAGCCTCCTGCTGCATAATATCAAGTTTTTTTTCCCCCATGGAAGACAATACTCTTGATTATCTTCAATTATTTATAAAGAGGAAAGCGGTTGTATCGTGTAGAAGGAGACATGAGTAGTGATGTTGCACACTGTTCATGTGCAATTGCCTAGTTCAGTTTTCCAGTGTACTCTCTAAAATTTTGTTTTCTTTTCTATATTCTTAGTCACAGGATCTAAGCTCTTACGGTTTCTGATGCTTCTTGTTGTGATGGATTCTGCCGACCTGCGTTCTCCAAATTTGATTTGATCTTTCGCAATCAGGGTATACAAATGTTCAATTATTAATGATCATAGTCCTTTCATTGAGAGCAGTCAGCAGCTAAACGAGGTTATATTGTGCTAGCTTGTATCGTATGACAGTTATACCCAAGGTCACCTGAGGTAGGATATGTAGTTCTGAAACAAAAGATCCCCAGGATTTGATTATTGAACATGGCAAGGACACTATATCACCATAGAAAGAACTATATAGAATTAGTTAGGAAGGGAGAGCAAGAGTGCTTGAGTAAAACCTGCTCATGAATTGATGTATGAAAGAGGCAATGCTCATACCTAAGTCTTGATGAAACATGTACAGAGCTCCCAATTTTGAAAAATAAATCCAGCATTATTGAGCCAAACTTTGCAATTTGCAGGCTGCTATAGAGTTCAAAACCCATTTATTGCTTACCGCCTTCGCTCCGGTTGAACTAGCTAGAGCTTCTGCATCAGACTGCCTTCGGTTTAATATCATATTCTTCTTGCTAGGATCACATTTATCAGGCATCTCGAGGCTGTATATTATGAAAGTTGGAGGTTTAGAGTCCAGTAACAAGGTTCCCTGGGCTCCTGAAATGGGTTTTCTGTGCAGAATTGTTCCTCCACCAGCAACTAAAAGATCTTGTATATATCCCTTGTAAGAAGGAATAAAATCTCCCATGAAATAGAACTTAAATCCCTCAAAAATGTTTGGTTGCTGCACATAATAGAACTTGTCAATAAAAACAACTGGATGTATTAAGAACATGTATCCAACGTGCACCTAAAGAGAACTGCATGCATGCATGCACACATTGTTGTTAGAACTATGCTTAACAGGTGATTTAGCTTGCATGCAAAGAACTAGGGCCAATGTTTTTCTTCATAAACCAAATTACAGTCACAGATAAAAGCACAAAGCCTAATACAGGAGGATAAAAAGTCTACTAGCTCTGAGAAAAGATGCAGATTAAAAACCCAATGCGAGCAGATTTCAAAACCAGAGTTCATGAGTTCTATGATCGCAGAAGAATCTTGACAAAGATATAAAGTAAGATGAAAATAATACAAAAATTCATGGAGCATGCAGATTAGAGATGAACTAAACAACAGGTCTGATGCCAGCATGGAAAGGGAATGATCTGCCTTCCAATTATAGATGAATCCATGGAAACAAAAAAAAAAAAGGACGATTCCCAAAATGTTTAAGATGACAACTGTAGAAGCAGGAGCAAACCTTGTTCAGGACTCTTAGTCTTCCATTTCGTGGACCATCCCTGATTCCGTGAACATCAGCAGTAATTTCATATCGCATCTCTTCAACAATTTTCATAGCTTTGATACAAGCCTTGACCCCTACAGAAGGAACAAACAAAGGGTTGAGTACAAGCAGAACCGCTAGATTCACATGCAGAGTCAATCACCAATGCTCCGTATCCACCTCCTCTCGAATGTATTGATAAAAATAATAGGGTTCTGCATGTTTCATTTACATAAGTTCAATCAATGCCACAGGTGGCACCTAATCCTAACTTTTAAATGCAAATACACATGCAGAATCATTACACATACATGCACCCATGATTCTTTAATGCACACACAAATTGGGTACTTGAACATTGAGATATCACAGCATTCTATAACTTGAGCGGATAATTCATTTCATGGAAACAATTATACTAACATTCAATGTTCACTATCCACTTCCCCTTCAAGATACCCATCAAAACTTTAAGGGTTCTTCTGCATGTTCCATTTTCATCTGTTGATGCAATGACATGAGTGACACTTGAATCCCAATTCTTCAAGACTGTAACTCCAGATAAACTCTCAAACTCAGAAACAATTTCCTGCAGTAATCAACATTTTCATTTAGGAAAGAGAAATGTTGCAAAGCCGAAAGTCACTTGTAGATTTTCTATTACCTTTTCTCCAACTGTGAGAGCCGAACAGCAAAGAACCAACTTGTCATGTGTTAAACATGATTTCCGACTTTTATGCATATTGATGTCATGTTTGAAAGTAACTTGATTGTATTGCCTTGGTGTTTGTCTGGTAGAGGAAGGAGAATGAGTAAAAGGCATTTAGTATGATTTCCAAGTAGCAGCTAGAGTCAGCTACTTAAGAGATAAATTTGTCCACGGAATTTAGAATACCCTTTTGAAATGCAGTTCTTTCTCCTCTCTTGAGATTGTTTGCTTTCATTGGGCAACTTACAAGAAGCATGAAGAGGGCATAAGATGACAAAGTTTTCCTGTTGCAAGAGATTTGAGAAAAAATCAAAATGATGTTTGAACTACAAAGCATTGAATTTATGACACTTACAGTATCCCATCGACATTGGTGGGTCAACTTTGCGCAAGGAACATGGAAACTCTTGCGACAACTCTTCTCGTAACATCCAAGAGCAGCACCTTTGAGTCCACAGCAGCAACACTTAATTCTCCGACTTCTAGCTAATTCAGCTTCAAGGTTAATTGCATTATCACCCTCGAAGTAGACATTAGGTGCCCTGCAGGTATGATTTTTTATAATTACACGATGTCTACCAGAACAACAACATGACGACATGTGTAAGCTAAGAACTTTCCAGAGAAAGTAACCATTTTTTTAGCACTCGTATACAGGCCCATGACTTAAATTAATTAAAAAAACTAAAAACTCAATGAATTGCCTTTATGAGCTCCTTTGAAGAATTCTCTTACCACTCAGCACAGTTTTTATGAGAGTGTATGACCCTGGATCCACCATTATAATCTGCCGCCACAGGTATGCCATTGTTGTAGTGGATCATCTCCCCTGAAGCCTGTAATTTTGGTGGAAGATTCAGAAATGAAATGGATTCAAAAGTCATGAGATACAGGAAAAAAGCAAAGTAGGACTCACAAAAACAAGGAAAACAAACAGATACCTCTGAGACTTCTGAAGAAAGACAGAAAGCACATTGAATATTATAATTAAGCTTGCAGTTAAGCATGGCCGCTCCATTTTCTTGGCAATGATCCCTTAATGTTGCCAAATCATCAAGAATTCGAGTATTAAGACTGGCTTGAACCTTCTCAGCAGATTCAGTTGCCCTTGCAGAGTTGCTAGTAATATTTTCAGTGGACTGAGCTTCCTCTGCAAAGACATTGTCAGCACCTTCTTGATGGTCACTGACTAATCCATCTTCTATGATACCATCTAATGAAACTTCCATGTTTTTCTTACATTTTAAGTCTTGATTATGTTCTGGACACAATGCATACTTGACTTCTTCCCCTTGTTTGCCAGGTTTCCCCTTGATTTCTGAGGGTTTTTTATCTTCAACCAGAGGGACAGGTAAAAAGTAATCATGGGCGTGTTCATCTTTGTCCATTTGGTTGTGTATTGAATGGACTTCTTTAATCATGTTTATCTCAACAGAATCCAGCTTTCGTTCCTTGCACCGGAGATTGTTCTTTCTACTCACTTTTCCATTCTTCTTCCTTTTAAGATTACTGCGACCTTGTTTCTTATCCAATGAAATAGGCAGCTGATCAGTAACCGTGTTTTCATCAGCCTGGTCCAAATTTTCTCCAACTGAAACAGAAGAAACATTCTCTCCTTTCAACCTACCACCCTTATCTGCATTCTTCCGAGCACAATTCCTTAATGTTGTGTCCTTAGCATTCCTGCCTCTCTTATTGGAAGTATTACGCCCGATTTGGTAATTTGCACTTTTAACTATTGGAGAGGATAGATTGGCCAGTATGTCTTCAGAAATACCCATTCGCGGTTTGGTATCAGTACAGTTTTTGCTTTCATCACTACGTTCTTCATTTGTATTTGCATCCAGTGGGGGTGTTTCTGACTTGCTTTCTCGAATTCCATCCATTTCCGTTGTTTTTTCAGCCTAAATTTCACTTAAAATTTCAGCGAAAGCCAGATGAATTAAGCACTATAAAATACTAAAATTAGACAAAATTACTTGGGTGGGATGAATACCTGCATCTTTTCTGGGCTTGAAAAAATCTCAGGAGAGCAAGCTCGTTGCGTCCATTCAAACATCTCACTGTCAAAAAAATCTGCAACATGTGATTCCTTGCCACACACTGCCCCCTACATCATGTCAGAAAAACACGAGTAAGCAAATTGATGTGGTCGGACTAAATGTTAGGGTAATTTTAGGAACTCCATACAAGATATATATTTTGCTTGGGTTAACTAGCTTTGTTTGAGGAGAGCATAAGCTATGGATACAACGAATATTAGAGTTGTGTTTCCAATAGATTGACATAAACTTTACAACTTCATGATTTTTATTTTTGTTTTTATTTTTCAATATCCACTCTTTATCTGTATGCTTATTCTGAAAGGAAATGAAATATCCATCGAATGACTATACATCTGTTCAGGAAAGCTAAATGAAAAAGTGTTGATTGAATTCAAGAAAAAGAGAAGAACCAGATAAGCCAAATCGATTACAGGAGCTATGAACCAGAAATATGAGTAATTGACAGCTCACAAGACACAAGTATAGCAGAGAAGTAGCAAGTCACAAGAGATATTAGGATAAATTTGAATCGGACAATGAACTGAACTGGGACTCACTTTCGAGGATGATTCAGGGGGGGTTTCGTCATCCGAGTCTTTGATATCACTGAAAGTAGGAACATTTGGTGGTGTGATATCCAGAAGCTGATCTACATCAGTGTGCTGACTTGACTTCTCTCCATCTTCATCTCTCAACCAGAAGAAAGGCAATAGCATGCGCTCTCCCTTTTCATCGACAACAGGGTTCTTCCTCGAGACTGATGAATCATTTTTAAAGTCATCTTTTTTTAATTCTCTTGATCCAGTTTGTAGCTTCTCAGGTTGTGCCGATGTGCCTGAAAGAGAGCATTGTGGTACCTGAACTCTTTTCTTGGTTGGAAACGAAGGTTTCGAAGTAATGGGACCACATAATTCCATGTTGGATTCATCAAGTTTCCTTGAATCTTTTTGTCTGGATATATTAAGGTGCTCCTTTAACATATCCTGACAAATCCAACCAATATCTTCTCTGCCACAGTCCGTATCGTCTCCTACTTGCTTTTGTACATCTGTAACAAGAACAGCAAGAAATCATAAAGACAGATACCCAGTATTACCCTCACAACAAATAAAAAAAGAGCAAGATATAGATTGCTAGAACTTCATCTAAAGGACCGCAAACAGAATGTTCATCGCAAGTGCTCCATGATTAATGCAAGAGACTCATGTTTGAAGTTGAACAAGGATACAAAGTAAGTGCACAGAACCAATTACTTCCCTTGATAAATTTTTTTATTTTTTTTTGCATCACCTGATAATTTAGTTGATGGTGGTGGATTCTGAGTGACGAATATATTGAATCCTGAAGCAATTTCCATGCTTTTGTAAATGCTGACCAAGTTATCCATATGAGGAGCAGCGCGAACCTCTGAGGCGAATAAAATAAAATAAATACAGAAAACACCCTCCTCTTTACTCCAAGATTTTAAATAAGAAAAAAAATGATAATGACTCAAATTGAAAAAAAAAGGCAAGAAGCATCATACCTCTACGTCGGTATGGCACTTTACAGACTGGACAATCGGAACCTGATTTCATCGATTTCACAATACATGAACTGAAAGGGAACATAAATAAATTAGAGTAGAGTAGAGTAGGGGGATTGAAATTCAAAACCAACAAAAAATTAGTAAAATGGAATTTACTTGCAGAAAACATGATTGCATGTAAGCGAGACTGCATTGTCAAGAAGACTTAAGCTGCAACAACAACAAAATATTAGATTGAAAAAATAAAATAAAATAACAAATTGATTAATTTGTGAGTTGGTGTACCAGATGGGGCACTTGAGCTCTCTGCCCATTTTCTCGAGGTGAGTTGGATCTCCCATTTTGTAACTCGCTCGCCTTTCTCTCTGGCTGGAAATTTGATAATGAGAAGAAGACGCACTGACGGTGCTCCTTATCATTCTTCGTCTTCTGAAAATTCCCTGCACCCCGCCAATACGGTTTAAGCTCACGCGCCTTTTTTTTTTACTTTTTTTTGCCGCTGATTTTGTTTTTAAAATTTTCAAGCGCGACAATTCTAAACGACTGCCAGCATGAATTGAAAATCAATAAAGTATTATTTTACGTGGCAATACTGTTATGAATATAGCAATATAATTAAGTGACAAAAAATGGGTTATTTTATATTTTTTTATATAATTTGCATCCATAGAAAATATAATTAACTGATAATTTATTAATAAATATCTTTTGCCATTTTATGAAGGAAAAATACTGGTATTGAAAATATTCAAATTACATGAAATAGGAAAATGAAAAAAGCCTTATGTAAAACAATTTAAGGAGAATATCATAGTTTTTAGACACGATCCGGTCCAAGACCTGGATTCTAGGTTTTGACCGGGTTACCCGGATCAATTAAAAAAAAAACAAAATGACATCGTTTTAGTAAAAAAAAAAAATCAATGGGTTACAACTGGGTTTTTTACTAGGTCTTGTCAGGTTAACCCACTGGGTTACACTAAGTTTTTTTTTTTTTTTTTTCTTCAATCCGGCTCGACTCCAGCCCTGGATCGATCAAGTCCCGAGTCATCCCGCTGGGCCGGACCGAGTTTCAAAACTATAAATAATACAACACAAAAATAAAAGAGAATTTTTATTTTATGTTGTTTTATGTACCATTAGCCAAATATAATATATAAATAAATTACTTTGTGTCAAGCATCGCTATTAAATATAAAGTTATCTCTATTTTTGTTCTATTTTATTTTGGACAAAATGGTTTTGACATAATATTTAATATATTGTCTAAAACAAACTATGAAGGGCGAAGGTAAAACCAATTGATAAATTTCTTTGTAACTTTTCATGTTAATTGATTATGCAAATTCAATGATTTTTTCATAAATTAATTTCAAGTAATCTTGAATGAATTCAATACCATTATTTACTCAAATTAATTGCTTCTAAAATTAATTAAGCATATATTGCCTCAATTGGGGACTGGGGACTTCTTTCTTAGCACTAGGAAGATAAAATAAAAGAGAAAAAAAATAAAAAATTTGTGTTCTTTTAACCTTAAGGAATACTTCAAGTTATGCAAAGTCATCTTTTATTGTTGAATGGAGCACTACTATATAAAAATTAGGCATACTTGCATTCCAACCCATTACAATATCTTTATTATTGTATCTTTATTATTGGTTGTTCATGTATCTTTATTATTAGAGACTTAAACGGAGTCTTGTTTATTTATATTTTTTCATATAAATCTCTTATATCTAACTATAGAAGATCTTATTTTCATACCAACTCAAAAGATGCTTATGAAGCTCTATGTGTCAACAAGCAGGAATCATCAAGGTATTTGCATCATAGGTATAATTCATTTAATTGCATAAAATTTCAAAATAAAAAAATCAATCTTAATGATAATAAGGATAAGTCTCTTAACTTATGATCGCCTTCTTTATGTTATGTTATTGTAGAGATAATTTACGTGAATTTTCTATTTCATATGTTCTAGTTGAAAATGTATCCTTTCAAGGAATTGTTGTTGAAATCATAAGGGACAAGCTACACTAAGATCATTTACAGCTCTTGATAAGGTATGATCTTCGACAACAACTTTCTTTCTTGTCTTTTTTTGTCATGAAATTCCACATGTAAGTACTTTATATATTAACTTATCTTTTTAAAAATGTTTTGCTCATGTTTTTTTTATATAACTAAAATAAGTAAGACTAATTTTACTTATATATATATATATATAGTAAAATAAGCAATTAAGACAAAAAGATTTTAATCTTTTAGTCCTGAGATTGTTGGGAAATTTTTATATATATATATATATATATATATATATATATATATATATACACTTCCTTAAACCTTTTTAACTAAATAATTTTATTGTTTAAAATAATCAAATATTTATTTCCATGAAAAAAAATACAAAATTTATTAAAGAAAATGTTGGCATTGCTTTGACAAATACTGCCACAACAAAAAATGCTTTAACATATAGGAATTCACTATCATCTTTTTTATGGTTCATGGTGAGAGACTTGAAAAGTTTAATGGTTTTTAAACTTTAAAAGTTGATATAAAAATATATTTTATTCAACCACCTTGAACCTGAAATTTTTTTTAACTAAAATTGCACCAAAGTTATTTGATAAAGAATTTGATCCCATTGGTGTGGTAGTTGTTGATGCATTAATACATTGATTTTATGTGCAAATATTACATTTTGAATGGATTAGACAATATGCTCCATGATATATATGATTTCATCAATGGTGAAAAGACACCATGAAAAGCTTTGAATCAGAAATACAAGGTTAAAAAAACTCAAAATTAATAAATTTCATGACTTCACGATGCTTAATTCCAAAATTATAGCAAGCAAAATTCAAGAGTTTTAACTCATATATATGATATTCATGTTGAAATGATGTTCCTAGTGAATATTTTCAAGTGACTCTTATTATTAAAAAATTTCTACTATATTGGAAATACTTCAAAAATTACCTTAAGCACAAGCAGAGGAAAATAAGGGTTAAAAATCTTATTATAAGCTTGAGGTGGGAAAGGATGATAACTTGTCCAAAATAAGATTCAACTTTTCCTCAATGACCCCTGGGTCAAATGTGATTGAAAAGGTAGCAAATTTTCATTATAAAAACCATAAAAAAAGTTTATTGCTAAGAAATTTAATGACAAATATTTTATATGCAACAAAATAAAAAACCAAACCAAATATTACAAAAATAAGCCCAACAAGGCAATCCTTAAAAAAAAAAGGTTGTTCTAGCCCATGTCATTAAGGTTGAAAACTTTAGAATAAACTATAAAAAATGAGCTTATTTGCGGTTGTCTCAAACATCAACTTGATCAACAACTATAAGCAGTGGTAAATTGGTAGTTATGATACAAAATATATTTACGGTTGAGAAGATGATAATTCTCACTCATCAATAAGTAGGTGGTAAATATTTGTACATGAAAACTAGCCAAAATTAAAAGTACCAGGGACCATAAAATCATTCTATAAATGAATTTATAAAAGCTTTGACCTTAACAACGTGTTTCACATTGTTGACAAAACACATTGTTGACATTAGAAATAACTTGGTGTTTGACTTATCATTCAGAAAAAAAATAGGTTTGAAATTGTTTTTTAGAGTAATAAATTTTCTCAAAAATAGCATATGTTTGTTATAAAGAGAAATCCACCAAAATAAATATAATGACCATTGTAATCTAATATAAAAACAACAATAATAAAAATGCTTATTCTCCTTGAGTTTTATGATATATGACATGATAATTTGGAACATGTGAATTATAATTCTATGCAAAGATTAATGAATTTTGGATTCTTACAACCAATTACTTTTTTCTAAAAAAATCACATGTGTGAAGTTTGTGTAGAATCAAAATTCATAAAAAAAATATTTTTATCAAACAATTAAAAGAAGCAGCAAACCTTTATATTTAATTCACTTTGATATCAGCGATTTTCAAACTTGTACAAACTAGAGATAGAAAAGGTATTATATTACTTTTATAGATGATTATATGAGGTATTGTTATATCTAGTTGCTAAAAAACAAAGATACGACTCGTGAAATGTTTTAACATTACATTAATGAAGTTAAAAATAAACTTAATAAAAGAATAAAGGTAATAAAAACTGATAAAAGTGGAGAACATGGGGAATCTTTTGGTGAATTTTTTTTTTCTCAAATAACATTATCCATCGAAATGTTGCTTCTTACTTGCCTCAATAAAATGACATTATTGAATACAAAAACTGAATTTTAAAATAAATAATACTATTATGATAAACCAAGAAACATCTCAAAACTTGTGGAGGGAGTTAATTTTCACTCTCAATTATATAATTAACAAAGTACTTAATGAAGATACTTCAACATGTGTGTGTGAGAGAGGTAAGGGGTCCTGCAAGAGTGATGATATTTGATTCCAAAATATTTTAAATATGACATAAAAGTATGGATTGTATATTTATTGGACATGTTTTGAGAGTTTTGAAGGGCTTAATCGAAATAACTACAACAATGAAAACTAAATAAAACTATAGGAAAAGAACTATTTGAATATTATTATCTTGGTATACAAAAGATTGAATGTTTAAAACATCATATTCACTATTTTTGCTAAGTAAATTAGATTGTATTTCACTGGAAAATATTTAAAGCTACCTATTCTAATATAGTGATCTTCCAATTAATTTTATCTTTATAATTCCTTGTGTCTTTATATATTGGACAGTCAATTTTCATTCATATTGAGGAAGGTCGAAAAAATATTTTTGACCTAGTATTTATACACAAGCCATTTAAAACCATTAAGGGTGAATGTGAAATTGATCGATCAATTTCTTTGTATCTTATCAGATTCATTGACTATTCAAATACAATGAATTATTAAGAATTAATTATAATTAATTTTAAACCAACTCTACATTCTTAGTAGTAATAAAAGAGATTAAAATGAAAAATATATAAAATTTATGCTATTTTTGCCCTTTTTGCCCCTGTGCTCTCATTCAACTTGTTTTAGGTTTTGTTGTTATAGAGAAAACAAATATAAGTAAGTCTTATAGTTTGTAGGTTTTGATTGGAAGCGCATCCTTTCAAAGTACTATTGTTGAAATTCTTGGAAACAAGTCGCACCGAAACCATTTGAATTTGTTGACCATAAATTTAGCCTTGATGATAAATGTTACATTCATGGACAACAACTTTCTTTTCTATTTTGCTCTTGTTCTAAAATCATACAAGTAAATATTCTATACATATATGTACTTATCTTTTGTTTATGTTTTCTTCTATCATTTTGTAATTATCCAATTGTTTTTTGCTAAACAATTTTCTCAATATTTCACCATCTCAATATTATTTTACCTCATCACTTTTTATCTTCAGACAACATCCAAATGTGCATCCAATATTGTTCTAAAATCTACGAGACCACTATATCAAAGTTATTTATTATTTATTCTGTAGGTTTTTCACAATAAAAATTAATTAATATATTACTTATTGCAAAACAAAAAACAAAACTAGTGTGTTAATTATGCTTAAAAGAGGAGTAGCTCACATAATTTGATCTCCATTAAGCTAAAAGTTTAAATCTTTTATTTAAATAATGCAGTCATGTAATTATAGTGTTCCAATATTTATAGATACAAGAATGACAATGATCATACAATATTGGGCCAGTCAAGTCCATGATAGATACATCACAAGTAGAATAAGATTGGTCATGAAAAAATCAATTAAAAAATTCTCATTGGGACGTGGTGGGAGGAGGATCAAATGTCTTCCATTTCGCTGCGACAACAACAGGTTTTATTAGTGGATTTGATATCTTCAGCACGTCTAGTGTTTCAACACACCTCTGCACCCTTTTACCCTACATAAATTGAACACATTGTTGTCAATAGTATAAGATTCTTTTTTTTTTTTCATGATAGAAAACTCATTTCCCCTTTCATTTTAAGTTTTCTTTTTCTAATAAAAAATTAAAAAATGTATTTATTTATTGAAAACAAAAATTCAAAAGGTTTTAATAAAATCTCATGTTTGAAATTACTTTGAGTGTCGAGAATTGAATTTCAAATGGAATTCAAGCTTTAAAAATAATAAAAAAGTAAATAAGATGTCAACCCATCTAATTTACTACATTAAAAAAAAAATATTGTTAAAACTAGTTTCTCCAGGATACTGATCTACCCATCTTTTTTTCTTATTACTCTCTTCCTTTTTATCAAAAGTACATATTCACCGCCATTAAAAACTCAACTACATCATTGCCAAAACATTATTTTCTTGTCTTCTCATCCCATCATAAGTCATATTATTTGTCCTTAATTTTATGGTTTGTGTAGTAATGAGAAAAAAAAAAACCTTCAGAAAAAGTTTTTGAATTTGATTTTTTTTTTGTTATTTGTGGTGATGGTAATGGAGGAGAATTTTAATAAAGTGAGGGTGATAAGAATAATATAGAAAATCAAAATGAATTGAATCTAAGTTATAGAAAATCTCTTTCAAACATATAAATTCAACTTATTTATCAATTGAATTCAAATTAAACATTATAATTGAATTTAATTACAGTTCAAAATTGACTACAAACAACCTATTTAAATGCCATAATCACTTGAACTGGAAGCATATTAACTACAATAATTAAATTAGAAAGTGAAAGCAAAGAAATTAACATTAACCCTTTCATAATGTAAAAACCAAGAACATGAAAGATACCTGTAAATATTTTTGAGCAGAAACATCTTCTTCTGCAAAAACGTTATCAAGCTTAATCGCTTGTCTCATTAGCATCTCAATTAATGTTGTGATTTGAATTTCTGGCACCTTAACTCCATTTAATATAGATTTTTCAATAATAGAAACCTACATATAAGAAAAATATAATTAGGAATTACTTAAATAATATAAGACATAAATAAACAAACTTCTCAATAAGTGTCTTATAAAACTAAGCAAATCACCCTATTCTTATGTTGCCTTTTATGTTCAAAATAAAGTAGAGATTGAATGAGGAGCAATTTCTACTATAAATCACTAAAAAAAGGCTCTTAAATAGATAAGTTATCTTATACCCAATAAAAGATATCTTATTAAAAGACTACATTGTGCATTCATATTTTCAAATTTTAACATAAAATCAAGTTTTTGGCAAGTTCAAATTGATGAGAACAATCATTAAAAACAAATAGCTTTTATAGTCCCCTTTAGACATCATGAATGGAACGTAATATCATTCGAACTAAAAAATACTTTTTAAATTTTTTTTAAAAAATCATGAATGATATATATTCAATCTATATTCAAAATTCACAATTGTACACATAAATGATGCCCTTCTATTTTCAAAATCAATCACATAAGATTTTAACCATCCACAAAAGTTTCTCAATATTATCAAATAAAGTGGACTTGTTGTTTCAACCTAAAAATTCAATTTATGTCAAATAAAGATAAGATTTTTAGGATAAAACATTTATCAAGGATCAATAACTACAATTAGCAAAGCAATAGAATTTTGCGATAAATTCCCTAATAAATTCAAAGATAACACTCAGCTTTAAAGCTTTTTAGGATGCCTCAATTATGTTTCAGATTCTTTTTCAATTCTTAGAACTATATGTCAACCCATACAAAAGACTAAAAAAAATCCTTCCCTAGAATTTTTAAATGATTGAAGTTGTCAAAACTCTAAAAAATCATGTTAGAAATCTTCTTTGTTTAGGAATTCCTAATCCATGAGTTTCTCTTATTATTGAAATCAATGCCTCTGATATTGAGACTCAGGCATATATATATATATATATATATATATATATATATATATATATAATCTAATAAAGCTTCATAGCAACACTCATCTTCATCAACTTCATCTCAAGAAGGAAAATTTACATTCTCACTTTCAAAAATATAATTCAAGTTGACCTAGCATTATCAAGTTCAAAATCAAAATACAAAAAGAAGCTCCAACAATTCCTTCCCTAAATATCAAGTTCCGATAAACAAGAATAAGTTAATGAAGACCCATATTATGACCTAGATATTATGAGTCGAATTTATATAGACACACACACACACACACACACACACACAATGTTATCTTTGACATCATCAATCTCAAAACATCACCATTGATATCATTATCCACTAAAATACATCTCCATCAACATATCAAGAGTAATGTCTTAACCATAGTTATTAAACCCGACCTGGGGGTTGACCCGGTAAAGAAGCTAGGTCCCGGGTTTCATAGGTCAACCCGGGTTAACCTGGAAAAATTAAAAAAATAATTAAAGTTTTAATATTTTATATAAAAAAATTAAGAAAAAATCCATGTAAATATAGGCTATACATATTGTAAATAATAAAGTTTAAAAGGATATTTAAAAAAATAAAATTATCCCACATTAAAAAGATATCATGTTAAGCTTTTAAGTTGAAGTATTTGAACCAAAAAAGCTTTTCATCTCACTTTGAAAAAACATAACTTTTTTCTTGAGAACATAGAGTATATATACTAATGAGTTTCAAATCCCACATTGAAAAAACATAGCTTTTTTCTTGTGAACATAGAGTATATATACTAATGAGTTTCAAATCCTACATTAAAAAAAGATAACTTTTTTTTAAAAAAAAAACTTAAAGTATATATACTAATGGGTTTCAAATCCCACATTGAAAAAAGATAGCTTTTTTTCTTAGGAACATACTAATGGATTTCAAATCCCACATTGAAGAAAGATAACTTTTTTCTTAGGAATATATATTATATATACTAATGAGTTTCAAATCCCACATTGAAAAAAGATAACTTTTTTTCTTGAGAACATACTAATAGATTTCAAATCCCACATTGAAGAAAGATAACTTTTTTCTTAGAACATAGAGTATATATACTAATGGGTTTCAAATTCTACATTAAAAAGATATTATGTTCCTTTTAAGTTGAAGTATTTAAATCAATTTTTTTTTTATCCCACACTGAAAAAACATAACTTTTTTCTTGGGAACATAGAGTATATATACTAATGGGTTTCAAATCCCACATTTGAGGAAAAAAAACATCGGGTCTCGCCTGATTCGCCCAAGTTTGGCGGGGTTATTGCATCGGCCGGTCTTTTGACAAACCCGGACCGATCCAGGCCTCAGGTCGACCGAGCCAACCCGCCGGGCCGGTCCGGGTTTAATAACTATGGTCTTAGAAAGGCATCTTTTACATCATCCCTAAAGTTATTTACTTCAAGATTTGATTATAAATAGATGTATCTTGTAATGCCAAAGCATAGCGAATCCCAATCGAGTATTATCTTTGCTATGCCCACTTCGCTCATATTGTAATATTTTTCATAAATAAAAGTTCATGTTTTATAAGCTTAATTTTTATGTTTTTATCTATCTTTGATGTTATTAACTTCAAGTTTTCATCTAGACCATGAATGGATCAAGTTTATGAAGTAGTAGAAGAAAAGCACTTTGAGCTTTTCTTTATATGCGTGCGCGTGTACCTTATAACTTGACTTGTAAGATCTAGGATATAATATGGATTTTTATTAGTGAATTATTATGCATCAAAACTTGATATTTGATAAAGGACTTCTTAAAGCTTCTTTTTGTATTTTGATTTTGAACTTGATGATGTTAGGTTGGCTTGAATTCGACTTTTGAACGTGAGAAATGTAAATTGTGTTTTTATATATATGAAGTTAATGGAGATAAGTTTTGTTATGGAGCTTGATGAAATTGTAGTCAATAAAGAACATGCTTAAGTCTATTAGAATTCATGCTATCATTTTACTTTAATATCTTTATGAGATATGGAGAATAATCAATATCTTCTTCTATATCATGTATTATTATGAAAACCCTATATAAAATCCACGAGAAACCAAAGGTAACAATGAAATGCAAAGAGGCAGAAATTGAATTTGAAGGTTTTTTTTTTCTAAGAACAATTTCAAACCTTCTGCTATTCTTTAAGGAAAAACTTCATTTATAAGAGAAAATATTGACACCAATGATTTGAAAACCAAGCTGAAATTTTGTTTGAACAATTTATGTTAAAATGGATAACCAATAATGATCATGGTTTTTTTAGAAAAAAAAAGGTATTAAACCAAGCATGTTAATAATCAAAGTAATTAAGTCATAAGAGTTAGTAGTTTAGAGAAAATCTTTTAAAGGTGTAAAAACCTTGATTCTAGTCCTGAAAGGTTAAAACCTTTAAAATTTATGATTTTAAAAAAGTGGTTTATAATGGATTATTTAAATCTTGATTGTGGGTTATTTTAATAGAATTTGTATCAACCGCGATAAATTCATAGAATTGTTTTGTTTTTTGTAAACTTTCTGGAAAAAATTGAAATTAAAGGGAAAGATACGAGGAATGATCTTGCTTGGGTTTTCATTGTAAAATTCCTTATTAATTGGACAAGTGTAAAGATGATGATTTCTCGACTTGTAAAGGTTAATGGGATTTTTTTGATATGATATATAAAGTAATAACGAAGATGTTGAAGGTACTCTTTGATACTAAATGGGTGAAGGTGTTTGAAGAGCTTCAAAATAATTTTTAAGTTAAGTGTTTGAACTATATGATACCAAAAGTATAAAAAAATAATTGTTTAAGGCAAATATTGGCCCCACTACATAAGATCTTACCTTACTTAAGATTTTTTAATTACTTGTTTTAGAATGAATTGGTCTCAAGGGGAGTAAAAGCATATGATTATTTTGACTTCTTGAATGTGATGCTCATTTTGAATCTTTAAAAAATCTCGGAATAAAAAGTCTGAAAAGGAGTTTGCTTCTCCTTCTATGAATTCAATATCAAAATTAAAATTTGATAAAACAACTTGTTATCTAACAAAAATTTACTTTGAAATAATATTTTGAACATTTTTTTTCCAGTGATATATTAATAGATTGACAATTTATTCATAAAAGAAGTTTTTTGAGAAATAAATTATCTTAAAAAGATGAGATGCATAAGGCAATTGATAAAATTTAATATTTTATAGTTAAATAATTCTTTTGAGGACTCAACTAAATACCATAATGATATTGTACTGTTTATTCTTAACCTTAAAGCTTTTATTTGAGAATAACACCATAACCAATATCGGAGGTATTAGTTTCAACAATGAGAAAAGCCTTTGGATCAGGAATTCCTAAACAATAAAGACTCTTGACATGAATTTTAAGAGTATTTCAACAAGAAGTATTTTTTAGTCCAAATGGCATTAGTTTATGATAAGTCTTGATGCTTCTTATTCAATTTCTGTTTCAATTTAAACATAAAAGGCAACACAATACCATGATGATTTGCTTGGCCTTATAAGACCTTTATTGAGAAGTTCGTTGATATATGTTTTACAATATTTAAGTAATTTTTTTATTCATTTAAATAGAAAAATATGACTTTTTTAGTTCCAAAAAATGTTAAGTAAGTTGGAGCAAACTTCCTTTTTAAATACTTATTGAAATTATTATTTTTTCTTGATTTTTAGGGATTCTAATATCTTCTATTTTTTATAATATATCTCATAATTTAATGTGCATTTTTTGAATTATAAAATTTGATTTGTTGATTTAATTGCTTTAAAAATTATTTATTTCAATGGGTTTGAGAGATAATATGAATCTAAAAATTATTTCTTGACCAATTATTTTGCTTTTTGATTCCTTGAATATGTACTTTAAGAGTATATATTTGGGTTAGGAAGGGAGTTTTTAAAATGATTTGTTGGGTTTTGTCTCTAACAAATATAAAACTATTTTTGAAACAAGTTTCTTGATTACATATATATATTTTTGATAATTTCTAATTAATTTGAAGTTTAACACCATTAGAATCACTTTATGTATATGTGGTTTTTTCATAGTATTTTGTTAGCACTAATCTTTTTTTTATGTAATTTTGATCTACTCCAGAATCCACAAGATCAATTGTTTTGATATAATGTTAATTGTTAATAACTAAGGTTATTTCCATATATCATTTTTGTTATCGTATTTATAATTCTTGATGTGGGATTTCTATAATTTCATTCTCTTAAAATATTAAAGGTAATTCTTGATTTATATAAACCTCTTAAGATGAAAAATGATTTTGTTTTTTAGTAACAATAGCTTTAATTTTGTTACAATCATATCGAAGTTCTCTTAATTCATCTTTAATTTCTCTCATATCTTATTGCAAATTTGAATAGTAGTTGGACTTTGTTGTTTTGAAAATTATTTCAGGATTTATAGAAGGTTGTGTGGGTTTTTTTTTTCATTTGAAACTATATTCCTTAATTTTAGGAGAAACTCTTTTAATTTTATAGTCTTGAATTTTATCAATGATATCTAATATTAAGTATTTTTCTTGAGTTATTACATTAATTTGTTTATAAGGGTATGTGTATACTGTTAGGCTATAGTTAATTGCTTTAATATTTTCTTATTCGCTATTAGATTCAGTTCAGTTTTATTATTTTGAGTGATTATAAATTTATCATTGTAGTATTCTTTTATATCAATTTGTGTTTCAAAGTTAAGAAGGTTGAGGAGTTGAATTTTTATTTTATCTCTAATTCTTAAAAAAAAAATTCATTTTTCATTTACGTTTATAATGTCCTACTTGACCACACTTATAAAAAGTTTGTTGTTTTGAAGTTATGGTTTTTTATTTTTTGTATGGCTTATTTGACCATCTTTTCTTATTTAGATGATTTTTTTAAAGTGCATTACTTTTAATTTTTGCTTCCTAATCTATTTTATGTTTTCCTAAGGGAGGAATAAGGGTTTCATATTGAGCATAAAATGATCCTAACTCTTTTATACTTTCATGAAGTACAAATTTAGAACTCCAAATTAAAATCTTTCTTTCCAAAATAGATGTTGCCAATCTTTTATAATGGAAACATTTGAAAGAAACATCTCCTTATACCATGTAAAATCTTGAAGTTTGAGACATTTAAATTCGAAAGAATCTCAAATGAGCTTTCTTGAAATTATTATAGGTTACCAATAAATGTTTGGTAATGAAAAATATTAAGATTGAGACTGCATTTTTTACAATGACACATGTTAAGGTATTTTTATTTCTTACTTTGCCATCACTCAATATAAGTTTTCTATCATTTTAGGTGAGATAATAATCCCACCATCCTTTGAGTTGGCTAGTAAATCTTGAGACTAATGCTTGATCTATTTTTTGTCTATTTGTTTTTAAATTTGTATGTTGTAACAGTCATAGTCATGTTTTGAAGTTTATTTGTGATATTATGTTTACTGTATCTATCTATGTTCCATTCATTTATGTTTTTACCGTCATAATGAGCTTGAATTTGATAGGGCAGATATTCAATATAGATATTAGAAAGTGTTGGTATGTTATAGTAATATTTGACCTTGGGTTTTTTATATTGATTTTGCTTAGGATCTTTAATGTTATTAATTACTAAATCTAATTGGAACTTCTTAGCAAGATCTTCAATCTCACTTTGAGTGTTTTGATCTTGGTTTATGATAGATATTTATTTTGATGAGTTTTTATTTTTGATTTTGAAAGGGGTTTTATATTTAATGCTTTGAGTTTTTTAGCGATCATTTCAATGAGATCATACAATAAGGATAGTTTAATAATTTGATATCTTAGTATTTGATGAGGCATGGAAAGTGGCTTTGAAATTGTGGAAGATGATAGTTAGGTAACTCCTCCCTCGGTAAGGAAGAAGAGACTACAAAGACCTTTAATATACTACTATTTTTTATCTATGGTGTATAGAATTCAATTGGCATAGTTGTTTTGTGACCAAATAGATTTTATAACTTTTTGTGAAATAAGAGTGTTGATATTTGTAGTGGTTGGTTTGAAAAGGGTTGCTACAATTTCATTTTAATGAAAGTTTATCTTGATTTTTTCAAGATAAAAATGAACAAAGTTAGTTTGATTATTAGTCATTGCATGCCAGATTTGTTTAAAAATGGCTTGAGCATTTATTTGTTTTTGTTTATATTTATGTTTTTAACCATGTAAATAATATGATACAAGTATGCATCTCATTGAGATTTTTATAACATTATATTTCAATTTGATTTCTTCGTTCTAGATTATAAGTTTTCAAGAATTGATTTCTTAATTCAATATTTTGTATTGAATAAAAATCATTTCTTAATTTGAAATTCTGCTTGAATGACACTTAATTGATTTATGTACTGCATTCATTATATGTTAGTGACATAATTGGACAATCTAATTTCTCTTGGATTTCAATAATATAAGAAAAACTTTTTTCATTAGTTTGATAATATGATTTATGAATAGTCATTTGAGATCCACTTCTTGAAAGTTTGAAGTTTTTGAACCAGAAGGAATATTACCAATTTGTAATCTTAAAGGGATCATGTTTAGCTGATTGAAAAATAATTTTGATATTTTATAATTGATTTTCTATAATTTGTACCAAATTATTTCTAAATGGTAATGATCTTGAAATAGTAACTTGAGATATTCTCTAATTATCAAGACACATGATTTGATTCCACTATAAAAGTTTAGGAACCTAGAGATTTGAATTTTGAGGGCTAGTTTCGATAATAAGAGTTTTATTTTTGGGTGATTTTTTAAGAGCTTTGAAAGCTATGTTGGTGACTATAACTTTATAATATAATGTATAGATTATATCTATATTTCTAGAATCTAGGAGCATGTATGTTGAAGTCTTGATATTTAAATTTAAGAGTTTTATTATATTTAGATTGACTAATGAAATAGTGAAACGAGGGTAACAATTCAAGTATATTGGACCACTGATAAGATTTGATCGAAAGACTACAAATAATGAATTCACAAAAGTTGTAAATCTAATGTCTCTTAAATACACGAGAATGAAAGACTTTAATCTAAGATGATAAAGTGATATGACAACAATTTAAACTAGACCTGTGTGGAAAAAAATTATATCTTACTTTAAATTTATTTACTTGATTAGGTTGTATTTGATCAACAATTTGAACTTGAAGATTAATAGATAAAACTTGTTTAATAGTTTCTATAGAATAATTCATCCATCTATCAAAGGTTCCATGTGATATATGTATTTCTTTCACTATTTAGTTATGTTTCAATTTTGAAGATGTTATTCAATTGAGAAAATTTGATATTCTTTCTAGTTGAAATCCTAGATACTATCTTGATCAAACAAATCTAGATGCATTAAAAAACTACTATTTAAAGATCTTGATGAAGAAGATAACCCAAATAATCTAGATATAAATAAAAGGATTATAAGGAAAAACAAAACTAAAACACACTGATAGAAAAATAAAATCCAAAGATAAACTAATAACAAATACTAGAAAAAGTAAATAATGATGAAGTTTAGCGAGAAATACTACTTAAGAACACCAAAATACCTAACTCTAGAAAACATGGTGTACTAATAATACAAAATATACTATGACAAACCTTTTTCACTAAAAACTTTTTGTATAGGTTGTAATACCATTTATGTGCTGAATTATGTTTATAAAGTAGTTAAAGAAAATTTTATAATATATGATAACAACATACTGAGTTTAAAATAGATTATATATATAAAAGAAAAGCTTATAATGTAGCAAAAACAAAAGGATTAATCAAATGGGTATAATTTAAGCTTAAACACTTACCTGCTCTACAAGTTTATCAACCTCCACAGACACGTCAGAAATGGCCCGATATGCAATTTGGATACGAGCATTTTTACGCATCTCAATGTATCTTCTCTCAATGCTTGATGGATCCTCCATCAATATGAGTTTTGATCGATCTTTGACACCACATCTATCTAAGTACTTGCCATTTCCCCTCTCTTTTTCTTTGTAAATTATCTTCTGTTCATTTATTTGTAACCCTGTCTTACTTGTCAAAACCTTCTTTACCTCTCCTGCACCCATTATCCAAAGTTAAGTTGACAATTAATTTTACTTTTTTCTTATTACCACTTTCATTAGTTGTGCATGCCTTATTATGGTAAAGCATTAACGAAATTAGATTTGATTATTGTTTCAAGACATTAGAAATGAAGTTAATAGGGATATGTTTTATGTTCTTATTAAGTATAAAAATTTACTCTAAAAGACAAATTTATTTTATATTTTTGTTCCTATCTCTTCAACCAAATATGTTTGTCTCTTTTGCATTTGTTTTTTTCTATCTCAAAACATTAACAAAACACAACTTACAATATGATATGTTCATTAAGTTTAAGGTTTAGTTTGACATGACATATAAAAAAGATTTTTAATTTTAGACCATAATTAGAAGTTTTTTATCTTACAAATAAGCTATGATAAGAATAGTTAAATACAAATATATTTTACAAAAATATCTAAAATAGCTTTTTTATATATAAAACGAGGTATTATAAATTAGAATCAATGTTAAAAACAAAAATTTAAACTTTTGGTTTAATCAAAATTTTGACAAAACCATTTGATTTATTAATTATTTATTTAGAAAACATTATGTGTGGATTTATTTTTTTGTAATGTTGGGATTTTTGTCATGCTCTTTTTACTTAAAATTAACTAGATTAATTAATCAATGAATTAAAATATGTATTATATCAATAAAGTGTGTGTGTACATTATCAATCATGGTGTTAAAATTGTTTTATTAAAAAAAAATAGTTTTGAAACCTAGAAAGAATTAAAATTAGGTTTTATTAAGAATTTAGTAGATGTTAAAAATAGGAAGTGAATTGAAAATAAAATGTACAGGTTAATATATTTAAGTGATTAAATGTTTTATATTATATTAGATTAATATGATTTTTTAAAAAATATTCAAGAAATAACTTAATTATGATTTATGTATAAATTGACTCCAAAATACAATTATTATAGAGAAAAAAACCATGACTTAGATTGTGTTTTAATAAAAACATTGGAGGATAATTATTAAAAAAGTTTGGAATATGAAATTTTAGATATGTTTATTTGATGTATAAAAATTATATGCAAGGATAGAGTCCAATAAACTTTAAATTAAAAAGAAAATTAAATAAAGTTAATAAATAATATATACTGTTGAACAAAAGAGAAAAAGGAGTCAAATTCCTGACATAGTTAATAAATAAATAAAATAACACATTCGCACGTTTTTTCCAAAAAGCTTAGCCAAATGGTCCCATCCTCCCTTGAATTTTTCTCCTCACCTTTTTAAAAAATAATAATATTTAATCCATTAACATTTAAAAACTCATTTATTTTTGCATTTTTTAAAAAATTAAAATTATATCCATCTTTATATATAGCTGCAACACACTGAGCGCGCGCGCGCGCACTTACCGAACGTCGCCTGAGAGTTGACGGAGATCTCGTACCGAAGAACACCATATAGAATTCGAAGGCGAACATTTAAAAGAGGAAGAACACCATCCTTCTCATTTCTTTTCTGCACCAGCATGCCTCCTGGTCTCATCTCCCACTCAATCTCATCCTCATGATCTCTACACGGCGTTGACAGTGCAGTCGCCGTCGAGCTCGAGCTCATTTTAGCACACGGATGCGATCTTGTCTTCACCATATATATATCATCCTGCGTGATCTCACCTCATATCTTTCAAGCTTTTACCGAGAAAGCATGAAAGGACTTGTCTCCGTCGTCTTTTAAGAGATGGAAGAAATGGGGCACTGCTGGTTTTTATTTACCGACACTTCCAATTTATAAAGGGTGGGATGCCGGGTCGGGGGGTGTGGTGGTGGCCGTGTGGGTTTTTTAAAGCTTTTTTTTTTTTTGGATTTTTCTTCCCTCAGGAAAACCTGAAATTAATATCATTCAATTCTTAACCGAGTTCTAAAGCAAAAGCATCTATCAATTAGATCACAGATATTTTACCGGTGAATGTTTGGAATTGTGATTATATTGTATTTTTAAAAAATTAATTATTTTTATTAAAAATATTATTTTTTATATGTTTTAGATTGTATTAATATAATATTTTAAAAAATAATCATAACGGCATAAAATCTCTCAACTAGTTTTTGCTAATTCCTTCTTAATTTTTCTGTAAAAGAACATGTTATTCAACGACAAAGACGGGCTATTTTGGAATTATAATATAAATAAAAATGGGTTAAAATTTAATATTTTTTTTATAATTTTAAATTATTAATGTTTAAAAAATAAAAATATATTATTTTAATATATATTTAAATAAAAAACACTATAACAAACAATATTATTAAACTCAAAAACACCATTTAATTAAGATGAACAATGACAAATGGGCGGGTTGAAATGTTTTTTTGTAATTCAAGAAATATAATCTGTTTTGCTTAAAGAAGAGAAGGAGAAAGGGACAAGATAGTGATTGGACCAATGAGAACGATATCACGTGTCGGAGGGGTGACCGTTTGCATGGATGACAGCTAAGTAGTAGATTGTTGCCGACAGTCTAAGCAAAGAAAGCGCCTGGCAAGTCCAATAAATTAATAATATAAAGGGTTTTTTTTTTAAATAATAATAATAAAAAAGAGATTAATAATGAGTGGCATCTGGGTGACCTGTTATCGACTGTCACGATAAGATTGGGTGGAGATGGAGATGTTTGGGGTTTCGCTCAAACATCGCATCTGCGGTAGGTTACATCCTTCGTTAATTCCCGTTTTGTTGTTCTTATTAAACTAAGGCTTTCTTTCTTCATTTTTTTTAAGGTTTTTTTTTTTTATCCATTTGAGTTGGATGGGACTCGGAATTAGAATGGCCGTTGGATTTCTTGCTTTGTTTGGTGAGGAGATGAAATGCTATAAATCTTATTTAAAATATTGTTATTTTTTGCTACAGATCCATTATGGGTATTGATATGAGGTACCAATAACGTTATTATTGTGAACTTTTTTTTTTAAAAAAAAAAAACAAGCATAAACTTATAATACACTAAGTTCATCAGGTTAGAAACCGTTCAAACTAAAAGAATTATAGTGACAATGTTGCATGAGACTTTTTAAAAAACAAAAAAAAATACAAGCAACAAGACATGAAAAAAAATTCTTTCATAATGTTATTAAATCTATCTTGAGTGAATCAATTTTAAAACCTCTTAACTTGAATCATAATTTAGCCTGAGCTTCAAAATTAAAATGTGTGTAATTTGTTACAAAGTGATCGAATTCATAATTAGGATCAATAACATAATATCATTAACAATCAAATTCGTAATTCATGTTATGGATACAACCACAATATACTTATTTGGTTGGTAAATTGTTGCTTTCTTTTCCCTTCTTTTATTCTCTTCTTAATTAGGTTTTTATTAGGCTCAGGTAAGATAAAATTCAGGACTAAATATAAAAGTTATTAGAGAATTAAAAACTAAATTGAATGAAAATAAACAAAAAAAATGTCTAATATGCAAAGTACACATGCCAACATGTGAGATGGATATAACACTGGGAAGGTATATTCAATTTTCTTCGACCTTATATGGTAGCTTTTTTTGTTTTCATTGGAATTGTCTTGTCATTGACTTTCTTCTAAGGTAGCGTGTGGTGATGGTGGAGCTTTAATATGGCTCTACCGGTATATTCCTTTTCTCTTTTTTTTTTTTTTTCTCTCCTTCTAATTTTTAAGGTTGTTTTTTCTCTTTCAAAAAATAGGGTTTCATTTTTCTCTCTAAATCAATTATAGCCCCTTGATTTTTAGTCCTTTGTAAAATGAGAAATATGAATTAGTTTTTGTAAAATCAAGTATCGGTCCAAAGTTTTTAAGGGGTTAACAAATTGTTATTTGACCCTCGTATTTTTTTTAAAAAAAAGACAGCCAACATATCATTTATTATGGCACGCTTTTCTACTTCACAGAATTCAAACCCATCGTGGTGGCTAAAGAAATGAGGGGTTTTATTTTACCTAAAAATCTATTTCAACCCATTTTCATCTAAAAACTTCTTATAAACAACATTAAAACCACCTAAAACCAATTTATCAAACCAAAACACCCTAAAAATGATCCATAAAAACAAAATCAAATTGAAAATTATTTTTATCAAGGTCAATCTACTTGTTCTAGCAAGATTAAGATAAATAATCAGTCTCTGAATTATTTTCGATGAATGGAACCATTTGACATCAAGTTTGATTATTTTGGTTGTGACAATTATAACAACCGATAACATTCTCTCTTTGTTATTGTTTTATGGCAAGGTTCTTTTTTCTTTTCAACCAAAAACTAAAAAATAACCAAAAGTTATTGGATGAAAATAAAAAATATCATGAATAAAGAGGGAGTCATTTGTTTTCTTCGCATTTTACATTTCAATCTTGTATCTTTTAATTTAGTATTTTTTTTACATAATTCCACGTCTAATTTTATGTAATTAGATTATAGAATAATTAAATTAAAAGAAAAAGGAAAAGAAAAGAAAAGAAAAAGAAAAGAAAAGAGAGAGGCAATTAAGCGCCATAACAAAAATCATATCTTTTAGTATATTAAGTAATGCCACTTAGCTACAAATTGAATAAAAAAAAGTGCCCGTGATTATAATAAATACTTTAGATGTGAGGCAAGAAAAATAAAAAAAATACAATAACTAAACCATGAAAATGACCAACACCACCAGAGTCTATATATATATATATAATTAATTATTTAGTAATTTGATTACACTATCATAACCTTGTGGTATGTTGCTACATTGTTATTATTCTATGTACCTATAAAAAGTATTTAACTCGGATTTTTTATAATTTTTGTGACATTCCTTTTATAATGTGATTATTTTTTAAAATATTATTTATTTTAAAATATATTAAAATATTTTTTTTAAAAATAATTTTAATATCAATTCAACAAAACAATTCAAAAACAACATCAAAAAGTTAAAATTTAAAGAAATTTGAAACTACGTTACAAGCTGAAACTTCGTTAATAACGCATCCGCACACAATCAAATACTTGTTGAAATACAACGACTGCTTGAACGCGGGTTTCGGTTCATCTTGATGTTTTTTAAAGCAATCTGCAACCTAGAAAGCTTCAACTCTCGAGTAAAATACACGAAATACACACTATGTTACAAGTAAATCCATGACGTGATCCACAAATCAACAAATGGTCCAAGTTTTAGAAGCTAAAGGTACTACAGGACTTCGTCGAGCAATAAGAAGCTAGCTACCAACAGGGTAATATCATGCAAAAGATCCGACTCTTGAAACTTGTGATAATGCATCTTCGAAGTGGTCATCATCGGCCTTTTCAGAGCTCAAGCTTGGTGGGATAAAAGATCTGTAGATGCGTTCCATGTTAGGAATTTCCTTCAATTCACGGCAAGCAACTTCAAGGGCTGTGTCGGAGAAAGATCGATAGAATTTCTTCTGACAGACATAGGCGAACAGCAAGGAAAGTATCGGCAGTGGAATTAGTAAGAGAGTACTGAAGGAGAATTTCTTCACCCCAAAATAACCGAACATTGTAACTTGGTAAAGCATCAGAGCAGCTATGACTCTTGTATGGATGTGGGGCCACATCCTGCCATAGGTCTCATAGGATGGAGCATATACTTTGAGTGCCTGTTAAATTTAACCACATTTGCAATTAATATTGATTAGCACCATGATGAGTACATGTTTAGCTGCAAAACTGGAAGAGTTATATCGCATGTTTTGTGAAAATACTAACTTCTATTTGCCAAAACTTGCAGCACTTCAAAATGAAATGAAAATATCAAGCGAACACACAAGCTTCGCAGTCAAACAGATCGATCCGAAATTCAGCAAATGTTTGTCATATCAATACACAATACATGTTGTTTTAGCTAGCTACAAAATTTGAAGTGTTAACCCATCAGAATGAATGCAAGTCATCTCATGCAACAGTTCAAGGAATATGAACACTGAAAGCACGCAATGAATTCTCCAAAAAAGCATTCTGAAGTTTTTTATGAATGGTGTGAGATCCTTACCTGGTTCCTAAGGACAAGCCATCCCAGGCCAAAGTACACCACTCCAAATGGAATAATCAGAGGGGCTATGACAGAGTAGCAAAGAACAATTGTGAGAACAAGCATGTCACCAGGAATCCTGGTTGCATACCCTAAATCTCCAGGAAACCAAGCTTCTTTTAACTCAGCTTCGGTCTTGCATAGATACTTCTTCTTTAGATGAAAAATGATTAGAGGAACTATACGAGACAGCTCGAGTCCATAGCCAACGAAAAACCTGAGAGCCACAGAATACTTAAGAGTCCAAAAATGTATTCCAAAAAGAATAATGATTACCAGACCAAGTATCTAGATCAAAATAAATAGAAACAGAAAAGGCAACCACATTAGCATAAGAAACTCTTTTTTATGTCCAAGTGGTTTAGCAGAGCACAAGAAGATCTTGTGGCAAGGGGAGTTCTTTGACAGAAGAACGAAATAAAACAGCTCCGGTTGTCGCGCAACATCTTCTGGAGGGCTAGACGACTAAAACCATAGCTTGCTAAAAGGAAAAGAATTACGAGTTAATATAGTGAGCTTACTTCAGAGCCACAAAAGTCAGGAAGAAAGTTGCATTCCCCGGGAGGCTACTCGCAAGCAAGCTAACAATGGAGTTTGGTTCCTTCTCAATGCTCTTGAACGTGCTGAATAAGGTGCCACCCAGTGTCACTCCAATAAAAACGTTCAGTATGGTAAAATAGAAATATTTTCCAGAAGTGGCCCTTACTGCATGGCCCACTGAAGGAATTCCCTCAGCCTTTGAGAGAGCCAAAAGTAACTTGGGCAACAGTGCCAAAAACACAATCAGTGCAATCTGAGGAAGGTACGCTTCCAGCACCGTCTTAACTGAGACAATATTCACAATTGGCTTTAAAAATGGGAGAAGTTTCTTCAGATTATCCAGGGTTGTTAATGCGGAAATGAACCCGATTGGTATCATATAAAACAATATGGTCAGAGCCACAATAAAACAAACAACATACTGCCGGATTATCCTTTGAAAGAGCTTAATTTTAAGATTAGACCATATTATTTGACGTGGTTCGGGGGCTTCCATGACTGTCCAGGTGTCAACCATTTGGGCATGTAGACTCTGGGCGGCAGAAGCTGCAGTCACCCTATTGGTGAAGAAGGCAAAAGCACAAGGTTGTTGTTTCTCCCGGAGAGTGACTTTCTGTTCAGCTTCCAACTTTTGGATTAGCTCTTTAATCTTCTCATTGTAGTGCTCTATGCTATCTACCTTTCTACCAACAATACCAAGGGGGCCAGTTCTGATGGTTGGTCTCAATCCTTCTGGTTTGCCTGCTTTTTTGGATTCACTGTATACAGCTTCTGCATGTGCATGCTTCTTCTTGTATCCTTCCAACTCTTTATAAATCTTGTTAACCTAGAAGAGTTTTAGAAAAAAGAGGGGCTCAAAATCAGCAGAGCTCATACAGTACGCAGCACAACACAGAAAAAGAGAACTCACAGTTGACATTGGTCGAGGATCATAAATTCCTTGATATGGAATAATATATACGATAACCTCAAATATACTTGATATGGAGTCATTATATTACTAGCACTTAATTCCTTCTTTTTTCCCTTTTCTTTATAATAAATTCTGAAAGCTCAAAGGAATTGGAAACTAAAAAACGTGGGTTGGCTCAAATTACAGAAGCATTTTAGGATGTGGAATCCAGAACATCAGGGTAAGTGGCAAGAGCATGGAAAGGAAGAAACTAATTTAAAATAAAAAAATACCTGTTTGTTGTTTGTCACCACCATTGATCTATAGAATGTCTCAGGATAGATGGATTTAAAATATGAATCAACCTGTTCCTTTCTAGTTTGGCCCTCAGGCACATGAGGTATGTCTCTGACAAGAACAGCGAATTGCTCTGGTTTCACTTCAGGAGACATTAGAGCATTTGCTCTCAGCCCAGAAACATGCACGTACGCCTTCCATAACAAGAAATAGGTAACAAGAGAAACCCAATAGGTAGCAATCAAGAATGCCCACAGCCTTGGACTACCCCCCTGCACACATATTTTTCCATGGAGCAAGTCAGTTCAAGCAAAAAAAACAAAGGAAGAGGAGTTGTGGAGGTACCTTAACATTTCCCATTAATAACTTGTCAATGTCACTAAAACTTGTGGAGGAGTTGCCTTTAGCTTTTTGTATTTTCACATTGTCGTCGGTGGCAGCAACAGGCAGAAGTACCGGCAGCAGAACAAGGCCAGACAAAACCAATATTGCCAGCGCTGTCATATAGAACAAAAAAAAGAGTAAAAATAAACAACGTGAGGAGAGCAGTTGTCTGAGAAATAATACATGGAATGGAAGTGAGAGTCGTCCGAAATCATGAAGAAATGTACACAGATGGATTTGCTTAATCCTATGATGTAAGGTGCTTGTCAGTAATTCAAGCACGACTAATAAGAGTAGTCATTGTCAAACCCAATTATTTTAGATTTGTACTTTTTTTAGTTGCATACCACCATGTAAACAAAATTTTTTTCTGAGCAAACTAAAGTAAATGAAACAGGAAATCGGAAAACAGAGAAAAATGAAAAGGTTACAGTATCAAGTTTTGGAAGGCAACCATCCCTTCGCCTCGAGAAATTAATTTAAGGGGAAGAAAGAACAGAACTACCACCAAAAAGGGACACAATTAAAGACTCAAAGCAAGAAAGACACCCGTAAAAGGTATGATTCTAACAATCTGATAAATTAGTCACAACATTACAATCGAAGCGATTCTTTGTATTAGTTTTTTACAAGAGAGAGAGAGAGACTCGGAGAAAGAGAGTTTAATTAATCAAATACCAGTGCTCAAGAAGACAAAGTAGACAGCAGCGTCTACACCGGACATGTTTATAACGTCCTGCTCGCTGGAACAGAGGGCTTCCCGGATCCAAGCACAAGGGTTGCGGGATCTTGACCCGCCCTCCCAGGGATCCAGACCTTTCAAGATCCGGTTGGGGTAATACACGAAGGAGTTTCCAGGCTTCCTCGACAGCCATGTAAACAGAAGCATTAACACTACGAAAATCAAAAACGACGTCCCTAAAGACGTCAAGAAAGATGAGAAATCCATCACTCGCTCAGAACAGAATTATTGTGAAATGGGAATTGTAAGGGGGGAAGGAAAGGAAAAGTAGCAGTTAAGACGAGGGCAATGAAAGCAAGTAACCGTTGAGGGAGGAAATGTTGAATGTATTTATGTTAGAGCATTGATTGGTGGGTGGTTCGAAAGCAAAAAGATGTGAGAACACAAAATATCTGCCATAAAGACGAAGGCTAACGAGCTGTTTGGTTCTGTGGGGTTGCGCGCTTTTCTTTTGTTTTTTTTTTTTTTCACCATCATCGTCGCCGTGCTTTCATTTCACAGCCCTCGTAAATAAAATGAGTGTCTTTGTGTGAAAAGAAAGAAAGCACAGAGCGCGCTTCGCTTCGAGATCTTTATTTTATTTTTAATTTGGCACGATTTAATTTTTATATAAGCATTTTTAAAAATGCACTGTCCACGTCAACGCGATTTTTTTAGATAATGTTTTCTGCATCCTAGCTCTCAGGTTCATAACTTTTTAACTATTTTGACGTGTGTTTAGACTACTTTTTTATGTGTCTCCATTATTTTTTAGATTAAAAATAAAATTTAAAAAATAAAAAATATTATTTTAATATACTTTTAAATAAAAAAATATTTAAAAAGTACCAATAACATAATATTTAACATTATCTAAAACAATTTACGACTGATTAGAAATACGATAGCTTATGGTTTCTTTTCATGTTTTAAAAATATATTTTACTTTAAAAAAGTATTAGTGTTACTGTTTTTTTATTATTTTAATATACTAATATTAAAAATAAAATTTTTTTAAAATATTTTAAAACTGATGAGATTTTAAAAAAAAAAAACATTACGCGTTGCATCACCAAATACACTGTTTAAATAAGATATTAAAATTTATAAAAATCAAAATGTAATATGGGTATCTACTGAACATGTAGAAGGAATAGAACAATGTTTTACTTAAATGATTTCTATTTATTCTGAGCTTTAATTCGTCAACCAATTATTTTTATTGTAGCGTCAGTTACGTAGATAGGAGTTATTCCTTCATTTATTCTCTTAAAAACACGGAAACCGCATATCCTTTTTAAAATAAAGATAATTTGAGATACCAAGACATCGAATATCTTTAATATATAATTATCTCTCGGAAGATATGATTCTTGTCAAATTTATATATAAAAAATAAATATTACCATAATAAAATATTAATCATATAAATGAAATCTTCAAAAATAATTATTTTTTATTTGATTCTTATAAAAAAATAATTAAACTGATTTTTTATTTAAAAAAATTAAAATCGACTCAAACAGATCGGTTTCAGTTTGATTTAGTTTTTTAGAACAAAAATTTATTCAAACCTGTTTGATTCATTTTTTTTATTTTGATTCGATTTTTTTGGTTTGTCTTGATTTTTTCAGTTTGAGTTCTGTTCGGTTTCAGTTTTTTAAGTCTAAAATCAATCCGAACCAGTTTTTTAAAAATTTTTAATTGATTTAATCGGTTTTTTTTACGGTTTGATTTTTTCAATTATTTTTTTCTAATTTTCTCAATTTTTTAATTTTTTTTCTCACCCTTGAATACTCAATTTAAGATATTCTATATTGCTAGTGGTCGAATTACCAATACTTAAAATATAAGAAAAGGAGATAGAAAAAAAAAGAGAGAAAATCTCATTCACAATCATTAAAAACAAAGGGAAAAAAATATCTTTGTTATCCTTAAAATTATTATTTTATTAATTTCTTCTCTCTCTCTTTCTCTCGTTGTAGTTATTCATTATCACAATTTGATTAGAATCTCTCCTACCAACAACAAGGAAGGGGGGGGGGAAACTACGGGGTTTAGAATTTAGACTTAATTATAGCAATTAGTATCAAACATTATCAAAATGGCTACTTAATTTTTAGATTATTATAATATCTTGATATGAAAAAAAAAATATTATTTTAATAATTTTTAAATAAAAAAATACTTTAAAAACCGATCTCCTCCACAAAAGGCTAAGCTGAAAGTAGTTAACTCTGTGGGTGCTGATAAAGGACAGGTTAGTTGAATCAGATGGCGAGGAATAAAGAGAGAGTTATCCAAAACTGGAGGAGTTTGTGGAATTCGTGACTGTCAAGCGGCCGCTTCTCTCCGTGTCCCCACATACCAGATCTATCCCACCTCCCCACGCCCACTCTCTAGTAACCCCACCGCTGATTCAAATTCAAAACATTACAAAACGGTGCCGTCACATACGGCTCAAACCAGCTACGTCACTGGCACGCGCTCAGTCGAGACTGTGCATCTCCCGCTAGTCCTTTTAAATTAAAATCACAAGTTGCAGACAAAGCTAAAACTTCCTTTAGAAGATGGGACACGCGGCAAGACAGCAGGTTGCCGACTATATATCTGGTACTGTGCCGCGTAGATGTCGGCACTGATGGACGGCACCCATTACAGGGATACTTTGTCGGTTTTAGCGGGGGATTGAGAAGGGCTGATCATTGGGGGTCGACGTGGGTGACGACAGGGTATCAGGCGGCCCCATCAAAGCTGCTGCTGCCGCTTATTTTTCCGGTTGGTGCATACAACTTGCAAGATAAGAAAGAACGTTGCCGGTTGGATGCCTTTCTGGTGTTTTTCGAGACCGGTCGGAGGGGATGGATACCTTCGCTATTGGTATGCTACCAGGAAACGAAAGGATAAATTGAGTAATTAGCATGTAAAGTGCAAATAAAGAGTGAAATGGAATAAGAAAAAGTTTGGACAGGAACGAGAGGATAAAATGAGTAATTAGCATGTAAAATGTTATCTAAAATAAAAAATTATGATTATTTTAAGTTATTATTTTGATCTAATATAAATAATTTTTTTTTTATTTAATCTATAAATATATGTTAAATCATTCATATAAAATCCTCGTCTAATTATAATAAAATTAAAGTTATATCTGACTGTTCAAAATTATTTGTGAAAATTATTGTGTGAACAATAATTTTTTAAAATTTTAATTGGAGTCTATTTTTGAGCTTACAAGTTTAATAAAAATATATAGTTTTACTCAAAAAATATATAAGAAAAAAAAATTAAAAAAATTATAGTTTTTATGTAAAATAATAGAACACTTATTCAATTATATCCAACAAGAAATGCGACAATTTAAAGGCTCAAAGCAAGAACAAAACTGTTTAAATATTTCTATTTTAAAGTGTAAAAATTATTGTGTGAACATTAATATTTTAAGATTTTATTTAAAATACATTTTTAAATTTATAAGTTAAATAAAGATGCATATTTTTATTCATAAAATATACCTGAAAGAAAAAAAATGATAGGCAACAGCATTTTATATAGAAAAGCTTTTTTCCTGCTGGCATGGAAGATTGAGAAAGAAAAATGTTTTTTTCCAAGAAATTAGGTAAAGCCTCTAGAAAGCATCCCCAGTACGAGCAAGGAAAGCAGGGAGAAATTCTCTTTGAATAACTGCAGCAATGGCTTTCATGTTGTTGATTTTGATTTTGGTCAAAGATTAATTAAAGAGATTTGAAGTTAGCCAATGTTATTAAGCTCATATGATTTATCGAAAGAAGAGGAGGAAAGAGGTGCGGCTAGGCAGAAGAGAGGTTTAATTTTATAATTTTAATACTGGAAGTGTTTTTTAGTTATTAATTAAAATATTATGAAAATTCAGTAAATAATCTAAATTTCTTATTGATTTTCTTACACATATATAAAGTATTATAAATTTATAGAATATAAACTATAAATTTTAATAGAATAAAAATGGAGTAAAAAATGAAATAATTTTCTTAAAAAAACTTGGCAACTAGTCAAGGAAAGGCGAGTATACTGTGGTTTTTTAAAATTACACAACCATATTTTAGTGTTAACCAGTATATTTTACCAGTTTTACTAGGTTTGATTGTTTTTTTAAATTTTTTAAAAATATTAAGTATGGATATTTTTATTTGCAGTGGCATTAAATTTAATTAAACAATTCGATTTTAAAATTTATTATTTTGATCTCTTACTTAGCTCGAGTTTCAAATTATTATAAAAACTTGGATTGTAACATAGCGAGCTTCCAAGTTTTTTGGGCCTAAAAAACCTTCCAACAAGGAATGATATAAAACATTGTCCATGACATAAATCATTAAATTAAAACTCAATGAGGAGATGACAAGTTGGTTGGTGATCACCAGCATCTCTTAAACTTGGAAACAAGGTAACCAACCATGACCTGAAGAAGTAAATGCATTGGTTAAACATTTTAATCGGTCAAATATCAATTATTTAGTGGCCACAAATCTTATCAAAAGGTTTTCTAGTTTGAAGCTAATGACTTGACTAATTAAGGTTAGCATATAAAATGATCTTTAATCATCACGATATCATCCTTGTAAAAATTGTTGATCAATCAATTATTACCGATATCCAATAGAGAAGTAATGATGCATAATTTAGTATATATTCTATGGTTGAAAACATATAAAACCATGAGGATAATATTAAATTGATTCTTGTACAGGGGATGCAATGAAAGATAGGATTCTTAAGAAAACTAAACGATCGATATGAAAATCATAAGCATGAAGCTGCTCTATATATGTATTATCTATACTTTGGGCTTGATAATTAAGCTATTGTTGAATATAACTTAAATGTTTTTTTTGCTCTATTTCAACATGAATATGATAGGAAAATATGCTTTTATTTGTTTAAAATTTAAGAAATATTATGAGGATTGTTTAAATAAAAATAAAAATAAAAATTTGCATGTTATCCAAATAAGAAGTATAGTTTTTTGCAACCAAATAGGAAAAGAAAAACTAAAATTGATCATGAACAATGGAATTGACTAGGCTTAAAAAATCCCAATTGATCAAGAAAACAAAGAAGCGGTTGATCAGATGATCAAGAGTTAAGTCAATCAAAGGAAACAATCTATCATAGTAGCAATAGTTCACGTAATTGAATAGAAGGTTTAATCCTATTCAAAATGAGAGTTCTCAACATAATTAATGTTTTGTATTATTTAGGATTCACATAGTTATTAGTAAGGAAATGTGATAGAGTTTGTTTTTGTATTAGGACTTATCATGTATATGAATGAGTTTGTTTAGAATTAAATTTAAGTATTTATATGAAATTCTTTTATTATAACAAAATAAATAGACCATACTAGTTACTAGAAAAGATGATTGATAATGTATTTTTATAGTTATATTTTTCCCCAGATGGTTTTTAATGTATTTTTACAGCTTTCCTTTATTTTCATGCACTTTATTTTTTGTTGTTTTCATCTCTTATTCTGTGTAAACCTTTCCTTTTCCTTATGTGATGTTGTTATAGAGCAGATAACCTTTTACTCAAGGTTTGAGGTTTTAAATCCCTATGTTTTGCTTAATTTTGCAAGATTTCTACCTATATTCTCTCAGGATTAAGTTCATATTGTGTAGCTTCTTCTCCTTAGAAGATATAAACTATCAGATATTAACATATTGATAAGATAAATATTTGAGAGATCAATGATTAGTACTTAAAATTGTATTTTTATTAAGGTTTTATATCATCATTTTGCACTTAAAGTATCAATAACTCCTTAAATAAAGCATGTTTTATAATAACATACCAATAATATAAGATACCTTTAATTTATGGTAAGTGTTCATCTTAAATGCAGGCCTATCACATAAATGAAAGGATTGATTAATAAGTTTAAGTATTGAAATTAAAAGGATAAAGAGAGGGCCAAACTTAAAAAAGAGATGTTGGTGCAGTTCAAACTGAAATATTGTTCTGTAATTGGGTCATATCTCGAGTTCTAGATGTCCAAATGACCTTAAATTTTTAGAGAAATTGTTTAAGACATAGGCCTACAACTTTTATGGGAGTCAAAGATTTAAAAATGCTGTTTTCAAGTCCAAATTATAGCAACAATAGAGAAGGCTGAATATGTCTTGCAGCGTAAACACTATTTAGTGTTCAGCCCATATGTCGAGTTTTAGAAGTCCAAATGACCTTAATTGTTTTTCCTGGAAAGATAAGATAATTTCCTATAACTTTCATGAGTACAGTTGGTTCCAGCTCTGATGTTAGCAATGACATTTTATTTAGACAAGAAGATAAAGATTTTCACCAAGTCAAGAGTTGGTTACCCACTCAACAATCAATCATCAAATCAATAGTTTTAAATTTTGACCTATAAAAAGAGGTATTTGCCATGCATTCAGGCATCTTGGTTGTTTAGATTAAGATAATGCTCTTTATTTCTTTCTTTATATTTTTTTTGTAATTCTTAAGTTTTGCTTTCATTAATATCTTGTTTATGCTTTTCATTTCCTTTTCTGTACTTAGTTAACTTGTATCTTATTTATGTTTTTATTTTGTTTATTTATATTTCTCTTCTTCATTATGTTTAACTAAGTTTATTATGTCAAGGTGAAAAGGTTACACTAATGGTGTAAGAATAAGTATAGTGTAAACTTAACATGGACCTTAATGTTTAATTTTAACATGTCTTATCTTTTTATCTTACTAATTCTTAATACCTTGCTTGTTAAATGGTTAATCTAGATTTATGTTGTATAACACTTGGTACAACAAATGCTTGGCACTCTCATAGCCCAACCGTATGGTATAACCTACACCTGTGCTATGAAAGAAACTTGATTTGTTGTTAACATGAGTTAGTATCATGAATTCTTGACAATATTTAAAAGTTTGGTGTTGCTTAAATAAGATAATTAATATGATCATGTTAACAATTTATAATGAGCTATTAATAACAAATCATCCGATTGGAACCTCCTTTGTGTGTGGTTTCCAGTTGAATAATAAGAGTTTATACTATACTTGTTTGAAATACCATTAGTGGATCCTCTAACCTTGACATTTGTTTTTATCATTGTTTAATCCTTATATTAATCTTTCATCTCAAAGTTCTCATCAACTTCTTCTTCTTCTTCTTCTTCTTCTTCTTCATTATTATTGTTATTGTTGTTGTTGTATTATTGTTGTCTATAATTTATACAATTAATCTTCCTGTATTTCGACCCCGGTCTTGCCGAGTTATTTATTATTTCGACACTCCTACACTTAGAAGAAGACATCAATCTTTTGGTCGTGTCAATCAACACACCTAAAGCTCAATCTATTTAGACTTTTACCGATGCTTACCTCTTTTACGTACTCATTGCTAGCTATTTATACCATGCTTCTTACTACTTGTACTTGTTTTACTTAGTCACTGTGCCACTACTTTTACAAGTCATAACACTAGCTCTTGTACTTTAATTGGACAATTGATCAATCATTGACTTGTTCTTAATAACTCTAACATAAAATGCTTAAAACTTATGATTATTTTAATATATTTTTGGAATGTTATTTGAGTTAATTCATAATTAAATTTTCATATGCAATGCATAATCTTGAATTTTAACATAAAATGTTATAAACATATCAATATAGTACATTGACTAGATAATTGGTTGTGCTATGTTATATCAAGGTAACCTTATCGAAAGAGAATTTAATAAAACTATGATGCTCAATTACTAAACAACTCAATACTGAAGGACAAAACTGAAAAAAAAAATTAATTTTTTTTTTAAAAAAACATCCAATTCAAACCAGTTTAACTTGGTAATCTCGCGAACATGATCATAAGATTAAGATAACCCTATAGAAAAGAAAGTAAAAGAAGCATGAAGATCAACTTTCAATTAATCAAATGTTGAAAGATAAGATTCTAAAAAAAATCAAATGTTGAAGGACCTTATTTAATAACAAAGTAAAAATTAAATGAGAATGTAATAACCTAATAGAAAGCAAAATGAAGAAAAAAAAATGAAGCTCAATTTTTAGCAAATAAAATATTAAAGGGAGAAATTGAAGAAAAAAAATAATTAAAAATGTAAAAAAACCCCAATCCAATCCCACTTAAGTTAGCATGCAAAATCTTTGATCTAACCAATTATTCTAGTGTTAAGACAATTATAACACCTAAGAGGGGATGGATTAGGTAAATCACTAATATTAACAAAATAATACAAATTAATTCAAATAAACACGACAATCAACAATATAATTAAAGTGCCTAAAGTAAAGAGATAAAGAAAAGAATTTGCAAACTTGTTTTTAGCGTGGTTTGGTAAGCATACATCCACATTTCAAATACCAAACTGCACTTGAGTATTGTATTCATTCACTAGTTCAAGTTTAGGACTATAATAGTCACTTGATAAATCAACACCAAGATTTTCCCTACCTAAAGATATGTCATCTTCAAGATTTTCTCCATTTAAAAATATACCATATTCAAGATGTTTCCATAGTGAAATCACCTCACCATACTAAAATTTTTTACCTTTCAAATGTTTATAATGGTAATTTTGTTATCATAATTAACTCTCTCAATAGAGTAGATAATACAATTGAAAGATCTAATATTTTTATATCTCACAAGATAACACTTATATAATTTGAAAGTGTTTTGGTGTGATGAGAATGAGATTAAATACTTTTGTGCTAGATTATAAAGGTTTAAAACTCCAATTAGAGTATAATTAAGGATTCATGTTTTATAGTGTTTTTGCATTTATATTAGCTTGTATATGATATATGTTTGGAATCCCTCCTTAATTTTACAATTGGACAACCAATATATATGTTTATAAGAAAAACTAGTTGTTTATAACTGTTATAATTCTACTGACGACTAAAACGGTTGACCAATTCAAATTAGTCAAGCTAATCATCGCCTGATTTTTTCAGAATTTCCAGGTGTTCATTATTGATGAATAAATGGTCGATTGATTCATTTAATTATATCAAAAGGTTGACTAGTTTATACAGAATTTCAATTTTAACAATTTAACCTTGGTGAATTCTTAAAATCATCTATCTTAGATTATATCATATTATATACCAATTCTTTAATGCATGCATAATGAGGAGTGTGAATTCATTTTAATTATGCTATAAAGTAGGATATAAAAATTGACATTTAACACTTTAAATGAATACTTAATCTAAGTCTCCACTTTGTTTCCTTCTTGGATTTCTTGATCACGAAATCCATTGTGCTTGTTTATATGTTCTTTGAATAAACATGTTTAAAACTTATTCTCAACAAGGAATATTACTAGTCCATTTTTTATTTTATTGTTATCATAAAAATATATAAAAACATGAATATTTGATCTAGAGGTCAACATAGTCGTGATACCGCGATAACCTTGTCAAAAGCAAATTGAGTAAAATTATGAAACTTAATTATCAAACAACTCAATGTTAAAGGGCAAGATTGAAATCATTTTTTTTTAAAAGATCATAGTCAATTCAGGTGAACTCGTTAATCTCGCGATCATGAGCTTAAGTTTACAAGAGTAATGTTGTTATCATAATTAACTCTCTCGATATAATAGATAATATAGTTGAAAGATCTAATATCTCTATATCTCACAAGATAACATTTATAAGATTTGAAGGTGTTTAAGTGTAGTGAGAATGATATTGAATATTTTTGTGCTATTATAAAGGTTTAATAACACCACTTATATTAGTTTTAGCTTGTATATGAGTATATGATATATGTTTGGAATCCCTCATTAATTTTGCAATTAGATAAGCAACATATATATAGACACGCACACACTAGTTGTTTATAGCTGTTATAATCCCACTAATGATTAAAACGGTTGAACGGTTCAAATTAGTTAAGCTAATCAGATGATCAGTTCTTGTAAAATTCCTAGGTGTTCATCACTGATGAATAAATGGTCGACTGATTCATTTAGTTATATCAAATAGTTGACTAGTTCATATAGAATTCCAGTTTTAACAGATTTATCTTGATGAATTCTTATAACTATCTATCTTAGATTATATCATATTATATATCAATCATTTAATGCATACATTGTGAAGAGTGTGAATTCATTTTAACTGTGTTATCATGTAGGATATAAACATTGACATTGAGCACTTTAAATGAATACTTAATCTAAGTCTTCATTTTGTTTTCTTCTTGGAGTTCTTGATCACGAAATCCATTATGCTTGTTGATATGTTTTTTGAATAAATCTATTTAAAACTTATTCTCAACAAGGCATATTACTAGTCCTTTTTTATTTTATTGTTATCATCAAAATATATAAAAACATGAATATTTGACCTAAAGGTCAACATGGTCGTGATACTAGAGTAACCTTGTTAAAAACAAATTGAGTAAAATTAAGAAGTTGAATTATCAAATAATTTAATGTTAAAAGATGAAATTGAAAAAAAATTATTTCATTGAAAAAAAAAAAGAGATCATAGTCAATCCAGGTTAGCTTGCTAATATCGTGACCATGTGCTAATATCGTGACCATGTATCGGGACTCAAACCCAGCCCCTTTGAGTCCGACCACAAACATAAACCCTAACTCGCTTGGGTCTGGACAAGAGCCCAACCCATCTCCTAACTCCAAACCCTCTTAGGTCCTGCACAAGACCCATATCTAATGAGTCCTGCCTCATGACTCAATTCACCTGGGTACTCGCCAGGACCCAAATAATTTGTATTATAAATATTATTATTTTTATTATAACTCAAAGTATTGATATAAAAAATATTATTATTTGTGTTATAAATATTCTTGGAATTTTTAATATAATTATTTGTGTTATAAATATAATTATTTTTTTATTATAATTATAAATATTCATATAAAAAATAGTATTATTTGTGTTATAAATATAAATATTATTATTATTATTATTATAATTAATAATATTAAAATAAAAAATATTATTATATTTGTATTATTAATATTATTAGTTTTATTATAATTAATATTATTAATAAAATAATTAATAAAATTTCAAAAAAATTATTATTAATATTGAAAAATATTATTTTTTATATTATAAATTTTTATAATATTTTTTATAAAAATAAAAAAATGATAGCGCGGGCACAGTATGTCGAATGAAAAACTGAGTTATTTTTGTTAATGAGGACCTACTCACTCCTTTTAAAAACAAAAAAAATTGTTTAGTTCCATGTACAGAATAAAATAGGTCTCCCTGTGTAAACCCCTTCGGCCTCGTTAAAAAAGAAAAACCAGTGTTGCCTTATCCCTTTCCTAAAGCCCCGACCACTGGAGCAACTCCCCGCACTTGCAAACGCGTAACATACCGGCGCTAAACCCCTCAAACTAAAACTCTAGAATTCTTGAAAGTGTCACTCGCAATCCCATGAAAAAGAAAATCCTCCGTTGAACTTTATCAACTGATATAATTTATTTCATTTATGTGCTACCTACTAGAGAAGGAACAGTCACAGTCACGGTGATGGCTTCTCTATCAGCAATTTGGCTTTATCATGGTGGGTTTCTGCTTCATTATTATTCAAATTCAGTCAAACATATTGTGTGCTTCTTCAATATATGTAGAACTTTGAGAATAATTTTTTGTTTTTTTGGGTTCTTGCGTATAGCAGATAGAGGATTAAGGGGCAGTACTTCTGCTGATAGCTTTGTTAATGGGAAGCCACGTTTCAATCATTTTTTCCAGGTTTAGCTTTTCTTTCTTTTCTTTTGTTTGTTAATGCAAATGTATTGTTAACTGTTTGAACTCTACATTTTGAGTTTCTGGGTTTGATTAACAATAGAAGGAATGTTGATGACGTGGGCTGTCGTCTCAAGCTTGAAAATTAGTCTACTGAAAGCGCAGGAACCTTCTTTATTTCTGATTTAAAGAAGGGCCAATAATAAATGTGCTGTTGCTGCTGGATACCTTTTTGCTTCGAAGTTCAGCGAAGAGTCTAAGTTTGCTAATCTTGTAGCAAATATTGAAGCGTTGAGTGAGTTTTCCAAGGAAATGCCTACACCTGAGAGTTGTAGCAAATATAATGCAAATAGCGCTAGTCTTTATTCGATGAATAGACTAACTGTAATATGTTTAGGAGGATTTGTCTAATGTTAGAGTCCAAATCTTCATGGTTTAGAGATACTTCATTCAATCTCATCTGCCATTTACTGATGGTACATGGAATAATTTCGATTAACAATTGCCATGCAGACGCCATTTATAGGCTCTTTTCCAGCTGGAACATTGGAAGTTCGTAAGGCTCCGTCACTGCCTTGTATAAAGTGTGAGAAGAAGGATGAGAACGTTGAGCATGTATATGTTGAGCTTCCTCCCTACCATAGCTATATGGACTCAACATCTGGGCAGCTTGAACCGGCATCTGGTGCTCGTGCTAGTATTCCGGACCAGGAGTACTGGCCAGAAGGCACTGCTGATAGAGTTAGGGCTGCCAGGGCTCCTGAACCAACAGGATTGTCTGCAGGATCTCCATCATATGGCAAAAAGCCTGGAAGCAGGAGGAAAAAGTATAAAGCTTCAGTGGCTGCTCCTGAATCTTCTGAAGCAAGCATAGAATTCAGTGATTCAGAGGCACTTGAAAGCTATGAGGAAATGAAAGAGGAACCTAAAGATGACTCATCTGACTATGTAATATATGATACAGAACCTGAGGAAGAAGAAACCGGATATGAGTTAGACAAGAAACTGGGGCGTCCCCATCCCTTTATTGATCCAAAAGTGAAGAAGCCAATCGAGGGAATTCTTCCACAGGAAGAATTATGGTGGAACTGGCGAAAGCCAGAGAATGAACAATGGTCCAGATGGCAAAGGAGGAAGCCTGATGTTGAAACGGTTAGTATGCCAATTATAGCAAAAGTCAACGAGTGACTTTAACTGAACCTTTTTTTTTATGATGATTGCATTTTGTTATGCTAACAAAGCAGTTGCTGTACCTTTGTTCCCAATGGGTCTGGACAAACTTGACATGTTGTCTTCCACCCTTCTATTCATTTTAATGTAAAAATGGTGTTGATGCCAGAAAGTATTAGTTTGAAACATGCAATTCGATATTATTTGACTAAAATGTGAGAAGTCTTGAAGTAGCATATCAAAAAATATTCAGTGACATTGGTTTTTGTAGCTAGCCTTTCTGGCCCCTGTTCGTTCATGGGTCTTGGAACTCTGTTCTGCATGTTGAATTGTGTTGCATGAGCTTAAATGGTGGAATAGGGCATGCTATACTTAGAGAAACACTCTCCTCTTTGGTTTCTCATTAAGTAAAAAGTCTTTTTGGTAAAAAAAAATGTGTCCCTGGTAGATTTTAGTGTTTGGGGTCTAAAGTGAATAGTCATGGGGTATTTTGTAAGCATGGAAAAATTGTGATTTCAGCATGTTCCTGTGAAACAGGGTTATTCTACTACTTTTCAGAATTATTTTAAGGCCTAGTCATATTTAGGAAGTTGTTATCTTAGTCTTTACACAAGCGGCACCATTCAGTTTGCACCATAATTATACTTTAGACAAGCAACATCATTGTCAACTCATTCATTACAGTTCAAACCACACTGCCTTTCTTGTTGTTGCTTGCTCAGACTTCAGATTGAGCAAATTCAATTGCTGCTGAGTGTCTTTCTTGTTTTGGTTTCTTCAAGATGCGAGTGCTTTGGTTATATTATTTGTAAGATTCTCGTATGCCATTTGACCTATTGAAGAGGATGTGTTACACCATGAAATATTTAGTGACTGGAGATATTTAGAGTGTAAATTTGGACTGGAGTTAGCTTTCGTTCAATTTCAATATGTGAAGCATGCTATTCCAGCTTATTTGCACTTAAAAGTACCCGTGCTTATTAAAAATTGCTGTAAGATGGATATTCGATTCACATACATGTGTAAGTTATGAGTGTACTATGATAATGGGAGCCTTATTGATACTATCTATCCTCCAAAACAAAAATTCAGATTATCACATCGTGCAGCTAATCAAGTTCCATTGACTAGGAACACAAAGTCCTTTAGAGTTGGTGAAATATTGGAAACCAAAGTCCAAATTTCACAAACCATTTATTCTGAACTTAGAAAAAAAACTAGATGAAATCAATACTAAGCTTGACAGGTTAATAATAGACATTGAGCGTTTTATGATGCTAGAGATAACTTTAGATATTGTAGAATCGCAAGAGGAAAAACTAAAAGAATGGTTAATTGTAGAACAAGTTGATGAATGACATTGAAGAAAACTTGTCAAAGGAAATTGACATTGTGAAGACACAAGATGGACAAAAAAATTTCTTCAGGCTATGGAGCGCGTGGAGTTTTTGCTACTTTGACACTTTTAGAACTCGGTTGAATTTTTTCAAACTACGGAGAATGATGGGAATGAAGAAGGACAACAATGGGAATCAATATTTGTTTAGTTAGGAATTTTAATATGGTATGATTATTCTAGATTTTTAGTCTTATCTAGGAGTAATATTTATTATGTAGTAGTTAAATTAGGATTCTAGTTTCCTCTGGGAGTTAAAGACTTGTTAGGTTTTGTTATTTTACTTGGTTTGATGCTTATAAATAAGCACCCATGAATTCAGTATAGGATCATTGAATTATTGATTGAATAAAATGAGCCAGTTTTCTTCAAGATTGTAAGTGGTTATACATCGCTTAGCTTAGCACAAAGCATTCCTAGGAAAAAAATCCCAAATCTGTCCTGCATCAATGAAATAATAAACCATGTGATGTATTAATTCAGAAACCCATTCCTTGTTTTTAAGTATCTTTCCAATGACTGCCTCAAGCATGGTGCAGGTTTTTCTCAAAGCAATGGCTGAAACTGGGCAGGTGAAGCTTTATGGTAAGGAGCCAACATTAACGGAGACTTCTCTTTACAGAGCTAGAAAACATCTTTACAAGGAAGAACGGTAGAATATTGATCTCTATTTGAACCTGTCATTTTGTGTTTCTCTATGTAATTCTGTATCTTATTGAGGGAAATGTATTTTTTTAAAAAAAAAATTGTTGGCTTATGTCACTTGCAATTTGTGTAGACTTGAAGCTGAACAAAAGAGACTGGAAAGGATAGGTCCTATGGCATACTACTCGGAATGGGTGAAAGCATGGAAGAGAGACACTTCACAAGAAGCTATTCAGAAGCATTTTGAAGAGACCGGTGAAGATGAAAACGCTCAACTAATTGCAATGTTTTGCCATCAAACGGATAGAGAATTTCGCATAATGATGGGGACTGATGTTCGTATTCGTAGAGATCCTTTAGCAATGCGAATGCGAGAGGATCAAATAAAGCAAAGTATCTAATCTAAAGCTGATAAGTTTGTGCTTTATCTATCTTTTAATTTTTATCACAGTAATTTATCTTCTTGATCTAGATGTGAAAATTATTTGTTTGTGTGTGCACATTTCTCCATGATGTATAGTGAGGGAGGAAAGCAAAAGAAATGCATAGAAAACCTAGAAATCCACCAAGTAATCCTTGAGATCCACAGGAGGCTTTCTTGAACTGAATCAACATGGAAATTAGGATTCTTGAAATCCACAAGGATAAAGAATCTGCAAGTTACTCAACTTTAATCCAAGAAATGTCTTTCTCTATCCACAAAAAATTGTACTTATACAGGCATAGCAAAACCCCCAAAATCAATGCTAAAATAGGAAATAAAACTAAAAAAACTAACATAAAAATAAATTCGAAGCTGGTCATTAAACAATAATAAAACTAAATTTCTATAAATTGGTTTTTCAGCACTTTTTTTTTTCTACCATCAAGTGACCTTTTCCTTTTCTGATTTTAATTTTAATTTTTCCATCTAAGTAAAAGGTTGAAGAAATGTCCATCCTTAATATTGATGGATTCTTTCTATTTAAAATCAGCTTGTATGCCCTTCAGATTGGCTGCATAATGGACCTACACATTCATGTATGTGCTGTTCTATTATTCGTAATACTTTGCTTGTTCTGTTACCTAAATTGATAGTATTACTTGAACTAGGAACACCCACTGTCCACTCCACAGAGTCCTTCATTGACTATTTCTGATTTTTTTTTTTTTTTTTGGAAAAGCACTTTTGCATTCCTGCATTTATCATGACCTTATAAAGCAAGGCTGCTTCTTATCTTCGTTTCCTACCTAAATTATCAGGTTTTATTGTATGTTAATAAAGCAATTTGATGGAAGAAAGGTGAATTACTCCTTTGTTAGGCTATCAAACTTTCTTTGCTGTGCTGTAGCAGTTGATAATTCTATTGGCTTTTGCAGTTTGGGGTGGAGATCCTGTTTACCCAACCATCAACTACATTCAAGATCCAAATGAAATTATTGATTACAGGGGTCCAGATTTTCATGAACCAACACCCAATATGCTGGATTACCTGAAAGAAGTTAGTATTCTAACCAAATTAAATTATTTAATCACGTTACAAAAATGTTTGTAGTCAAGCATTTATTGATGATTTCAATGGCTTTACTGTATGTTGTGAACTCAAAATTGGTTTGTAAGTGGTGTTGAGTCAGTTTTTACTATTAGAGGCCACAGTGCAAAGCTTATGGTTAGTTTAGCTGTGAGATGATTGGATGATATCATCCAATGGGTAATTGAATTAACTTGCTACCATCAAAACTGTTTGTGGTTCCTCTCTAATTTTAGTCTCTCTGTTCCTTTTCTTTCATGAAGACTGCAGCTAATAGACTCATCTGATTTTTTGTATTCCTACTCCTGTATCACTTATTTGGGCATCTTACTCATATTTTTTAACCCATGAATGCTTGTTCATAAATGACACTGAGTTTTGGAGTTGGGTTTGCCAACCTAACAGATGAACTTGACCTTGAACCATTTGAGGTTTATGGCTCTACACGAGATATTTTGAAGTCTGCTAAGCAACAATAAAAGTGAATGGAAAGACACTTACAGATATGAATTACAACTTTAGATTAGGCTTTGTTGTTTGCTTTCATTTTAATTCTATCAAGATTTCCAATTTAAATCAAGGTGGTGTCTACAAGAGGAACAAAACAAGGTTGCATTGTGCATATAGGAACTCAAACCCCACTGGATGGAGTCCCTCTCATGATGATCTTGGCTTTTTATTCTCAAGTTTGCCCAAGTTTAATATTCTTTTTGATGTATTTAAAATTTAATTTCCATAAAGCAAGTGGAATTATTCTTTGTTTTAGGTGATGCCTGTGATTATTACAGCAGTTTGTCAAATGCTGACTTTGTTTTCCTAACCTTGATCAGCATGGAAAAATCATATCTAGGAAGGAGCTTGAAAAAATTCTGGCAAAAGAGAAGACAGAACAACTCGAGGTAATTAACAGAGAGCTGAACTTGCTATATTATCTTTCTTGCCAATCATTTTCTTTTTTCCATAATGAAATATTCTTTTCCATGCTTCATTGCTGAATGATGCGATATTTGTAATAATATCACATGATCTTTTTCTCACCCCCCAAATTTACTATGAACTTGCTGTCTTCTCAGTCTTTAATTTCTATCCAAAAAAATAAAAACTAAAGTCATGGAAATTAAAATGCTTGCAGGGTTTTCATATATTTATATATTTGAGAAGGAAAGGCCTTATTTTAATTTTTTTTTCTTTTCGTGTTTTGTTCTTTTGATTTATAAGAACTTGCTCAAAGTAAAAAAACAAACTTTTTTTTTTTAGTTGTCAAACTAGCATTATTTTTGAAAATAAACATTTTGTGCAATGTTTCTATTTGGTTCATTGAGCCCTCTTGAATTAGAGAACACACTTCTCAAAATTAAGAAAATGTTATTTTCCTCAATTTTTAACATGAAGTTAATGATAATTGCTACTTTACCTATGACATGCTGTTTGTATGATTGTTGTGTTTATATTGTAAAATTATTAAAAAATAAAGGCATTACTAAAAATTTGTCCAGTGTTTCTAATTGATTCATGACAGTGATAGCTACACCCAAACCATAATTTAAAACCCTGAAATCAACTAGGATGTATTGAAAATGTGGGTAGATTGTAGACAAGTAAACTATTTTCACCATAAGCAGTTTGCACTGCTGCACATAAAAAGCAAGGTGTCAACATAAAAACACTCAGCTTATGATATCTATTTATTGAGGCCAATCAGAAGCTTCTGTTGTAACCCTTGTAGATTCTTGAGGAGACTGCTAAAAACAAGAACTTTTATTGAACTTTAACAAATTTAAAACAGAAGTTTATTTAGATCAACATATTGAGTTGAAAATCAAATCACAACTAATGAGGTCATAGTTTTAAGATGGCATAGATTGTGCATGAACAGGAGCTTTTTAAAGAAAAGAGAAAATACGTAGAAAATGTATGGAAAGGTTGATGTCAGACATGATAGTAGAGAGAGTAGAAAGAAGTAGAATTCCCTACAGGAGAGGGAAAAGTAGAGAGAAGAAAGAAACCATATAGAAGAGGGTAGATCTGTATAGAAGTGGGTTGAAGGATTGAAAGAAAACCCTGTAGGGGTTCAAATATACAGAAGAAACATAGCTCTGAAATTTTAATTAATCATCAACGTTATATCCCTCTTCTGTAAAGAAAAAATGGTGTTAATATAGACACTAAAAAACCCTAATATCCTAAACTAAATAGGAAATAAGAATCCTTATAAAATATTATTTTTTAATAATAATAATCAAAACAAAATCGTAAAATTCTACCTGCATAATAATAAAATCTTGAACATAAAAAATTACAAACAAACAAGTGAAGTTTAAAGTTCCTATACTGCATCAAGTTTTTTATACAGTTTTGTAATTTTGTTTACAAATTTGTATAATAAATTAATCTTTGTGTAAATAAGGATTGCATGGTCTACAGTTACTTTCTTTTCTTCATTTTCTTTTAAAGAATCAGATCAGATCATAATTAAAATATATAATTTGGATTACAAACAAAACCTTCTCTCTTAAGGAGTAGACCTAACTGAACTGCCCTGATACAATTTGGTCTAGTTTTGATTGACAGTTTACTCTGAACAATGATAACTCAATAGATTTTTGAACTTTCCATTCTTTGTTAAACCTTATATGGGATAATGTTATTCTCTATTATAACTTAGTTTGTTGGGACAAACACTTATCTCTGAGATTGTTTTCCTTTTCTTTTGCTTTTTTTTTTTTTATTTGATTTGTCTTTCTGTTTGTTTTGGTTTCTGCCATCACATCTTTCATGTGTTTCCTGTTATTTTCCACTGTAGTTGTCCTTAGATTTTTCTAGACATAGATAGATGGATGAACCATTTAGTGTTAGTAGTGGTACTTGTCATGGCCTGTTAGTAGTGGTACTTGTCATGGCCTGATAAGCGAGCAATTGACTGGAATGCAAATAGGATGATCCCAAGGTCCCCCTTGTCCACGCAAGCCTCCAACCTAACAAAATGTGTGCCAATAATAGTGTAAAACTTATTGTTCAGTATCAACTTTACGTACTAACTTTAATAAGTGATCATTTACAGAATATTCAAAACAAACTCAGAACTTGACACAGGCATAGAGCTCTAGTTAAACAGATTTGCAAGCCTAAATGAAAATATATAAATCAAATAGGTGCAAATAAGCATACACGAGGAATGAGCTTTCAGGGTACCAACTCAAGCATATGGCAAACTTCTTTTACGCAGATGGAACTCGACTGCTAGTGCATGCTACTACCTGAAAAGTTAATATAGATAAAGGGTGTGTTTTATACTACTGAATAAATGATACAAAATATTTGACTGACTCATTTGCAAAAATATTCATATCCTGTAATGCCTAGTTTAAGAGTATTCTTTCGTGTTATACTTGTGTTCTTGTTGGAGCTCCATATATCAGAAAGTCAAATATAGGGAGAGGAAAGTAAACACCTGTGATCAGGACATGAGAGATCTTGTATGCATACACCCTAATCCATGTGAAAAATCAAAACTTGAGCTCGAGTCCTGGTGTGTTGAAGTAGAATAGACTCCTTAAACTTGAATTATGGTTTGATCATTGAACTGAAGTTTAAACTTGATAGTGCTTTCTCCTCTTTGTTGCTAGGAATCAATCGCAAAGAAAATTTAGATAAGTCTGGACCATGGAGCAATACTTGCAGTTATAATTTTGGTTGTGGTGCTATAAACCATCGCACTTGTTTTGCCTTTTTGGTTTTTGCTCTAGGTTTTTTGCTAGCTCTTTAGGAACTTCATTTCACAGTTCTCATTTTATAGCTTATATACTAGCTGCTTTAATTTTCTGCAAGCAGAACTTGGTAATGTGCTTCTTGTTGAGGCCTCTATTTTGACTTTTCCTTTTTCTGCCTTTTGTTTTCAGCTCTATGTTCTCATTTTTCAGCATGCAGTGCAAACTGCCATGTGTGTTGTATCGACAACCCCCCTTGCTCGTTTAGCTTTTCAACCTGAGTTTGGCTAATCTATAGAATGTGCAACCTCTTGATGCTTTTTGGCTGACTGTTTTAGGGTTGAAGTCTGCTCTTTTGACTCTTTTGGTGATTGGTTTTCCATTTGGAAACATAATTTTTTTTTCCATGAGTTGCTAGAGCATCAACTCACCTTCCATCTCTCACAAGCCCTACTTATAATCAGTTACTATGTTCCTATAATATTTCTTCTTTTCATGAATATTATGTAAAAACCTAAGCTCTTATACAATTTGATGCATTACAGAATGCTAAGTGATTAGATTTGTGTTAGAGGTCAGGTTGTTTTGGGATCCAGTAATTGAATTTCTGATCTGAAAAATATAAAAGCAATCAACAATTAGAAAGAGCTACTATCATCACTCCACTTAAGTCAGAATCACTTCCGACAGAGAAATATTCACACTTTCTATGTTTATATCAGTCAAATGCAAGAAATAAACTATTCATTCTATTGATATTCTGAAATATTCCAAGTATAGGTTATATCCATATTTATTTGTATGAAATATTCGAAGTCACAATTAGACTTTGGCTGCTAATAACCCTATTTTCCTATTTAAAATAGGAAAAACCTAAATTGGAAACTCCAGTTTTCCTAATTAGTAGATATATATATTTTCCACATGTAGCTAGAAAAATATTCATGTTTGGTGGAAAATACTGAAATTATAAGTTTACATGTTCACTCAAAATAAGTTTCAGTGTTCTTTTGGATAACTGCATCTAATTCTTCCCAAGGAAAGAGTACTAGATTTTGGCTGCTTTTAATATTTACTCATCATCATTTAATTCTTGATCAAAAAAGCAGATGACAGACATTGATGAAGCTATGGCACGAGCAGTTGACATTGGTGAAAATGATGTGAGTTTCGTGTCCCCTGCAATTTTTACCATCATCTGTTTCATATATCCACATATACCACAAATTCATCATGCTGTACATTTTAATTAAACGTACCTGTTGCATGTGTAATGACATCTTTCTGTTCACGCCTGCAATAGGGCGAGGGAGAGGATAGCGAGGTTGATGGAGAGGAAGAGGAAGAGGAAGAAGAAGATGAAAAAATTACACGAAATTGGAGTGTTTATAAAACTACTCCCCAGGCTCAAAAATCAAAGGTGATGGTGCATCTTTCTAAATTATGTCTAATGCCTTGCCTCATCTGATACAGGCACATGCATGCAAACACACAGTGCTGCAGCACCAAAGCTGTTGCTATGATACACATCTCCTGCTGCTTCTGAAGCATTCTTGTGTTGTCTACTCTAGATTGTTTAAAATGGAAATATTTTCGTACCATAGCCTATTTCATTTGAAGTGGCAAAAAGGCATAACCTTGACAAAATTTGCAAGAATATAGATAGATTTTTTGATTCCTTCATTTTAGTGAAGACATGTTTTAAGCACCTGTATTCTTCGAAATCCTAGAATTCCACTATATTAGAAGCGAGGATTTTTCCTTTGTCAGGATTTTCGGAATTGAGAAGTTGTGCACCTCTAGTATCTTACATGTATATACCAGCTCCTACACTTTTCAAGCCCCTGACAAGAATCATGTCCTTGATTTCCTTGAACCTGCAGGATAAACCTAAAAAAGAGGGTCCGTTGAGTCTTGAAGAGGCAATTGATGATTCTGAGAACTTAACTGATTTCCTCATGGACTTCGAACAAGACGAGTGATTATTGCTTGGCCTTCAAAACAACGAAGTTTCTTAGCTCATTTGATTGAAACTGACATGTGGTGAGATAATTGAAACTCAGAAAACAGTTCATTGTTAATTGGGGGTCTTTCAGCAGCTAATATGAGTATCAATTGCAGCTTAAGGTACCATTTTTGTTCTTTTTGAGATGTATGCTGAGCTTACTTTTAAGAACTTATGATGAATGTGCATTTTCCCTTAGGTATGGAAAATTTTGATATAAATGGGTGCCAATATAATTTACCTTCTCTGTTTCCTGATTAATGTGCATTTGCCCTTAGCTATGGCAAAATTTGACTTTTTTGAGGGAACCATAGAAAATTGTGATGCAAGGGCAAGGGATGGTGGACCTAAGTTAGGTTTGGGATTTCCTGGTTTTGTGCTTATATAAACTGTAAGTGAAAGAGGAGAGATAAGCAATGAAATGTGTGCTAGACCTCTTTTAGTTTTAGTTGTTTGCTAGATAGTGGTTCCTGTTATTCTGCAGACTGGATTAATTTGTTTCTTACATTTTTAAAGAAGCAAGAAAAAATTTGAGACTTGGATAATTGATTTGATTGTTCAATAAGTTTAGTTAATTTAATAACATGATTTTTTTAAAAAAAAAAACATGAACAGTAAACAAACAAAATAAACTTGGCAATTATTAGCTGCCAATATCATATTCAAAAAATTTAGAAAAAAACTCGTTAGAGATTTATCATCATTTTATTTTATCATGAACATTGCCCTACCAATAATAAAAGATCACAAAGATAATTTTAAAGTCACTGTAAAAGGTTGGAGCAACGACCTAGAAAATAAATCAAATAAAATATCATGAAATGAATATTTTATTTTTATATTTATTTAATTAATTAATTTAACTTAATTTAATTTAATTTAAAAAATAAAATTTCTTTCAAAAAAACTAAATTTAACAAAGAATGATAAATAAATAAAATCTGAAATAACCTTGGTCGTTTAAGAAATTAGTGAAAACTTCTATAGAAAATAAAATAAAATAAAATAACAGAGCTTAATCTCTATTTAAATAAATGTTGGAGGATGAAATTTAAAAAATATTTTTTAAAAAAAAGCAAATCTAGACGAATCTTCTAAACCTGGGTTCATTTCTCAAACTCACAACTCGTGAAATCCTATACTCGGATTCAATTAAGAAGCTTAATTTTTAATCAATTTAATGTTAAAAGATGAAATTAAAAAAAAAATTATAAATTTAAAAAATTTGTCAAAGTAAAAAAAAATAACAATAAAAAAAATAAAGATAAAATCTTATAGGAAAAAAAATGAAGGGGGATGAAATAGTAAAAAAAAATTAATTTTAAAAATATCTCAAATAAAATAAATAATAATTAAAAGAATGAGAATTAAATCTGACATGAAAAGATTGAAGGATAAAATTGAAAAAAATAATCAACTTCATAAATTATTTAAAATAAAATATATAGTAATCACAATAGCAAGAACCAAATCTCAAATGAAAAACAAACTAAATGATTGCTTTGAAAATTTGGAAGGGCAAACACAAACATCGAAGATAAAAAAAAACAAGAGAAAAGATCATCGGTGCTAAACTAGAGATTAATAAGCCACATGTCATGTAAGAATGGAGGGACTACTAAAACAATTACAACATCTTTATGGAAGTTGAATTTTGGCATTCAAAAGACGCCCCCTTCAAGAGACGCCCCACGCGCCTCCCAAAACACGCACCATCTAATTTTGTTTTTAAATGATATTTTTATATTTATTAAAATACTAAATTATCTCTTAATCAAATTGAGTATTACTAAGAAATTAGAGTGAAAATATGAAAAAGTTCATAGCCACTAGTTAAATAATTTTTTCGTTGAATGATAATTTAATTATTTTATTGTGTTTTAAAAAGTTAAAATACAAAAAAGCTCATGGACGCTAGTTAAATTATTTTTACTTTTAAGAGTAATTTAATTGTTTCATTATGCTTTAAGAATGTGAAAAGAGTGAGCTGCCGCCAACCAATCTAAAATGATAAATGAATTTTGTAAAAAAAACTGCATTATTTTCAATAACTGGTTTAAAGATTTTCTCTTGAAAGAGAAAATTCATCATTTTATTATTCTAATTCATGAGAGACCAATAATAATTAATTTTTTTTTTAATATTTCAATCATAAAATCTCATTTCCCCCCTTATGTCTTAAGTTCCTTGATATTGCAAAAAGTTCAATTAGTCCCTAAAGTTTTTGATTTGAATATTTTTTTGTCCCTATAATTTTAGATGTTTATGTTGTGGTCTTAAATCTCATTTTCTCGTGTTTCAATTCCTAGATGTTGCAAAAAGTTCAATTTATTCCGTGAAAATTTTATTGAGGTTAAATTTGGTCCCTAAAATTTTTTATTTTTACATTTTTGTTCATTGTAGTTTTAGATGTGTAAGATTTGATTTTAAAACTTTGTTTTTCTCATATTTAAGTCTCTAAATGTTGAGAGGAAGAGAGAAAATTACCAGCAAAAAGAGGAGAGGAAGATTTTGACTTGTCACATTCTACTCATAAAAAGTTATGTTTTCATTAAAAAAAAAAAAAAAAATAAGTTGAATGAATAAGGAAAAAAAAAGGGTTTTTGATTAAAAAAATAATTTTTTTATCCATGAATTTAAATTATTAGAATTCTTGTGAATATTTATTTTAATTATCTTAAGTTTTTATTCAAACAATCATGTTAATAAAAAAAATGTTTCATCAAAATAAGAAAAAGATATATAAATAAGAAATAAGGGTTTTGACCAAAGATAGATAAAATGTTTCATGAATTTAAATGCTTTGATATTTATTTTGATTGGTGTAGAGTTAATAAAAAAAATCACTTTTAAAATGATTTTATTGTCTTCACTTTTTTTTTCCATAATTTATTGTACTTATATTATTGTTAACTAGTGGGCTTTATATGGCTTACACTTATAAAATATTTGTCCAGGTAAGATCAACTTCATGTTTTAGTTATTTTAAGATTTATTATATTATACGAGAAATTTTATGATGCACATGGAATATTTTATTAGTTATCTTCATTCTAGTTTTTAAACTTGACTAGACAATTCATATACATAAATAACCAAGTCAAAAGTAGAAAGGATTGACCTAGGTCAATCCTGGAAACTAAAAAAAACACATTATAAATTATGAAAAAACATCATTTTTAAAAGTAAAGTGCATTAAAAATCTTTAGTAAAAAACCGTCTCATATCAAAGCTATTAAATACAATATTATATCCATGGTTTAAAGAAGTTTTGAAGAGCAAACAATATGTTTCAAGTTTTGAAGAGGCCATCTTCAAAACCTGAATATGCATTGCTAAAATAGTTATTGGAAAGAATGATGAGCCATCTTGATAATGGAAAAAAGCCACTTTTAAAATGGTTTATAGTTTTTTTTTTGTTTTTTTAAATTAGATATTTTTTATCTTATTCATATTCAAAATTACATAATTAAAAAAGAAAATTAAGAAAGTTAGGTCTGGTTAGATCACCTAGATTTGTTGAGTCACCTGAATTTGTTAGTTAATTAGACATGTCATTTGGGTCTAAATCGAGGGTATTTTCTTAACGGACCTTCATGGGCCCAAACTTGACTAATATCAATCTACAAACATGTGGTATGTGAGGCATTCATGTTTCCTTTATGCCTGTTTTAGCCAATTTCGTAACTTTCAATTTCAGAATCTAAGGTTTTCGTAATTTGTTGGATCCCATGAAGTAACGCGGTAGCTACAAAATGAGCTAAGGTTGTGTTTGTTCAATAATTAAAAACTGGTTTTTAATGCTAAACGTACCTCATGAAGTCATCTTTAGTTATATTAGATGAATGTGAAAAATGTCTCTTTAAAATAGTTTAAGGAGGAGGCCTATCTAGATTGAAGCATAGGTGGATTAAAAAAAATATTATTATAATTAAATAAAAAAAATAGATGTTTATTAAAAGTTTAGAAAGTATGTACAATGGACCTTTGAAATTTAAATCAATGATTAAATGATATCAAATATATATTTTGGATTCAACTAGATAATTATCCGTGCTAGGTCAGATTAATTTTTTATTGAATGTTAAAAAAATTTAAGTATTGTTGGCTTGTTTTTTAAAGAAAAAAAATTAAACAATGAAGAATTAACTTAATTTGATTTAGTTAATTTTACATGTTCAAATATAACTTAAACAACTTGTAAAATTATGATTTAATTAAAAATATCAAAATAATATTTTTTTAAAATACTAAAAAAATAATATATTAAATTAATTTAGATTTACTCATACCAATTTATATTAATCTAACTAGTATTAAAAATTAAACCCAACCGAGCCAACTTTATTTGATGTCATATCTCCTTATTAGAAGGCAACCTTTGGTAGAGTGCCACTTCAGTGAAAAGATGGACCAAATTACAGGATAAAATCTACTAGTCGTTCTTGAATTGATACCTTGGGCTGCAAAGACGGACACCTCAGCTAGATAAAGTACTTTTGGTCTTTGAAAGTGAATTTTTCTTACGAGAGGAGATTTGGTCCTCTCTTTTTCCATTTGAGAATTATGGCACCTTTTCACTTTTTGGTCGTAGTGCCGTCCACAGCACTCTCTTTGATTACAAGTAGATTTTTTTTTCCTGTTAAAAAAAAAAATTGATGTGTGGATGTTAAATATTTTAAAAAGATTTAAAAAATATTATTTTATTATATTTTTAAATAAAAAACATTTTAAAAAGTAACTCTTATTATACTTTTAAATACCCTAAAAATTATAGATATACCTGTTCAATACCTTTTATATATATAATTCAAAACCCAGACTTCAATATTGTTGAATGTTTCACTAGAAACCAGGAATCAAATTTCAATTCCCATTATGATTCATTTGGAGCCACCCTCCCTAGATGTTCTTCCGCCAACAATCATTGAAGAACTCCAGATTTTTGTTCAAAAATACCCACCAGATTCTCCATTGTAGCATTCCATGGATTTGTGCAAGAGATTATGATCTTAATATCTTTATATTATGATATCTTGGTAGAATCTTTCTTCAACTCTTTATAAAAATCCAATGACCCGAATGTAGATTTAAGACCCGAATACGAGAACCCTTGGTCCCATCAAAGAATAAATAACACACTTACTTTAGATGATGATTTGAAGAAAAAATAAAAATTATTCTAAAACTCCGCAATACTTGAGACATTGATTTCATGGCTGCATAATACTCAAACAAGCTCTACCATCTTTTGTCTATAAAAGGAACCCTCCCTCGTCAAAGAAAAAAAGGAAAATTGAGAGAGATATTTCCATTCTCTACATTCTCTAGGAGTAGGGATCCCCTTGTACATGCATACAAACATCGGTTTTAGATAAATTTTATGACAATCAAGTTCTTAAAGAGTTTTTCTTTTTTAACCCAAGAGCCCTCCATTCTTTCATAGTTCATGGAATATATTTTTATTTAATAATACATTAATAAAAATAGATATTCATAGAAAAGATAATGAAAAGATTATGGAACAAATAAAAAAAATATTCATTTATTGATAATTTTACGTACCTATATAAAAACAAAATACAAGAATAGTAAATTTAAAAAAAGTATATAAAACATTTACATTAAGAAAATGAAAAAATAGATATTTTATTCTTATTCAATATTAATGAGAAAATTATTTTAAATTTTTTGCATATTAGGCTAATATATAATTATTAATAAAGCAATCACTAATATCATCGTAAGAAAGCCATGATCTTTTTAAAAACAATGATATAATTGAATAATTCCTTGTATATTATTTTAATAAATTGATTTAAAGAGATTTTTTATCAAAAAAAAAAGAAAGAAAAGAAATAAAGGGATATGTTAGAAAAAGGTAGCTTAAGAAAAAAATGTCTAGGCACACATGGGTTTGGAAGGCTAGGCCTATATGTTTGATATTTTTTTTAACACGTGATGAACAAGTCTAGGCATACAACGCATTTTCTTCTGGTTGAATTTCTAGCCACCTCTGGTAATTGAAAAATCAATGTATGAGTTTGTTTTTATCACAACAATTTAAATTTCAACTTTTTTTCATTTAAAACTACCTCTAAAAACTTCTATAAAACCATTTCCTACCCCAAACTATAATCACTCTAAAAACAAAAATCCATCCAAATCAAAAACAACTTTATGGGTTTTAATCTACTTTCTTACAACATGTTCAGAGAACAACACTACCTTCATTGAACTCTCTTTCCAAGATAAATGAATTGACACCAAAATCATTTTTTTTATATAACTGAAATATGACCAATCACACACTCTCTTTGTTATCTCTCTTTTTTTAACGACTCTTTCCCCTCTAAAATTTTAATGATTAAAATGCAAAATAAATAAAGTTCAAGATTGAAATGTAAAAGCCTTAATGATATTGAAATTGAAATTTTTGATGATTTTAGTTTTTATATGGATTAGAATCAACCACCAAAATTTAACAAAGAAGAAACTCAAGATGTTATTAAGCTTGAGGTTTGTAAAAATTCTAAAATTTCTATAAGTTGGGATCTACAAGGATTCACTTATGAAAGAAAATGGACCAACCTATTATTGATAGCCAATAATCAATTATTCAAAGTTGATGCTTAAAGAATTTCAAGGTAGTTTTGGTGTTGTCAATAAAAATATACTGCTAAAAAAGAACATCATAGTTGTTATTAATAAAAATAATGTTATGCTGGATTTTGAATTTAAAACTTGATTAAGAAATATTGGCTTGCCACACATAGTAAAGAATGAGAAAGACTTGAGTTAGCCAATAAAAAAAAGTATTATCTTTAGTGTTGCATATAACTTGGAGTATCTGTATAATCATGTTGATGGTAGGTATGATAATTCTAATGAAAAGACTGAGCACATACATGGTTAGTAAATTTTGATTAAACATCCATGAGATTAAAGCGAGAGGAGTTTGAACTTGAGGACAAGTTCTCTCTAATCTAGGGAGACTAATGCAAGAAATTTTTTTCCTAATGCATAACATTATGTTAATAGACATGCATTTTAATTTGATTGTTGAATTAGGTTGATATTTTGCTACGAAATTCTAGATGTCCTGTTTCCTATAAGTTTAAAATCTTATAGTCATCTAAGATCATAAAGGCATTCAAATAGTTTAGAAATTACCATATTTTTCAAGTTGATTTAGAACTATTTTTCCTTTTTGGTTTAGTTCTAGCTTTACTTAGATTTTTTTTTTCTAGTATATAAGTTACCTAGAATAGTATAGTCGCACCCCACTCCACACCCATGCCCTCTCTCTCTCTCTCTCTCTCTCTCTCTCTCTCTATTATCTCTAATCTCTACTTTTTACTGACAAAATTTGATTGATGTTCAAAAGACTTCCTTGTTATAAAACCTCAAAAAACATAAATTAAGAAATTTAAAACCAAAGAAAGAAGAAGATGTTGTTTCAAGTAGAAGGACAAGGGATACATCTCACCTTCTTTGAGATGGCTATCGCTCAACAACTTCTTATATGTCCACATCTCTTATTTTATTTATAATTGTTTGCCCATTTAATTTTTCAAGTTTTTAAGGATATGAAACTGATGTTCTTATGACCCATTTAATTGTCATTTGGAAAATTCATGTGTTAAAACCACTAGTTATACAATGCATGCCCATGGCTAGGTAGTAAATGTGGCTACCAATTTGGTCTTTAACGTGGAAGTGGTGGGTGAAGTTGATTCCTGATAGGATTGGGTAGTTGGTCTTAAGAACTCTATCTTACCCGAGCTCTACCTTTGTTGGATGTCGCTCCATGTTAAAAGGAATGGCTCATCAATAAGGTTATTGAAGACATTGATGAAAATGTTGTTATTAATGGAGTTGATATTGGGTTCATTTAATTAATATTTTTTATTGTGGGCCCTGGTTTTTTTAAGTAGTGTTTGTTGAACCTTGAAACTTGACAAGCAAAAATATGCTTTCATTGCTTCATCTAGGGTTAATTACCTTTCCTTCCATTTAGATATTTAAATGGAACAATTTAGGCAGATATGAGAAATGTTGGGAAGTTTGAAGGCTCTAATGGTATTAGATCTCTAGACTTAAATAAATAAATAAATAAAGAAAACAAACTAGACCAAACTGAATAGATTTGATTTGAACTAATTTTTTATTTAGTTTGGGTCAATTTTTTCATAAATTTAAAAATCCGATTTGGTTAGATTTTTTGGCATAAACCAAACCAAACCAGATTGTTGACACATCTAGCTTTTTTTAAAACTGACATTAATTAGAACTGTTGAAACATATAAATATTATGTTCTTTTATTTATAAAAAAGACTAGTTGCTCTTATAAACTAAGGTATGAGGGATAATTAAAACTAATATGTAGGCGGTTATTAGATGACATGTGCAAAAAACTAACATGTATGAGGATTCCATATGGGGATATTACTTATGTTTATGGAAAGGCTTACATGATATTTGTTTATGTAATTCTTAGACTTAAGATCACTAAATTATCTTATACAGAGAATTATGTGTTTTGATCCCTAACTACAAGTTATTGAAAAATGGGTAAATATTGGGTACAATATAAATTATATGAAAAAAAAAAGGTATTTGAGTGATTAATAGAGGATTCATCATCCTAGGTGAATTATGAAAGATATTTCATGTATTTTCAAATAGTATTGATTGTGAAATATTTGTTCATGGTGGAATGAGATTTGAAAATGATTTCAAATCTTATTCAAAGAACTAATGATTATAGTATTGAGAAGAAATATGATTCAACAAAACAGACACACTTCTTGCTTAAATATCTAAATCAAAATATTCATCATCATGAGATAACAATTATACTAATAAACTAATCACTGAAAAGTTAAGTAAAATTATATATAACTTTTCTAATAATTAAAGGATTGGGACTATGATAAATGTTGTTTTGTTTAGGATTATGATTTATATTTAAGTCAATATTTTAGGAATCATTGGTAAGAAATTAAACTAAAGTGATTAATCAAGTGAGACTTAAAAGTAAATAAGTTTTTTAAATCATGGACAAAAATGTAATTAGTACAAGGGATTACAATTATATATATATATATATATATATATATATATATAGAGAGAGAGAGAGAGAGGAAAAGTGATACTTTTCCATTAATAGAGTTATCATATTTTTCCTATAAATAGAATAATATATTGATTAAAGAGACACACCTAAAAACACATAAAAGAAATAATTATCAATTAAAATCATAACAATCATTATCTTCTAGGAAACTTCTGATTTGGTAATTTATGTGGATTACTATTATAGACCAAATAATTGGATGATTTATGATAGCCTAGCCTTAGATAGCTAAAAAAAACATAGAAACTAGATTTGATATTTAGGTAATTTTCAATAAAACCCTAAACAACCCTACATTGTTTAACAAGATCCTTCGGACTCTTGAAAAAATATAAAATTATTGTTTTTGCTATTTTTATATGTTACGGGAAAACCAACAACTTGATGCTAATAAATTGATTAGACCAAAGTTTTTATACTAGTGTTGAAATGTAAGAATTGTTCTTAAGCGAAAGAAGAAGAAGAAGAAGTTTATATGTTATTTAAAATTTGATTCCTTTTGTACTCGATGATATTTATGATGAAGTCAAAAGTGAATATCAATGTCATATTGATGATAATGAACAAGTTACATATGTGATGTTAGCTAGCATATCAACTAAACTTTAAAGGTAACATGATAATATAGATGACAATACTATACTTATGCATCTTAAAAAGTTGTTTAATGTGGCTAGTAAGATTAAAAGGTATGTGATCTCTTAAAAATTATTCTACTTCATGAATATAGAAGGTTTCACTATGAACACCCATATTCTAAAATTGTTTGGTTATATTAAGAAATTAGGCTAATTGAGCTTTATCATAAACCTGAGTTAAATATTGATTTGGTTTTGAAGTCCTTACTTAAAAGCTTTTTTAGTTCATTATAAACTATCACATAATTAAGTTGGATGGTTTGTTACAATAATTGCTTAATATGTTTAAAATTGATGAAGGGGCCTTTAAAAAGAAAAAATGTTTTGTTCTCCTACTTTAGTCTTATAAAAAGCCTAAGAACAAGAATAAGAAAAATAAGGGTTCTATCTTTATAGTATAGAAGCCTATTAGGAGCATAAAAAAATAAAAGGGTATTTGTCATCATTATGACAAAAATTCCACTCGAGGAGGAACTACAAAGAGTATCTTACAACCTTGAAAGCTAATAAGTTAATTGAAGCTTTTACTTTATGAATGTTTATAATTGAAACTTATATTTCTACTTTAGATGATAGTTCTTGTGTATTAGATATCGAATATGATTTTTAAATTTGTAAAAATATGTAGGAACTAAAGTAAATTAGAATATTGCATAAATGTGAAATGGGCATATGAGTTGGCAAATAGAGCAAGAATTGTTGTATTAACTATATAAACTTATTATTTATGTTTACTTAGTAAACTGATAATAGAACTTCATAATTGTTATATTGTTTATTTTATAATAATGATATTAATTATATATTTGGTCTTTATATGAATAATTTGTATATATTTGATTTAAATATGCCTATATTTAATATAAATAGTAAGAAGAATAAACTAGATAATCAATATCCGTGATATTTATAGAGTTATATATGAGGTCACATCAATAAAACAAGAATTTCTAAGTTACATAAATAAATATATTTTGATAATTATGATTATGAATTATACAAACCTTGTGAAGCTTATTTATTGACTAGATAACCAAAACACCCTTTAGTGAAAAGAGTAAAAGATCTAATAAATTGTGAGGTGTAAAATACATATATGTATAAACAAATTAATGACGATTTGTGCCATAGGTTGATAAACGTCTCCTTACATTAGCCAATGACCATTTTAGATATGATTGTTTGTACTTAATGAACCACAAGTTTAAATCTTTTAAAAGGTTTAAATAATTAAAGAATAAAGTTTAAAAACAAACTAGAAAAAGTAATAAAATATTTTCATCAAATGAAGGTAGATAATACTTTAGCCAAGAATTTCAAGATTATATAAAAGAGAATGAAATTCTATCATAAAAGACACCTCTTAGAACACTACAATATAATGATGTTTATAAAACGAGAAATCATATTATACTAGATATGGTATAGTCCATGATGAATTATACAAATCTTTTGTTTTTTTTTTAAGGCTATGCTCTACAAATTGTTATTTCTCTTTTAAATTGAATTCCAATAAAATCTATTTATAAGATTGTATATCAGATTTGGTAGGAGACCAAACTCATTATACTTAAGGATTTGGAGATGCGATGCATCTATAAAGTTTATAGTATTTGAAAAGTTAAGAGCTTAATCAAATAAATTGTTGGATATTATTTTTACTATCTCATTGAGAAAATAAAGTTTATCTTAAGACATGTTATTTTTCTAGAAAAAAAAATTGTTTTTGAAAGGAGCCGTGGCAAGAAAATAGAACTTAAAGATGTTCAAGAACCACAAATTAATATTCAAATAGAACTTAAGCTTGAAGCTATAACATTGAATGCTCAACCTAAAGCTTAAGAAATACAATACACACACACACACACATGACATAACATGTACTAATGAGATATGAACTTATAAAAATTAAAAATAATGAGTTACTCGTACTTAATAAGCCTGCCAACTAAATGAGAGTAATATTTAATATTTATTCTACAAAATGGCTGAGGTCGTGAAATTTAAAATGGATTTTATATACACTTATTAGGTATGGAGCTTGATTAACCCATTTGAAGAGATAAAAATCATTGTATTGAAAGACTGACATGAATGAAAATGTACAAATATACAAAGTTATACTAGCTATATAAAATTACAAATAAAGACAAGGAGTTAACTTTGATGAAAATTTATTGTTGGTATCTATAAGGATTCTAACAGTGTCAATGGAATTAGCCAAGCAAGTCAACTTTAAAACCTCTTTACATAACTCCTTACCTAACCTAAGTTTCAAATTAAACCTTGTGGGAGTTGACTCGATGTGATCTGGTCGACTTCATGGGTTCAAAGATAACTCAGACAACCGATGAAAACTCAGTTTGACTTCATAAATTCAAGATAACATTATGTTTTTAAATAAGATGAAAACATCTTGAATCGACTCAGCTCAACTTTGACTAGCCAATCAAACCTGCAGCCTGAATCATGGATCCGACTAAGTTTGATAACTTCATCTTTTTTTAAATAATTTTTTGTTTACTTATATGATAAAAAAGCAAATGTTTGCATAAAAGCAATCGGATAACATTTAAAAAAATAATCATGATGGGATGCATAAAAAAATATATTTTCTAATATTATAAAAATATTGTTATAATCTCATCTGAACTTAAACTAAATATTGAATGACATTTAGTAAAATAATATGTACAACATGCACTTAATTAATATAAGAATGACATAAAATAATAAATTTAAATTGAAGGGAAAATAATCTTTTTTAAAAGGTAAAAACACATTAGACGTATGTGTCTTGGTAGCTTAGCATGATTGACCCATCATAAATAAGCCTAGACACTTCAACCTGCTAAGCTAAGCCCACGAGATAAGCCTGTTTTTTTTAAAAAAAAAAAAAAAGTGGATAACACATCGTATGTCTACTATGAAAAAAATAAAACAAATAACATGTAATCTAGAAGCCTAGTTTTCAACCACAATTTAGATTAAACTGAATAGTGTTAACTCTCAATCTCAATTATCACCACTACCTTGTTACATGTTTAACCATCATTGCAATCACTAGTTTATTTCTATAACTACCATCTTCAATTTGTCTTCATTACTACAATATACATCATAACCTTACCATTACCACCATGATCATCTCTACTACTATCAACACAACCACTATTATCATATAACAACCATAAATAACATCAACATCACCATCACTGCTAGCATCATCACCATCATAATCACTATCACAACCACTAATGGTAACACCATCATAATATCACCGCCACCACCATTATCATTAATAAAAACACCGTCATCCACTATTTTATTATTATTTTTTAAGAAAAATATTTTTTTAACTTAGCCAAACAATAAAAAATAATATCATTTTTAAAAATATTTTTGAAGAAAAAACACACTTTTGGGTTCAAATAACTAATCCCTTTGATTATTTTTTTATTCTATATCATCTATTATGTCCTTTTGATTTTCTCTCTCAACCTATATAATTACTTTTATTTTGCCATAAAGCCATTGTCCTAATCTTGGTGTTTATTAAAGTTATTTTTTATTGTCCTTGTTTATGTTATTATTGACTAGTGATGTTATGAAAGAGAAAGAAACAATGGGAAAAGAAAGCGAAGTCATGTTAAGAGAGAGAAAGAAACAAAAGGAAAAAGAAAGCAAAGTCACAATGTCTTGGTTTCTTTTCTACATTAGAAATTAATTTCATATTTCATTTATGATTTTTTTTTTTACTTTTTTGGTGCTCTTTATTATGTTTCATTTATGATTTTTTTATATTTTCTTTAATTTGAATATAAATAATAATATTAAGAAAAAAAACAAACATAAAATTTTAAAACAAAACCTAAAAAACCAACTCTTTATGTTCCAGAGACAACCAATGTTCCAATTAAACATGATACATGCCTTAAGGTATATGAAGTTTAAGTTTGACAAAACATGATTAAGCTTATAAATGATGGGGTGGATGGCATTTCTCACATAAATTTAAAAGACTCGGCTATCTTCTTGTCTTATAACAAACTTTAATATAACTACTAGTTATTGATCAAGGCTATGTTGCGAGGTCGGATTAATTATTTTTTAACAAAATAATATTCAAAATAAGATTAAAATTCCTTTTTTTTAAAAAAAAAAAAAGCAACCCCATAAAAAAAGGTCAAACCAACCTGAGTCAACCCACCAGACTTGCAGCTCAGGTAATAAAATCGGAATAACTCAGTAGAAAAGAAAACGAAGAAAACTACAAAGCCCATTATTGAAAAAAAATCAATATTAATTGATGAAATTAGAAAATAATAATAATAATAATAATAATAATAATAATAAAAGATATCAAGCTACGTTAACTTTGGAAACCCATTAATCCAAGTCATTAGGCCGAGAGCACCCCACCTGAAAAAACGACGAAGTTTAATTCTCAACTAATAAAATATTAAATAATAAAATTGAAAAAAAAATATACCAAAAGATCCAAAACAAAAAAAAAATATCAATTAAAAGAATGAGGATAATGAACAATTCAAAGTATGAAGATCATAATTAAAACAAAAAATAAATTAGATGACATGTATAAAATTTTGATTGAAGAGTGAAATTGAAAAGAGAAATCAATTTAACAAAAAGATAAAAAAATAAAAACCAAATTAAAAAAAAACATATAGAAAATTAAGATTGAAAACAAATTAAAATCTTAACCACGAACAAAAATTAAAAATTAAAAGAATAAGAATTAAAGTTTAAATATCAATAAATAAAGAACAACTCTAAAATTGTGCATAATCAATGTGAATTTCGAGGTGAAGAAAGCAAAAGAGAAAAGAAAAAAAGAAAATGATGTCGGTATTGAACTGCTGCATCAACACCGCCACTCGCTGCTTTAACAAGGATAAAATAGTGCTTTTAGGGTCCGTTTGTTAATGAGGTTGCATCTGTGTTTTGTTTAAAACGCAGATACAACCTGTTTAGTTAAGAAAAAAAACATAATTTACTGTGTATGGGTCCCGTATAATTTTGCGTTCAAGACGCATGGAAAGGAAAAGCAGCAAAATGCTGCTTCTTGCACACTATTCATGCTAATTAATTAGCATGAACAATGTAGCCAGCTCTACTGTTCCAGTCCGACCGGTTTCGGTTTAAAACTCAAAATGCATTGAACAACGACCTAGTAAAATAAAAAATAAAAATTATTTTTTATTTTTTAATTGTGTTTTATTCGAAAAACTAGTGTTTAACATTATTCAATGACACTACATAAATTAGATAGAGATCGCTTGATGATGTAGCATTTTCAGAATTTGATTGCAATCTTAATTTTACCTGATATTGTTGCGCACTTAAGAAACCAAAAACACTGTAGTTTTTGTCGGATGTATTTCATACGTGATGAAATTGTATATAATTTAATGGAATAACAAAAAATATTTTATATAAAATATTATTTATTTCATGATGTAATAACAATAGTTAAATCTACAATATTTAAATTAAAAACCATCAATATTAATATATATTTTAAAATTATTTTATAACTTTAATTTCAAAAGCATTATTAACCAAACATATTAAATTATTTTTTATTCAATCTCAAATTCAATCACAGTTTTAACTAAATATATATAAATACTAAATTAACGTATATCAAAAATATTTTTTATAATACAATTTTTTTAATAAAAAATGCTTTTAGTCATTGGAAATTTTATATACATGTCCAATCTACAGTACACGTATCTTGTGCTACAAGATTTTTTTTATAATTTTTAGATTTTGTTAATAAAATAATTTGAGGACGGAAAAAACATAATCTGTTATACATCAAAATTAATAATTGAATCCAACAAAACTTCCATTAAAACCTAAAATATCTATTTCGGATACATTGTTTTAATAGATCGAAATTTGTTTTTTCCTTTTTCTCTAATCCACCGTCCTTGTCCTCCATTGCACGCATCAGGGTATAAATTAGACACCCAAACAATCAACTGTCCAACTATATATATATATATATATATATATATATATATATATATATATATATATATATTGCTGGTATGAAAACTATTATAATATTAAATATAATTATTGTCATGAAAACTATTGCAGTTACCAAATACATATTGTAATATTAAATATAATATATTTAAAATTACTTTAAAAAACTACAGCACACACTCTCAGACACCCTTCTCATCTCTCGCATTCTAATTGGAAATCTGACGTACTCCCTCTGTTTACCTTCCCTCTCTTTGTTTTCTGTGTTCAGGGAGGACTCAGGAGGAGGAACTTTGGCTCGCCTAGCCTTTCTTCTCATGCTAGTATAAAAAAGACAGCTAAAAGATGGTGGCGGTTACATGTCCTCTTCATTGACTGAGCCCCCATTAAAAAGAAAAGAAAAGAGAAAAACAAATAAAGAGGTAAAAGCAGAAGCATCAGCAGCAAGCAACACAATCACGTACTATAATTTCCATCATTACTGGGAAAAATAAACTCTCCTCATAAATCTCCCGTTTCTTCTCCTCTGTTAAGATGTTGTGAATATAGGTAGCATTCAAGTGCTTGAAGCAGTGTGGTGTGGTAGCTATGAAAATGTTGCGCACTCGGTTTTTAGTCTGTCGTTAATGAAAAGATCTGGGTTTTCTCAGAGAACTCAAATTTAGTGACATTCAACTAAGATCTAGCTTAAATGAGACCCACAAGTGAGTGATTTTGTCGGCTGGTTAAAGCTTATTTGAAAAGCGGATGAGGCTGAAATCGATCGTGTTTTGTAGCAAAACCGGTTTCGGTTGAGGATTTCGAAACTGGGCCCGTTTCTTTGCTTTTCTTGGCTTCCAGATGAACTTGTCTTTGATGGTTTAATAGTTTTGTCATTCTTTTTTGGGTAAGAGGGAAGTAAAACGGTGAAGAACAGGAAGAAGAAGGCATGATAGTGTCATTGTGTGAAGGGAAGAAATTAGTGAAGATTGTTTGGGTTGTGGGTCTAAACTTGTTGCGATTGTGTTATTAAATCTCTCTCCCTCTCGCAGTCTTAATGAGGCACTCTTCAGCTGGTTTTAATCCACAAACCCACGAAGGTCTGTGTATTTAATTATTGTTGCCTCTCTATTCTTTTTTCATTTCATTTTTGCTTCAGCTATAATTTTGGTGGCTGAGTAAATGAGATCTTGGAAAATCATATCATGCTTGGTCGATATAATCCACACTTAAACTTTGATTAAGTTCTTTAATTTTTTTTTCTTCTTTAATTCTGATTTTTCTAGTCCTATGCTCAGAGACCTTACCGTGTATCCAAGTTTTGAACCTTTTCCAACGTTTTTTTTTTTTTAAATTTCCCTCGATTTTCTCAGGGATCAAGCAGACTGTTAATATAGTTCACCTTGCTGAATTTACTTCGTTTGGCTTTTTATTCTTTTCAAAAATATTTGCCCTGTTTTGGGGTTTGTGAGAAGTGATTTTTATTTAGTTTCTGTTTCAAAGCCCTTGTTCAGCATTCTTAACTACTTCATTCAAGCTAATTGGTGGCCATATTTTTTTCGCCAAAAATTGCAGTTTTTCATGTAGTTTTATCACATTACTTTGAAATGGATTTTGCAGTGGAAAAGCGGGTGCTGAATTCTGAACTATGGCACGCATGTGCGGGTCCTCTTGTTTCTCTACCTGCTGTTGGAAGCCGCGCTGTTTATTTCCCACAAGGTCACAGTGAGCAGGTTAGTAGAACTCCGATTTTAGCCTGCTTACGTTCACCTATCGATCAGTTCCCTTTATTGTTAATGAATAATTATGTGTTTGGTAGAACGAGTATCTGAATATAGCCTACGGAGGCTGTCTCTTCCTTGCACGTAGTTGAAATTTTAGAGTAATTCAGTTTGATCATTAAGATCTAATGTGTAAATTACCAGTATGACATAATACAAATAATCAACAATGTGTATGAGACAATCTTTGATCATTGTGGTGCTACTTAAGCTGGTCAAGCTGCTGACCGATTCTCTAAAACGTCCACTGTATTTATTAGTTCATGTTGAAAATTGAAGTTGTGCTTGTATGCAAAAATGTGTATCTGATTTGTCCTCATTGTCACACTCTATGTTGACTTATGACTGTGAACAACTCTGTGTGCTTCATTTCATTTATACTGCAATGGCCTTTTATGTAGGTTGCCGCATCAACAAACAAGGAAGTGGATGCCCAGATTCCAAGTTACCCAAGCTTGCCTGCACAACTTATCTGTCAGCTTCACAATGTGACCATGCATGTAAGACTTGCTTTGCTTTGTTAGCTTCTGGTTCTGAATATTCCTTTCTTTTTTGAAAGCACATATTATTTCTCAATTTCAGGCAGATGTTGAAACGGATGAAGTTTATGCACAAATGACCTTGCAGCCACTAAGTCCAGTATGCCTTGTTGTTTTTATTGGCCTTTTTCATTAGTTGTTCTTATGGATTACTCTATATGAGTAGCTTTACATACCGACAATGACCTTGTTCTGCAGCAAGAGCAAAAGGATGCCTACCTTCCAGCAGATATGGGCACCCCTAGCAAACAGCCAACCAATTATTTCTGTAAGACTTTGACTGCCAGTGACACAAGTACTCACGGAGGATTCTCTGTCCCTCGGCGGGCAGCCGAGAAAGTGTTCCCACCATTGGTAAATATTCAATCTAACTATGGAAGGTGTCCATCAATTTTTCAGTTCTCCAACTCTGATGAAATCCTGACACATTGGTAAATATTCAATCTAACTATGAAATGCAACCATCAATTTCCATCTACTGTTTACTTGCAGGATTTTTCTCAGCAACCTCCAGCTCAAGAGTTGATTGCTAGGGATTTGCATGATAATGAATGGAAATTCAGACACATATTTCGCGGTAAGTTTTTTTTTTAAACTCTGATTTTGTCTATTGAGCACCGTATTCATTCTTTATGTCAGTCTAAGTGCATCCAGTGGAGCCTCATCTTCATTTAGATTTTTGAATTGATTGGGTTAAACACAATATGTGATGAACAGGTCAATAAACTATTGTGTATCTGATGATAAAAGTTTTGTTTTTATGAATTATTGTCTTTCAAACTCATTATTTGTTTAGAGTTACAACTTATTAACTAACTGACTAATCTATATTCCTCTTTTCCTTGACTCAGTTTTTAGGTCTTTTGTTCGTTATGTCATTTGCCTGCTCTATGCCTACATTATTCTCTGTAAAACTTGCTTTTTGCATGAACTGATGGTGTAAATTATATTTTTAGAGCTTTTAGATTCAAATTCTCAAAGAACCATTCTAAATTGTCATAATTAATTGTTTTTTGAAATTTTGTATCTTATTGGAATGATTCTAGTTGCTTACAACGTATGATAGAAGATGATTCTATTATTTTTGGAGAATTTAAGCCAAACAAGAAGTTACTCTTGAATTACAGGTTCCACTCTTAACAAATTTTGACTTCTCTTTAATCAGGCCAGCCAAAAAGACACCTTCTTACAACTGGGTGGAGTGTGTTTGTGAGTGCTAAAAGACTTGTTGCTGGGGATTCAGTGCTTTTTATCTGGTATGCTGTTGGTTAGCTCCACTGTATTGATACTTTTAATTTACTTTATATTGTGTGTTTTTAGTTTTATATAGTCTAACTGAACTTGGGGACACCAGGGCTAGAATCTCATTCTGATCATCTTAGCTGCATAGTTTGTGCACTCTCTTGGAATTCCAGTGAATGTACATGACACTATGCTTAGATTAGGAGCATAATGCACTGGCAATCTGGTAAAACATCTGCGGTCACACGATTCCCCACTGTATGTTATATGTAGTTCATGATGTGGATTTTTTAAGAGCATCCTTGCTCTTTAAATTGTATGTATATGGTTTTCTATAAACCATGCATCTTGTTAGTGTTTCAATTGGAGCCTGTTTCTGTTCATCAGGAATGAAAAGAATCAGCTACTACTTGGCATTAGGCGCGCTACTCGACCACAAACAGTGATGCCTTCATCAGTCTTATCAAGCAATAGCATGCACTTGGGCCTTCTTGCTGCTGCAGCTCATGCGGCTGCAACAAATAGCCGTTTTACCATATTTTACAATCCAAGGTATGATTGTGCTTGTGAAAGTGAAATTTTAAATTACTTATCTGCCCTCTAAATTTTTGTCCCTTCTTATTCAGGGCTAGTCCATCAGAGTTTGTCATACCACTGGCCAAATATCTTAAAGCTGTTTATTATACTCGAGTGTCTGTTGGCATGCGCTTTAGGATGATGTTCGAAACTGAAGAATCAAGTGTCCGTCGGTACGCCCTGAACTTTTATTGTCACTTCGACATATGATAGTTATGATTCTTCCATGATTGGGTTTTATCTTCTTGACATTTTGTTGACAACTGGAGTGAGAAAAATCCTTGTTTCTTATTAGCCAATGGTGACAGTAGATCAATGACAAGACAAATGTTTGCCTGGTTTTTCATTAGATGGTTTGTTGTCACATTCAGTTGATTAGAGTGAGAAGACATCATTTTTCCCACCTCACTTTTCTGCACTTGTACTGCTACCTAATGCCTACATTGGCTCTGTAATTTCTAGCTTACTTCTCTTCTTGTTAGTGCTAAATATTCTTTCCAAAAAGCATTTTAATTTTGTTTCAATGAAGACATCTGACAGTTGTTTATTATCCAGCTACATGGGTACAATAACTGGCATAAGTGACTTGGATGTTGTTAGGTGGCCAAATTCACAATGGCGTTCAGTCAAGGTATGGCAAGAACAATCAGCGATGCTGATATTATTTATTTTTTAATAAAATAAATGCTTGGTACATGTAGAATTTTGCCTTTGCCAAATCACCTTTCAAATATTTGCTTGCTATATTGTCCAAAACTCTATCTTGATACAAATAGAGGATTTGCATGCAGGTTGGCTGGGATGAGTCTACAGATGGGGAGAGGCAGCCAAGAGTTTCTCTTTGGGAGATTGAACCACTGACCACTTTCCCAACATATCCATCTCCATTTCCCCTAAGGCTCAAGCGGCCATGGCCACCAGGACTACCCTCTTTCCATGGTAAGTTTGTCTACACCATTTTGAGGGTTTGATGGATGCTACTATCTTATAAGCTCTCATTTTAAAGTACTTCCATGATTTTTCTTTCCTTCTTGTTCTTTTAACCTTCACCTTACTTTGCCGGGTTTAGGCATCAAGGATGATGATCTAAGAAAGAACTCGTCCCTTATGTGGCTACGCGGAGATGGAGACTCTGCAATTCAATCTTTGAACTTTCAGGGAACTGGAGTTTCACCGTGGGTGCAGCCAAGAGTTGATGCTTCCATGCTAGGTTTGCAAAATGATGTCTACCAAACTATGGCTACTGCTGCCTTTCAGGAGATGAGGACTCTAGATCCTTCCAAATCATCAGCTGCATCCCTTTTGCAATTCCAGCAACACCAGAATCTCCCAACCAGGAGTGCTGCTTTAATGCAGCCACATATGTTGCAGCAGTCTCCTCCTCAACAGACCTTTCTTCAAGGTGTTCAAGAGAATAAACATCAGTCTCAGACTCCATCCCAGTCACACCTTATTCAGCAACAACTGCTGCATCATCACTTACTTGACAGTCCGCAGCAGCAGCAGCAGCAGCAGCCATTTCTGCAACAACAGCAAGTGGCTGACAAACAGATCCCAAATGGTGCCTCTGCAATATCTCAATATGCTTCAGCCTCTCAATCCCTGACACCACCATTGCAAGCTATTTCACTGTGCCAGCAGCACAGCTATTCTGACTCAAATGGGAACCCAGCGATGATCCCTGTTGTTTCTTCCCTGCAAAGTCTTTTGGACTCATTTCCCCCAAATGAATCATCTCATTTGCTAAGTTCACCTAGAATAAATCCCTTGGTAACTTCTTCTGGCTGGCCCTCAAAGCGAGCTGCTGTTGAATCGCTTACTTCCTCTGGAGCTCCTCAATGCATGGTGACCCAAGTGGAGCAGCTGGGGCCACTTCAGACAAGCATCACTCCTAGTTCTGTTTCTTTGCCACCCTTTCCTGGAAGAGAATGTTCAATAGACCGGGATGGTGGCACTGATCAACAAAACCATCTTCTATTCGGTGTCAACATAGAGCCATCATCTCTTCTACTGCAGAATGGAATGTCAAGTCTCAGGGGAGTTGGAAGTGATAGTGATTCCACAACTATACCTTTCTCTTCTAATTACATGAGTGCTGCAGGCACCAATTTCTCTCTTAATCCAGCAATGACACCTTCAAGTTGCATTGATGAATCATTTTTCCTGCAATCCACGGAAAATAGGAGCCAAGGAAATCCACCAACCAGAACCTTTGTTAAGGTAACTTTGCATTTTGCAATTTGAATTAATTTTCCTTTCCGGATGCTTTGTTGTGGGATTTATGGAATGCTTTTACATTTAGCATTCAAATTTTTAGTGTGTTGGTAGACTTAATTATTTCTCCATTATGAATGTATTCATCTAGAAACCTCAAGCAAATATTGTCATGGATGTTAACAATGTAATTGTTTGCAGGTTTACAAGTCAGGGTCCTTTGGTAGGTCACTGGATATCACCAAATTCAGCAACTACAATGAGTTGCGCAGTGAGCTTTCTCACATGTTTGGCCTCGAAGGCCAACTGGAGGACCCCCTGAGATCAGGCTGGCAGCTTGTATTCATCGACCGGGAGAATGATGTTCTTCTCCTTGGTGATGGCCCCTGGCCGTGAGTTTCTTGCTTTTACTTTTGGAAAATTGGTCCGACACAATTTTCTTTGTTAATCTAAAGCTCAACTTAACTAAAATCATTGAACGCATTTGATCTATATAATCTTTATATTTGTTATTGTTAAAATTAAAGCATTTGATCTATAATCTTTGATGTGATGTTGTAAAATATCCTAAGAAAAAGATTTAACAAGAAGAAAATGCCTTGTATAGATGTGCACGAACTTTGAAAGGCTAGATTCAGTATATAACATTCATGAAATTGATACATATGCATGCTGAACGTCTTTCAATTTCCATCTATTGTGTTCCAGTCTCCATCAGCCAAATTCCTGATCAATTCGGTGCTTTCTTATTACAGGGAATTTGTGAACAGTGTGTGGTGCATCAAAATACTCTCACCACAAGAAGTACAGCAAATGGGAAAACGAGGTTTAGAGCTTCTAAACTCTTTTCCAATTCAGAGGCTTTCCAATGGCAGCTGTGATGACTATGCAAACCGGCAGGATTCAAAATCCTTGAGCACTGGTATAACTTCTGTGGGGTCCTTGGACTACTGAACAATTTAAGAAGTTAAGATACCACTATTTCTTCTGTAATATCAGCTTCTCTTCCAACTCTTTCAGTTTCAGAGGTGGAAGGGCAGCCTAATCCTAGCGTAAAGTTTTCATGTAAGCTATTACTGTAATTAGAAGATACTGTTCCTCGTTTTCAAGCTATTGAATGCCCACAGTTGATATTAGGAGACATATTTTGCAAGCTCAGCTGTTTGATTTTGTTATTTTGTAGTCCATTTATCATGAGCTAAATCTTACTGTAGAATGAACGTGATTTTCCTGTGTCATAACTTGGCCTTTTATGCCCTGACAAAGACCTTGCTGGGTTTAGATGACTAGCTCATCTTGTAGGTGCCGGTGCTGTCACGTGCTGGAGATTGATGGCGGCAAGGTATTGAAAAGTGAAATCCACTTTTTCTAGGGTTTGCATTAATGCGAAAAAGCACCAGCCAGCCGCCCAGTCCCACCCTTGCTTTTGATTTGACCAGGCTACCGATGCTGTATATGAAAACAACGATCAAGCCAAATCTGCCTCAATGTCAAGTCCCAAAAGTCTGCTAATTTCCCTATTCAATTTGGATAAACCAGCTGCGAAGATATATAGACCGTCGAGTGCTCTGCTCGGAGTGAAAATCAACAAGGTAAAAATATATGGACCTGGATTGTTTTTTGGGGCCAGGTGTTTGATATTATCAAAATCAAGTTCTTTTCCGAGTGATTTGAGTGAGAAACGGAGTACTATTTACGAAGAAATCTATTAAGTGTTTTCTGGTGTTGGATTAAATCAAGAAAAATGAGCAAATTCCTTGACCATAAACTAATTTTCCAAGCTTAAGGGCTCGTACAATCAACCTTGAGATTTCAAGAATGGCACTCGCAGGCAGAAAGTTTGCCTCCATCTAAAAACCTAATTTCACAAGATTGTACGTTCCCTTTATGGCTGTGAGGATGATCTTTCAAGCAGTGAAAGGGAAAGGAGAGAGAGGTTTAGTTGAGCTCTCCTTTTTCTCTTGGGACTGTAGGGGACACTGTGTAAAGGTGGAATTGTGTTTTGTGATGCATGTTGTGGGGCATTGAGTGTAGATTGGACTTTCCTGAGGATTGGAATGGTGACAAGGAAGGACGCTATCAGCAATTGGCAATCCACCAACCCTCTCAGAGACCCTTTCGCAACTGCGTGGGGAAGGAAGGAAGGAGGGGTGTCCTTTTTCTTCTGGCTACAACGCATCAAGAAATTGATTGAATTGACCTCTGCCCAGGTTACTTTATATGCAATTTGATTAACCTTTTAAAAGCTTAAAATTAAATTAATGATGCTCTATAAATTTTTAATTATCCTAAAACTTGTAATGCTTGAATTAATAATTTTAAAAAAATAATTTTATAACCTGGCCCGTTAAACCATATCCTTTTAAAATTGATACCTACAAGCCTCGCCTCTCTGTTCCCTTTCCCCATCAACACGGGCGAGATGAGCTTCGCCATGGCATTGCTGTTGTGTCTTGACTGTCTGAGATCTTAGCTCTCAACAAGGAAAGGCTCGAGTTCGAAATGCTCGAGGAAAGATGACGACTCATTGAGTTACAATCACAGTACCATAAGCTCATGAGGATCTTCCAACATGCATGCCTTCTCGCATGGTTTTTTGTCGAGATTTAGCCAGCAATGGGAAGATTATGGACAGAGCTTGTTCAGCCCACAAATCAACGTTTATAGCTTGAGTGACCCATAAAATGATACGGCATCGTATAGGAAGCCCAAGAACGCTTTCCTCTTACTCTTGATTATGCAGTCTTCGGCTCTCTTACTTCCCCATTTGTGTCAATGTCAACCTTCTATTCTTAAGAATTGTCTTTGTTAGTCCTTCATTTATATTCCATTGCACAAGGTGTTAAATCCTTTCTTTAACTCTATAACATGATGACCAACAGGCACTTGATACTACATGGATCAACCACAAGATTTATGCCTTTACTAACTAGTGATGTGACTCGTGTTTTGTTATGGATTGAATATTTTTTAACAAAAAATAAAAAAATAAATATTTAAAGTTTTCAAATATTTTTTTTATTTCTAATCATAAATCAAAAGGCTGATGAAAACTATTTGTATCAATAAATACAAAAAATAAAATGTTTACATGTCAATTTAATTTGCCTAGCTGCGGGTGGATAAATCAATGCAAAAAATTTAATGTGTAGGTGTTATTAATATTTTTTTTATATCAAGTAAAATATATAACCATGAATCATAAAATCGATGCTTATATACAATAAAATATAATAAATATTATACACATAAAAAAATATATAAAAAATTATCTCAAGTTAATTTTTTTTTGCATTAAATTTTAAATATTTTATTAAAATTTAATATATTTTTACCTATGAAAATCCTCCAATGATAGAAATTAAATCTTTTCTTCCCCTGTCTCCGTTAAATAACATAAAGGGACACATGAAAGTATAGCCCAGCCCAAATCCACCCGTTGCCATCCCTAGTTTTGAATGGATCTACAGACATGGCCTCACATAGCGCAAATAAATAAGCTTCAGGCTTTCGAGAGCGCGCTCCTTGGGTTCATATTCCACCAGTACGTTTTTCTTTCAATTTCCATCTCATTTGATTCACTTGCGTTTCATCTGAATCCAAGCTGGTCAATGGGGGACAGAAAAACTTTCAACGAACATGCCATTCTTCATGCTTTCCTGGCTCCTAAAAAGTTCATATTCAAGACGAATGTCAAAAACAATAGACTGGAACTTGTGATTGCTCTCTTCTGAGCAGATTCGTTTTGCGAACTTGAAAAAGGCTTTGCTCCATTCTTAGGAATGTATACAAAGACATGAGATTATGCTTCCTGTGTGTAGTGCGAAACAAAAAGACAGGCGCTGGGGTTGAAATCGCATGTAATAATGTGGAATCCGTTGCCGACGGCGGAGAGTGTGGTGAGATGGGTCCGAAACGGAGAGTAGTTTCAGATCAGAGATCTCTGGGGTCTCGGCTGAGCATGCAAGCCCGAGCATGCTTCACTTGAATATGAAGGGCACTTCGCGTAGAGTATTCTTTTGCCATAACAGTTGAGAGCAGTTCTCTCCTCTGATGCCTGTTCACTGAAAGGCTTGCGAGCCCAGTTTATTCAAAGTTTAGACTTTGATACCTGAAAGAAATTCATCTTGCTCAACAGAAAAGAGGCTCTCTTTGATGTATTAACTTACATACTGAGGTCAGTTCTATTGGAATACAAGATCGAGCAACATACACGGGAACACTCTATGGATCATTAGAGATCCAAAACAAGAGACTCCATTTCAGCTCAACAAGAGCACCAAGCAATTTATTTTGGACCGTTGCTTTCAGTAACATCAAAACCAACCACAGCAAATGTAATTAGACGATGGCATTCGCCCTGTTTGACGAATACATTCTGCTTGGGCTGCAGTTCTTTCTGCGTCTTGATTTTTTCTAGCTTCAGCTGCCGCCCATTTTTCTTCCGATCGCTGCCTCGTCATGGCGATCTTCTTCACCATCTTCGCATGTGCTTGGGCTCGCATTTGTTCTACTCGAGCCTGAAAATAAGTCCGCTTCAATCTTAGTCTGTAACACTTGATCACAACATTACAGAACTCAAAGCCAAAATCTATCAAATTTGATGACAGCACAAGTTCTAGATAGGCTGTAAATCATTTGTGATGCCTGGTTCCTGCCCTAGTGGTTTTGGCTAAAGATTAACCACATGGTTTTACCTAGTTATTAATACCAAGTCTTATCAGATTCTCGGTCTCCACTGTACCCCCCATTCTATTAAACAAGAAAAGAAAAAAAATGCAATATTGGGGCGAAGTTGTTTCTACTAAATGTGGACCATCATTATCCAAATACCTCTACTCTCCGCATCTCTGCTTCTAGTTTCACTTTCCGTTGACTTTCCCATGCTTGGATCTTGATTTCTTCACGTTTATATCTGAAACAGTTAAAAAATTCTTTTGTCAGATTAAAGTGTCGGAAATATCTTTTGCCAAAAAGCTAATCAAAGCTCCCTATTTGTTTCAGGAGAACAATGACTTATGTCAAGTTTAGCATGGCTAGTCTCAACAGAGAAACCTTGCTGTGTGTTTAGATTGTTCAGCTTCCTCCCATGCAGCAGCACGTTTTGCAAATTCAATTTGCTCATTCTCCTCCATTTCAGTAGTTTCAAGTGAAGATGCATGTTTTTGCTGGTCATTTTTACTTGCCCAAGCAGCAATATTCATCTTGCCAAGCTGAACACCGAGGGCCTCAATCTCTCTCCTCGTCTTTAGTTTCAATTCTTGCTCAGTCAATTCTATTTTGCCATTTCCAGTGGCGTGCTGTGTATCATCAATGGAGCAGTGATCTGTTGTTGTGAGTGCTGGTGCCCTTCTTTGGGGAGTAGATGGGATAGAAGAAGTTGGGCTGCGGAGTGGAGTTGTTGCGTCTACAGGTGTCGCTGTCCTAGAAGGCTCTAGACTTGTAACAGGGGTCATTTCTGTTCCCATATCCCTCATACAGACTGATCTTACGACAGGAACAACTGCAAGTTCATATCATCAAATCATCAAGAGAAATAACAGTAGATAAAGAAGAGGAATAAGATATTTGGGTAGCAGGAATTCAAAGTACAAATTTAAAAGACATGTACATTCTTGCAGGAAAAGGAAAATGGACACCATGATTCTCTAAATTTACACAGACGAGTTGAAAATCTGCATCCTGACAGATTGAATATACCCACAAGGCAGGCTGCTAAGTATCCTGAAGGATTTAAATCATTGTACGCTACAGTTAATTTGAATCATTCGAAGTGTTTGTACTTGTACAGAACAATAAATTTGTGTAGGTGCTAGCTATCTTAGCTGGAAAAAACACTTGCCATTACCCCCAAGAGACTTGGAGCTCAATCTCCCTCTACTAGAATGGAAGGGGGAAGATACATCCTGTTATGTAGCCCATCCATTTAACAAATTGAAAAAAAAAAAGATTAAGAATAAAAAGGAAAGAAACACAAAAAAAAACAATCAGTAAACATACGTCTGGACTAACATTGTTGCCCAGAGATCCTCCACTCTAGTTTTGCAAGTCCACAAACCAGACAATTTACAAACTTGATTATCTGCCTCACACTCACAGACCACCATGTCCATTTCGCAGACAGTCTCCGATTATCACTTCCCCTAATTGTCTGCCCACTAGCAATAGACCTAGCCCTAATTCTTAACAGGATTGGTAACTGACTGCAGGCAGACCAGAGGTGGAAGATATCAAGCAGATAAATAAGAAAGCAAATTCGACCTCCTCTTTAATCACTTAGATAGAAGGACATCAAGCGGAACAAATAAACTACCATCACCAAGATGCCATTATGAATCAATGAAACATACACTGTCCTGGTGTCTTTGATTTCCTTCCACACAACACTTTTGTTTCAGAGGATGTCTTTTTAATCCAAATCCATAACAAAGCAATAGTGAGGAGATTCTCATATTAAAAATTAATAAAGCATAAATGTGCACGGATTTACCTGCTGAATCTTGTGTTGAGATTTTTGTACAAGATAATTCCCTTTGATCCACTTCCTTCAAGTCTGTACTCTGAGCACATCGATCGACTAGGGTGTCAACCCCATTTTCTTGACCAGAAATTGTGCGAGGTCCAGGAGGAATGAAGGAGAATTTTTCAAACGCCTGTTGATAAGAAGGCAGACAGAAATCTACAAGCTTCGTGTCTGCGACCCTGCTATTTGATGATTTTGGATCATAATTTGACAACGCAGGAGCAACCCTGTCCACACTTGTTACTGGATTCCTATTAGCTTGGTTGTGTAAAGTATTATTCTTCTTAACATAATTGGGTTGTACATTCTGCCTCTTCATTATCCATTTCTCTGCATCATTCCACTTAGAAGACATAGGCCTTGAGAATCGCTTTGAAAATTGATTGTTTACCGATCTCTCATTATGAAACTCAAAGCTGGACGAACTAGCATTGCTATCGTAATCAAGGTTCTCATCTTCTACTGTCCTGACAGGGTGAACTGCACTTGAATTACCCTTTTCACACTTTGAGAATGGCTGCATTTTAACACGACCAGCGTCACCAATTTCCTTGGGCACCGTCTCCATCGGCAGGTCAGCTTGGCAGAGGTCCAACACCGCCTCACTCGGAAAGTTAACAGATGCAACCTCAAAGCCGAGAGCTGCAACTGGAGAACGTAGTTCAATATAAACAAACAAATAATCATTAAGTGCAACACAAGTTTAAAAGCTCAAAAAATAATCAAGCGATGAAGGAGAGTTATACCAACCTTCTTCACCGAAATCTCCACAATCGGAAGCTAATAAGCTGTTTTTGACAAATTCGTTATCCTGAAGCTTGGAGGGAGAAGTTCTTGAGGAATTGCTGTTTGACCCATCCTTCTTTCTGTGATGGTGAGGTCCTACGAGCTTCATCCTCAGCTTGCTAGGAGATATTATACCACTCTGCATTTGATCAATTGAGAGAAAAACACTATTACGCTGCTAACATACAAAATTAAAGCAATATTATATATTGTAAAGGTACTCATTCCTAAAGAGCAAAACATCCAAAAAAACACATCTTCCCTGCACCTAACTTGGAGAAAACAAGATCGTGTTCAACTTCCAAAAAAAAAAGAAAAAGAAATGCATTAAAGCAGTTAATTAGTAGAGCATGGGGAAAAAGGGACAAGAAAGAAAAACACATTAACACCACACAAAAAAACCCCAGCCATGAAGTTGAAGAACAGCCAGAAACAAGAAATGGGTGGTCATCAAAGAACAAAAAGACTCATACCTGCACTTTGTGTATCCTTTCGTAATCCATGATTAGATCTCTTTCTTTCTGGGATTAGTTTGTCTCTCTCTCCCACACGGACTCAGCCTCTACTCATCTAGAAAGCAGCACCAGTCTCGATGGAAATGGAATGGGATATATGCGCCTGCCAAGTTTAAAGGGAAGTAGTGTCACAGTAAATTACTTATTTGGTCCCCGTATTGTTTATAAAATAACTAGTTATTCCCTTTTCTTGAAAACTCTGATATTAAGTCCTTTTAAAATATATTCTTGTGTCGATTTTCATGACAGTTAAGTTTTTTATTATTCTTTTTTAGCATGTTTGTTTTTGTTTTTTTAAAAAAAATTAATTTTTTTAAAAAATTAATTATTTTTTATTTTTAAATTATTATGATGTTGTTGTTAAAAATAAATTTTTAAAAGTATAAAAATATTATTTTACTATATTTCAAATAAAAAAAATTTTAAAAGCAGTTACTACTTCGAGTGTTTTTATTTTTGTTTTTTAAAAAAATTATTTTTTTCAGATTATTTTGATATATTAATATTAGAAATAATTTTTTTAAAATATAAAAATATTATTTCAATACATTTACAAAGTAAATATTAATTTTTAAAATTTATAATTAGATTTCCTAATCTTCTTACATACTACAAGAAAAATATTAATCAAGAGACTAAACTGTACTTTTCAAAACCGGAGGGAGTGGAATATAGGATAATAAAAATAGAGGTGCTAAATCGTAATTTACTCTTTAAGAGGGAAACAGACAGAGGTGTAAGCGCTGACCAGTCCACTGTGTGAATCGATTACCTATTCAATCAGTTCAAAGCTTCTCCCTCCAGATCTCTCCACGTCAGTGCTGGCCCACCTTCGCATTCAATTTCCGGAGAGGGACCTACCTACTCCTAGTCAATCCAAATTGCCTGGTCGGCGATTTCTTTCTTTGACCAGCCGATTATTCACTAGCGTTAAAGGAAGGAGAAAAAAGGAAACGTGGAAAATGATTAATTGCAGCCCATCACGCTTAAGTGCTTTGCTTTTGCAGCCCTACCTTCCCTAGCTGCTCGTGTTATTATAATTACTAAACTAACGTCATTACTTTCCATCAATCAATCACCAAAATTTTAATTAAATAAATAAATAATTTTGATTTTTTCTAAATATAAATTATTGAAAATAAAAAATTATTAGTTTAAAAAAATTACTTTAAAAAGTAATTTTTTTATCACAATAAAATCTTATTTATTTTTATATCTTAAAATTATTTAAAAATAATTAAGTTATTTTACTTTTTTATATGCTATAAATTAATTTTTTATATATTTTTTTATATTATTTTAATATGTTTGTATTAAAAAATTTAAAAAAAAAATTTATTTTTTATTTATTATAAATTAATATTTTTTGATATTTTTATATTATTTTAAAATGTTTATATTAAAAAATTTTAAAAATAAAAAATTATTCTTTTAATAAATTTATAAATAAAATATATTTTAAAAAATAAAAACAATTACACTTCCCAGACCTTAAAGACATTGGTTTTAAAACATGACCTAGCTCAGTAGGTTGACCCGGGACCTGACTGATCAACGCTAAAACCGGACCGGGTTGGAAAAAATAGAAAAGAGAAAAATCATACGAGTTAACTCGATCAAAAATTCAATTATAATTTATTAATTTTTATTTTTTTACTAAAATAATATTATTTTAATTTTTAAAAAATAAAATTCATCCAAGTAATTTAATAATCCAATCAAAACTCAAAACTTAAATTTTGAACGAACCGGTTACCAAATTAGATGTAAAAACTATGCTTAAAAGATATCACCATGCCAGCCAACTTAAAGAAGGTTTTGATTGATATTAAAGAGACCAATCAATTATCCGAGTGGTTCTATTAATATTAGCAGAGTTAGAATAATTTAATAAATGTTTCTGATTTTGAAAGATAAAGAACTCTTTTAACCATCCAGGGTCGTACTTAAAAATCTTGAATAAAATATTTAAAGTTGTAAATATAATGTCACGTCAAGACAATCTAATTATTATTACATTAATAAAAGGCAAGACTGAGACTGATTGCCTCGGAATGGAGGCGGCCCCTCCATCCATCACTCTAATTCTGACAGCCTTGGATTCTTTTTCCACTTCCACCACCTTAATTTCTTACGTTTTTCCCCCTCCTGCAGCACTGAGAATTTTGGCCCGGCAAACCTAGTTCATTAAATCAATATTTTAACTGTCGAATCAATAATTAAATCAGCCAGCAACTTAATAGATTTGTTTCTTAGTGCAACCAAACCACCTTGGGTTATTTTAAGACCATGGCACCGTTCCAAAAAAAAACCAAAATTGAAAAAAATTATATATTTTTTAAATTTATTTTTTTAATATTTTAAAATTATTTTAATATGTTAATATACCAAAACAAATATATATATATATATATATCATATCTTCAATCTTATTTAAAAATTTAAATTATTGAATTAAGATGATTTTTTGATATGATATCAAAGTCTAATGGTCATGAATTTGAAAATCAACATCTCATTTATTTGATAAAAATTAGACACAATTTAGAATAAACATATACAAGTTTCAAGTTTAAAGGGTTTTCACTTGAACAGATATGTTAGAAAACAATATAAATCATATCTTGTAAACTCACCTAAAAGTTTAAGCTATTAGATTGGGATGATTTTTTGACAGATACTTAAATATAAATTTTAAAAAATAAAAAAAATTATTTTAATATATTTTTTAATTAAAAAAAACACTACACAATGAGAAACAGGCTATGATAATTTTATCTTTAATTATTAAAATTTTTATTTTTCTTGTAGAGCTAGAAGATTGCAATGTCAAATTACAGGTTGTTGATTTTATTATATGAAGGATTATTTATGTATCTAACCGTGTAAACTTAAGTCTTGTTTAATGATATGATTATTTTTCTTTTATTTCTGAGACTGGCATGATTCATTTTTCCATTCAGACTACTGGAAGCAATAATTAGCAGGTCACGTGATTAATTTTCACAACAGATATAGCTTTAAATATATCGAGGGTTTTTGCAGAAATTTTTAAAATATATATATATTTAAAATTATTTTTTTTATTTTTTATTTACATTTTAATATGTTGATAAAAAAATAATTTTTAAAAAATAAAAATTAATATTATTATTTTTAAATAAAAAATACTCATATTTCATTAAAATAAACATGTAATACCACTAATGCATGTTCATTACATGTTTTTAAAACATTGGAGGATAGTTTGTCATAAAAAAATTGAACCGACATTGTGACATGTCTTCTAGGTTAATGAAAGTTGTTCAAGTAGAATGCACGTGATTCATAAGTATAATGTTTTTATAACAAATTATCACATCAATTTGATGCCTTCCTTGACTACTAATTAGGGACATTATACACGTAGTCATTTATTGGAGACACTTATTAAAACATATAAACAAATTAAGCTATTTACCTTAGAGATGCACTAGTCACGCACTAAATAATATAATCACGTTTAAAAAAATAGAAATTTTATTTTAAAAAGATGAAATTGTTTGTTTTTATTTTCATAAATAAATTGGATATTGATTATCTAATGTATTCTTCTTGTTGTGTATAATTAACATGGACATTTCTAAATCAAGTATATACAAATTATTTGTATAAATACCAATTTTATTATAAACATTACTACCGTAAAAAAGAACAATATTTTCTCCAAATAACAATTTTATATTCATTTAAAATTAAGTAATGGAATAAAATAACGATAATCAAGTTTTAGTACTAGCCCACTTGAAAAAGTTAAATAATAAGTTATTATAACTAATTTTGCAACTTTTCTATATTATCAATACACAGGTTGACTTATCCTTTATGTAATTTTTTAGTTTTTTTTAGTTCTTACTTGTTAATATAGATGTGAAAACCATATCCGGTATCCAATACTCAAGAATTATAATGTGAAGTAGAAATATAAATGTTAATCATAAATAGAACTTGAGTATTCACATATAAACCCTTTTATTATCTTGTAGCATAACAATTTCTTAAAAGTCTCATTACTCTCAGTATGTTAGCCACATAAAATAACTTTTGAAATGCATTATTATAATATAGGCATCCATATGCCTATGTTTTGTTTGAAGTTTAAGGTTACATGATGGCTAATACCATATATATAACACTTGTTCATTATCACAACATGATGTCAGAACTCATTTTTAACTTCATTTTCAACATCTTTGTCATAACAAAAATGAATTGAATTTCCAAAAATCTAGAACTTTCTTTTTGCATTTCAAAACAATTCTTATATTTTTGTATGTTAATAATAATCAAAACATGCAATCAACAACCCTAATTGTCTAACAACAGCTTTGATACACATTTTTTTTTAGCGAAGATTTTTTGAATATAAACTCTTTGTTTTTCTAAAGTTTGATCAACTTTATAAAGTTGAGTTATTGCAAATCACGAGCTTTTCAATTTCCTAGTCTCTAATAGTAATTCGCATGATAGACAAATCTTTTAAAACCTTTTTATAAGAAAATGATTTTTATGTCTTAAGTACTAGCTCGTGTTCTTTTTCTTTTGTTTCAAGTGTATTCGATCAAATTAGATCTTTCATCATCAACTCATAAGAAAAATATAAAATACATCATTCTATTTATAAAAAAGACTTGATAACCCTACAAATAACAAAATATCACTTTGCATAATGAAAAATATCACTTATATTAATTCAAGAAAAAATTAAAAATTCATGAAATTAAATTCCTAGTTGATTTTTCTAGGTCTAGAATTGTATTTCCATAAGTAAATTACATTCTAGTTTTTAATTTTGCAAAAATTATTTACAATCAATTCATATTTAATTAATCATTCCAGTTTAATTTTTTACTAATAGTTTTTTATATGCGTGATCAATTGTGTTTTCTAATATGTTAGCCCAGTGTATAAATCACAATTCTAATCAAAATAAAATTAAATAAGTTACACAATTTAACATATTATAAATTCTATAAGTTGATTGATTTACTTTTTAAGATCAAATGTATTTTTTAACAACGTGTCATAATCCTTCAAATATTAAAAATATCATATGTGACTTGACTTAACTCTTTAATGATAAGTTTTTTAATATGATTATTTTTAGAATGTTTTGATTTGCATAATTGAGCATAAAATATTTTAGGTTTTTTAAATCATGGCTATTTTTAACACTAAAGTTATTGATTCTTTAAATAAGATTTGAAATTATTTTCAAATCTTATTTCACCGTGCACGAGGATCTCATAATTGATATTATTTAAAAATAGACAGAGCATTTTTTTTTATCTATCTAAGGTGATGAATTTTCTTTTGATTTGATCAACATATTTGTTATAGATATTCATTATACTTCAACTTATGATAATAACTACTTCATTTCATAAAGAAAATAACATTATATGTATCGGTTTAAATAAGTCAATTTAATGTATAAGAGCTTATACTATGAATGTATAGAAATAATACTTTGATGCAATATAAGTTTTATAATTATTACTATTTTATAATTATCTTTATTCTATAATCATTAATAAAATATAAATAAATATTAAAGATAATTTTTATTTATTAATAATAGATATGTTATTACATGAGTGAAATCATTGCTATATATAACCAAATAATTGATTATAAAACATACACATACATTAATAATCATCACCATAGATAAACATGTTGGTGCATTATTAACTCATACATAGCCATTCACATGTTATTTTATGGATCTAACAGTTCGTAGATGGTCATAATAAGTTGTGGCTGATTTTCTAATACATAGCCTACCAGCTACAATTATTCTTAAAATAACATCTTATTTCATTATAATTTTATAATGCTAATATACGGCTTTTCTTGATAAAGATAAAGAACACAAAAAATTATGAACTATCAAAATAATATATTTTAGTGGTCAATCGAACCATGCAAGCCATATCCAATAACATAAAACATATGAATTACCACTATAATATATTTTGGTGGTCAATCTAACCGACCATATTTGATGACTTGGATTGCATGTAAAATGAGATGCTTGAAAATAGGCTAGGTGATGCATGTACCTATACAAATGGGGTGTATCCTAGGTGTGTAGGTCCATGGTAGCCCTAACATATACATTAAATATAAAATATATTATATTTTTTGAATTCATGGAACTTCAATAACAGTGCCAGGTTAGATTTTGAGATTTTATACACGGGAATTTCGTAGACAAAAAAAAAATTATAATAGTTTTTTAAAATAAAAAAGAAGGTGATTTTGGTAACCATATATTATATATTAAATTTTATTTTTATTAAAAATTAATTTTTTATATATATTTTAGATCAGTTTCATATACTGATTTCAAAAATAATTTTTTAAAAAATAAAAAAATATTATTTTAATATATTTCAGTATAAAAAATACTTTAAAAAATAATCATAAATACCATCCTAAACAGACATGTACGACAAATCTCTTATGTTTGGGAACGAAAAAGACAGAATTTCTGGACAAGAAATTCCATTATCTCAGTTCTGTCTTTCTTCTTCCTAATGAAATTCAAATTCCAACAACTATCAAAGAATTTTAAGGCCATGGCTAAGAGCAACAACACAATAGTCAACACATGTGGTGTATCTTGATTTTCTAATAAAATTCTGTATTGAGGAGAACGCCAGAGAATTTTAAATTCAAAAACACGAGGCATGGCTACAATATATTTGAAATCTTTTAGGCCTCCCGTGGGCCCCATGGATAATTAATTTTCTTCCACCGTTTGAAAGCTTTGGTAAGCAAAGACACTTTCCCTTGTGCGGAGTTCAGCTTTGTGGTCAATGGTGGTTTTATAGCCTTTTGGAAATAAGCTGTGCTTTTTGGTTTTTCTCCCCCGAAATGGAGGCGGATTTCTTGTTTATTCTTCACGAAATCAAGTGAAGTGGGCATGATTGGAGGTTTAAGTGGCGGCTTGTGTATGGAAATGAAGTGTGTGTACGCTCTCTCCTTTTAGCAATGTACACTTTATGATTGGAAAAAAATAATTAAAAAGCACTTCACAAACAAAAACGAAAAAGAAAAAAAACAAAAGAAAACCCTTAAATTTCGACTTTAGAAAAGAAAAAAATTTATGAAAAAAACCTTCTCTATCTTGGGTTAGGTTGCACTTGTATAATCTCGATTTAATTGTAAAAAATATTAAAATAATATTTTTTATTAAGAAAATATAAACCAACACCAAGTTATTTTTGTAAGAAAAAGAAACATTTTTATTTAACTATTTATAAGATTTAAATTGCAATTATGCGATACAAACGGTTTTAAGATTGAGAAAATACACATTCCAAAATTTCTTTTTTTTCATATGAGATTAAATCTCGGAATCTCCTCCAAAGGAAAAAAATATATAGAAAAACGATAGAAACGGGTTTGGGAAAAAACAATGCATAAATAATTCGATCATCTATATATATATATATATATATATATATATAGTAAAGGTACCTTTAGTTTTGCTGTGGACACCCCCACAATATGAGGTTTTAGATGGGCTAAAGCTCTGCTCCATATCAAAACTATGTGCAGTGCAGTGCTTGGATCTAGCTCAAGTCCTCTGGTAATTTTGCAAATGAGTTTCCATGGCCCATGAGCTTTGGACAACCTTTTCTTCTTTTTGATGGATTCCCACACCACACTTGAAAGTCCTATGAAAAAAAAAACATAAATAAATGAAAGCCCTCTTCGTTCTTAAGAGAAACATTTCTCTAAAAAATAATTTTAAATATACTCATACCTTTACTAATAAGGTTTTGTAGCTTAATCACTCATGGTATCACTAAGAAAATACACATCTAATCATTTTAAAAATATTTTCCATGCATGTATAGGTTGCAAATTAAATTTTTATAGTATTGAACTTGTTACAAAATGATAATTATTTAAGTGAAAATTCAAGTCTTCAATCCTGAGTAAGGATAACTTGTTCTAAAAGCATTACCATGTAAGGAATACACAGAAATTCTAAGAGATGATAGTCTTGTAGGAAATCAAAATGCATAAAAATTGATGAAAGCAATAAGAAGAATAATAAAAAAAGTTGTAAATAAAGCCCTCTAGATGAAAATATAAATTGTTGAAATTGAACATGTGGGTCTAACTATCAATTATATTAGTATGTGACCCCATTTTATTATTATAGGGTTTGAATTATATTTTCATAAGTAATTATAATTCTATACATTTATTGATATAAAATAAAATGGCTTATTTTATAAACCCTCGATAAAATAAAATGATAATAAAATATAGTGATAATTATTTTAGAAAATGGAGTTTCAAGGATTCAAAACCCTAAGTATAATTTATTTTTAGAAAATCAATAAGATGCCATAACCAATTAAAGGAAAGACACCAAAATCTAAAAGAAAATGGCATAATGGTAAATTACAGTACATGAAGGGATATAAATACATTATTGGCTTCTAAAAGAAGCCAAGAGTGGCCAACCAATTGGGAAGGAGAAGGAGGGGGGAGATTTTTCCAAAAAAAATTAATTTTCTTTAAAAATTCCAATCAAACAATTGAAATAAAAGATAAAGGGGAGTTATAGCAAGGAAATTGAAGGAAAAGCCATGGAAATGGATGCTTGAGGGGGGCGGTTTGAAGAAAAGAGAAATGAAGGGAAACACTTGTTTTCTTATCAAAATTTTTATAGGAAATTATGGTTAAAAGGTAAGGAACCTTAACTAAACTTAATTTAAAGTTTTAGCATGAGTTTTATTGGATTACGTATTGTTTTACATTATAGAATATTGAATTAAGAGAATTGACTGACTTAATGACTTGTTTAATGCTTGGAACATGGTCATTAAAGTCCATAAACAATGGGTTAATATCAAATTGAGGTAAAATGAAGAAAAAACCTCCCTCTCTTATTGGCCATAGGTTCGGCCAAGTAGGTTAAGTGGAAAGGAAGAACTTGATTAGTCATTTCCAAAATTAAAAGACTAATGACTTCGATAGAGTTTATTGATATCGATATTAATTGAGACTTGATTAGTCATTCCTGGGAGACTAATGATATCAATATAGTTTATGAATATTGACATTAATTGATATTTGATTAGTTGTTCTAGGAATTGGGAGACTAATAATATCAATAGAGTTTATTGATATTGGCATTAATTATTTTTTTAAAATTATTTTTTTATATTATTTTAATATAAAGAGAAAAGGAGAATGAATAAGGAAGAATTTAAATGTAACCCATTTTTATTAAATTATTTAATTTAATATTCATAATTAACTTATCATATGTTGTATTCTTTTAAGGGTCAACACATTCACGCCAAAAGTAAATTACTTTTGCATCTTTTGATTATATAAGCTAGATCTAGGATATGTATTTTGAACTGTAATATTATTTTGCTTGACATGCAAACATAAATGCTCATATTTTATGGATTGTAATTATCTAGTAATATTAGTTTTTTTAAGGATATGAAATCATTGTACTCTGTAAATATATTTATATAATTGCTAAATATATTTTTATGGTTGAAGTTATTTGAGAAACATCGATTGATGGCGGGAATTATCTAGGATGATTGTATCAGGTAAAGAAAATTATGTTGGAATATGAAACAAGTTTAGTCAATAAATTGGGACCTCTTGTTATAAAGGAAACTTTGTTGAAATTTCATTAACATTTTTTATGAGATTTTAAGTCTACATTTGTTTATATATAAAACATATTTTTACTTGTAAATCTTCTTGGTAATAATTGGGAATATTACATATTTAATCCCAATACAAGATAAATTTCTTTTCTAGTGACAGATACATGAATCATAATTTATTCTTTAATTTTTTTGTTAGTTATTCTATTAAAGATTCCCACTCCCAATAAGATTGTATCTCTTTGTCGTATTTAAACTCTATTGGCCAATCATTTTTTTTTCAATTATGACTTTTGTTCATTTAGTCAATTGGTCAACGACTCCTTCAACATTCCTAATCAATCAATGACTTTTCTACCTTAGTTGATTCTTTTTATTCATGATCAATTTCAACTTTCTTCCCTTTTTTTATGGTGAATAATTAGTGCTCTCTATGTTTGATGGACGTAATTTTATTTTAGATGCAAATGATGCCCCTATATTATTTTATTTCTCAAATGTTAACTCCACCACATTAAAAATAATGTGGAAAACAATTATATTCACCTAAAATTAGTCAATGATGTTTTAAAAGATACATGACATGTCAAATGATTTAGCCAATCATTTTAATTTAAAAATAGTACATTCTCTAGATTTTATAAACAATGTTTATGTTTCTTTTACACAAAATTCCCTAAAATCTCTAAGAATCTTAAAGACTTTTTATTCAAAGATTCAATCAAGAACCATGAAAAATTTCCTTCTTGTTAGAAACAAGAATGACAACTTTAAGTTTCACTCCATAAAAACACATTATTGTCTCTTTTTATAAAAATCTCATAGTTTGCTTACCTAACATCAATTGGTCTATCATTATTGCTACACTAAGAGGTATGAATGGAGAATGTCTTGGCTTGGTTTATAAAAAAAAATGTCACATGAAGTTGAAAACTACCACTTTACTTTAGACATTGAGAAAAAAAGATTATCTTTTACGATGACCATGTAAATATCAATATATAAATCAAGCTAACCAAAATATGGCCAAACATTGCCCAAGGCGATTGTATCAAATGGTTTGGTAGGATACAAGAAAGCTTTAGTGAATAATGAAAGTTATAGAAAGTATATGATATTATCAAGCTATCTAGAATCACCATGAAACCTAACAAAGAGTTATTAACCACTCTTTCCTTGTTGTGGTTTAAATTTGATAACATTTTATTTTTCAAATATAAGATATAAACTATTATTTTACATGGCATGACCTGATCTTAAATGAACGCCTATATCTATTAGGTAAGGAGCTTTGTGTTTCAAATTAACTTCTATAAGCTTCATTAAAGATCTATTAATAAGTGCTCCTAAATTTGGTGCATTGCTGAAAAGAGGTAGGTAGAAGACAAATTTGACCTTTCTTAAGAAACATATGATCTTTTTATTGTATTGGGTATGTAGTTACCTAATCTTTTTAAGTTTAAGAAACCAACCAAACCCTATCTAAAGATGACAATAGCTTAGGTCGAAGGTAGGTGAATTTCTCTAGTACCCTTTATATTAAGCCATGTCTATAAGACATTAAGAGAATGCCAAAAAAAATAATAAATAAAGATCACCATTATAACAATAGACAATGTTTATGGAATTTTATGATTGGTATAAATATGAGCCACTACTATTTTAAAGAGTTTAACAACATTAGAGAAATCATGAATTTAGACATTATTTACATATAAAATGGTTTACTCCAAGCTTATTTAAAAAAAACTCTTATTTTAAAAGATACATAGATAACCTTTTATCTCTTACTAAGAGGACTAATGTTTTGATGTCTCCTCTTGTCTTATTGAGGATAAAACCTTTATGGGTGTTCCTTCTAAAATACTAAAGACCATGTTCTAATAAATAAATAAATAAAACATTAAAGTTTAAAAAAGTATATTTGCATACAAGTATCTACACTTTAGACTGGTGATTAATCCAGTGTAAAAGAACAACTATTGTTCTTGTGAGTCATATAATTCTTATTTTATAGAAATATAATTGGGATTTATCTAAGCCATTTGCTTACTAATGCATTATACTATGAACAAAACTCGTCTATATAGATCAACTTCTGACATCCTAGAATGAGTGGAAAAAGTTACTGAGATAATTGAACACCACTTCACCTACTTTAATATACAAGATTTCTCCCTTATCGTGAGCTATTATTAGGGTTTTATTATTTTTACAAGAAAAATATGAATCTTTTTTACACCATTATGTTAGAAGAAATGATAGAGATATTCTTACTTAACAAGAAGTCTTTTGGTAAAGGCACTAAGAGGAAAGCCTTTGACAATTTGGTTAGAGGGCTAAACAAGAGGCTAACTCGAAAAGTCTCAAGTAATAACAATACATTTCAATAATCTTGATTATAATTTATGATTTGCTATATTCTTGTAGCACTTTCTCATGCATAGCTTTTCAAACTACCTTAAGTTCTCAAAATAATAAACGACCCTAAAAAAACTATAAAATCTTTTTGCACTAGACGAATATAGTGAAGATGAAACCTCTATTATCAAGTTGAAAAGTAGGCCTAGGGTAATATATATTATCAAATTCATAAACTTTTAATAAGTTATTTAACATTTTAACTTACCTTATTTTTTTGTTATTTAGCAACCTATTACTCTTGTTATACCTCTTCCTTTACTCCTATATATAGAAATGACAACAGAGATATGTTATAAAAGTTGGGCTTGATTAAGGACCTTTTCTTCTTGAAGACCGTCAATCATTTTTTATATAGTGGCTTCTGAAGTTATGAGTGTTGAGGTTGTCAGATCAACGTTATTTTCTATTATTAGTCTTTTTAGAAACATCAAGTTAAGTTCCAATACTAGTGAGAGAAATCCTTCAGCTCCCACTACTATAACTAGTTCTCCTAAATTTTCAACAATGAAACCTCTCAAGGTTCGTGCTTTTCATGTTAAAGGTGTATCCACCCCATTAATAGGTGTTGCTAGGGAAAATGCCTTACTAAAGCGGTGTTTTTATAGTTAAAAGGATAATAACAATGAATAAGGAGAATGAATGAATAAAGATATAAACATCAACTATTCTTAATGCCATTAAAGCTCTACCATAATCTAGAGTCATGAATGATTTTATCTTCTTGCTTCCATGATATGAGGTAGATGTTAAGGGAAATTATATTGAGAATACTGTAGGAGATGAGCTTATGTTATCAATTGATCATCCCTCTATCAAGTTAACAACTGAAATTTCTTGAGGAATCTCTAATGGCTGAAGTTTCCTCTTTATCTATATTATCAGAAAACCCATGTATTAATACTTTTTTTATCTCTTATGGAAAAGGAAAAGGATATGGTTACTTCAAAAATCTGATCAATTTATATGTTTTAATGTTTAATTTAATTTTCTTTTATATTAAGGAACCTTGAAAGTCTTACTCTCTCAAATTTTCACTCTTTCATCAATAGATGTTTCATCTTCTAAAATAAATCATGAGGATAAATACCAACTAAAAGTCATAGTCGACTAATATAAAGGATTTCATGGTCATTCATACCCTAGAAGATGGTATTCAGAGTAATGAATGTTAGTGCATATGCCTTGTATTCAATTAGTAAATTACACACGATATTGATTATGTTCATACAAAACATATTTACTATTAATAAGGCATTTTTTTTTATCTTTAATATTCATTTATGCTTGATCAATAAATTTAGAATAAAGATAAAGTTATTAAGAGAAAAATGTTTTGCTTAGAAATTATAAGGTGGTTATAATTACTAGAATTCTTATTGCATCAAAGCATTTTTCCTAAATATTTCTAGTTAATGTTCAATTAATAATGGATATTAATAAGAGCCATTGAGACTGATACATATTATGTTCTTTTATTTATAAAAAAATAGGTGTTTTTGTATGTTAAGGTATGAAGGATATCTGAAGTTAATATATAGGTGCTTGTCAAATAACATGTATATTGAACTAACCTGCATGAGGATTCTATAAGGAGAGATAAATCAATTCTATAGAAAGGCTCATATGATAATTAGGCAAATAATCCTTAGACTTGAGATTACCAAGTTATCTTCTATAGAAAATATTAAGTGTCCTAGGTAACATCTTAGTGAGCTGATTAAGATTTGATAAGGTGGTTGTCATCTATCCTATCACATAATCAGTTCTTTACTTAAAATCTCCAAAGACTAGTTAGGATTTTTAGTTACCATAAAACTAGGTGGTAACTCATTTTTTTAATTTTACCTTCATCAATCCTATTTAGCTTGTTAAGATGTCTCTTGTGATAAAATGGTGATTCCATTAGGGATCTTATTTAGGGCTAAGTTTTGTTTTGCTTTTCAATGATAAAGTGTTTGATGTGCTTCGGTACATCTTCTTTTAAACAAAGATGTTTGATACATGTTTTAAATGTTGTTATTATAAGTTTTTACCTAAACTAGTTAATGTGTGTTAATTATTTATTATTCTTTTATTTGATTTTTATGTTTTTTTTTCAATAATAAGGTGCTTAATATGCTTTGATACATGTTCTGAATGTTTTTGCCATATTTGTTTACTTAGACTAGTTAATGTGTGTTAATTATTTATTATTGTTTTATTTGATGTTTACATCTTTGTTTATATTTATGTTTGTATAATTGTTTTTTATGTGCTTGCATTTCATGCATCATACCTTTTTATTATTTTGTTTGGATTTGATATGAAGTAGTGTTCATATACCAGTTACAAAACACTTTTAACTCACACATTATCTTTAGGTTAGCACGGGGATCTAACAGTATTGACTTGAAAAACACTCATAAAACCTCTAAACTCTTATGAATAACCTCTTTGATTGTGATTAGTAATTGATGGGCCTCCCATTGTTCTATATCCTTTGCCTTTATAGGCTTATGTTCAGCCTAACAGGACTATTAACCAAATAATGAAGAATATTTAAAGACTAATTTAGTTAGCTAACCTTTTTTCAGGTTGTTTATTTATATTATCATATCCAATCAATCATTTTTATTTTTATTTTTTATGAATTTTTATTTTTATATAGGTTATGTAATGAGATTTTACATGGATAAAAAAAAAATATAAACAACAATTTTAAAACTTATTTTTTTCCAAATTTATGGAAAATAAAGAAAAAACTCTTTGTTAATAATACTACTAGAAAGATGTGGAACTAATGAGAAATGAGATTGTTAGGCTCATTGATTTACATGAACAAAACTATCAGACTAGAAAAGGGTTTTTTAATGGAGAACGTTTTAGAAATGTGCGCTCTATATTACATCTACAAAGCTCCTAGATTTTCTAATAATAAGGTATAAATATTTAAATTTTTACTAGAATAAATTATTAAAAAATAATAGAAAGCTAATTTTGTTTCATTATTACAGGGAGTTTTACCTAGATATTTTTTTTATTTTCTTTTCTTCAAGAGGCAAATTTGACTGCGATAATATTTTCAGATTTGAGTTGATTTCAGGCTTTTGAGATCATAGATATATTTATGAAGATATTTAGGGTGTCATATATGTGTTTGGGGTAAAAATATATATTAAAAAATGGGTTTTTTTAGCAAAAAAAAAAACCTGAGGTCCTGTTTTTCTAGTGACCTCTAATTGCTAGATTTTGCAGAAAAAAGACAATGCATCATTTAGTATCTTTTTTCAAAAAATAATTAGGGTAAACAACATTTTATCCACTCTTTTAAGAAATAAAAATATAAAGACAAGTCTAGGTTTACGTGTTAGGCTGGATGATCCACACGCCCAGGCCGTTGTTTTTAATGCCTAGGCATGTTGGGCCACCAAGCCCATATATCTGGACTCATTTTTGTTGTTTTTTTTTTAATTTTTATATTTTTTATTTGTGTTAAAGAATTGATAAAAAAAAATCATTGAACCCAATTGAGTATATGAGTTGGGTTGTAGGTTTAACAAATTAATTCACAATATCCGGGATATTATTTATTTTTATTTTTTAAATTTTTTTCCCTCAATTTTAAAAAATATAATTTCATCCTTTGTTATCAATGATATATATATATATATATATATATATATATATATATATATGAACTAAAAAAAATACAATTTCATCATTTTTTATTAATGATATATTTTTGCTATTTCAATCTCATGTGCCTATCACAATTTTTTTTCCTTTTAAAAAAATATTTCATACAAAAAATTCTCATGCATTTTATTGTTATATAATTAAATGAAAAATAATCTCTAACATTAAAAAAATTTATTGAATCTAATAACGTGTATGACTTGCGTTGCATGATTAAAAATTCACATCATCTGAGCTATTATCTATTTATTTTGCTTAATTTTAAAAAATATAATTTCACCATTTATTATCAAATGATTTATTTTTTTATTTAACTCAAAACTTAATTTTTTTTATAATTTTATAATTTATTATCAATGATCTATTTTTGCTATTTCAGTAGCACTATCCCAGTTTTTTCCTTTTAAAAAATAATATTTCATTTTAAAAAAGTTTCATGCATTTTATTTTTATATAATTAAATAAAAAATAATTTTTAAAACTAAAAAAATTTATAGAATCAAATGACATGCATGGCTTTAGCTTACTCTATGAGTTTTTTTAGTTGACTCGAGTTTATTTAATTTTTTTTAGTTAAGTATTTTTTTTTTTAATTTTTTTTTTTAATATTAATTAATTAAGAATTGAACTTTACAATTTATTTTTATTAAGATTATTATTATAAATTTTATAAAGTAGCCTATATTAATTAAGGTAGATGTAATATTTTTTATTTTAATATTAAATAAAAATATATCATGTTTCTATCTTAATATTAAATAAAAATATTCTTGCTTAATGATTTTTTTTAAAATGCATTATTAATATCTAAATATTTTTTTGGTAAGTAATTTATTTTTCCTGATCCATGGCGTGTCGCGGGACAAATCATTAATTGAATTATAAATGATAATCGTAATAATATATCATACTAGCATCAGGGAAGAAAATCAAGGTGACGCAGAGATGGAGGGAGAGGGAAATTTGGAGAAATAAAAGGGTGGGGGGGGGGGGATTTGAGAGAAAAAAGAGATGTCAGACCTCGACAGACAAATAGAGCAACTGAAGAGATGCGAGCCCCTGAAGGAATCGGAAGTGAAAGCTCTTTGCCTCAAAGCTATGGAAATCCTCGTCGAAGAGAGCAACGTTCAACGCGTCGATGCTCCCGTCACCGTACTTCTCTCTTTTTTTTTAATGACTTGCTCTTGCTGTATATGAGATGAAAGCCTGCTGCTATTGTTACTTTTTTACTGAATTTTTTATTTTAATTTCTGACGAGAATAATATTCTACAGCTTTAGTATCATTAGTTGTTCTGCTAGTATTATTACTCCTAAATTTACTAGTCTTTAATTATTGCAAAATTGAATTCAAAATTAGAATTTCGGTTTTTTTTTTTTTTCCTGTTTTAAGATTAGACACTCCAATCATGAAAGTTTCTAGTTTTTATTTTGAGATTTCTTTCTGGTTTGGTATGTATTTGAAAAGCCTTTTCCTGCCATAAGAAATCTATTATTAGTTTGCTATGAGTTTCCTTTGTTGAGTATACTTATACATTTAATTTAAGATAAAATGTGTAGTCCTGTTTATTCTTAATAGGTATGAGACTAGAACCCTGTTAGTATGGAATCTAGTAGTTAAATGCCCCCTTTTCTTTTTGCATATGGAGATGTGTTGAGGTTTTAATCATTCTAAGCCAATTAATTAAATTTTGATTTTCCTCGTTGAGATTCTGTCTGAGGTAGCTGCTCCTGCTCAACAGCAGAAGATGATGTTGAACAAGGAACCTTTGGGTTAGAATGATCTTTGGTATTACCAATGTATACAGTAGGTTGGCCATTCAGTTGTCTTAGGTTTAGTTTAGGTTCAGAATGTTGTCATAATTTGGGTAAGCCAAACATTGGAATTAGTTCCAGATGCATCTAGCAAGACTTTCTTTTACTTCTTTATCTTGCTTTGTTAAAGTTAATATTGAATGAGAATGATTGCCATCTTGTTTCCAAACACAAATATGGCGGTTCCTACTTCATACTGTAGCCATGAATTTTATGCTTCAAATATCTTTTTCTTAAAACGAGGAAAAATCAAGAAGTGCATCTTATGATCGTTATGCCTGGGTTATTTAAAAATCCTAGTGGTCTCTTATGCTGTGTGTTTTGAAGGATATTATTAGTGAAAGTTTTGCCTCTGATTGTGTGGGAGTAATAAAATTTCAGATCATCACTAGGAAATAAGTTTTCACCCCATTGTATATTACTGTTTCATTGCCTACTTCATCTGAGAATTTAGTGGTATTTTGTTTTGTGATATTATTATTTCCTCTTAACAATGACAATCTTCTTCACATGCATAATTTCTTTGTTTCAAACAATTACCCTTTGTGTCTGTATCTATGTAGAATGGTCTAAACAGGACTACTTGGAAGTGTTTCTTCTGTATACCAATGTTGTTTGAGGTTTTGAATCTTTGTACTAAGACGATTCAATTTTTATTGTGCGTAGATATGTGGAGATATCCATGGACAGTTTTTTGACATGAAAGAGCTTTTCAAGGTGGGAGGGGATTGCCCGAAGACTAGTTACTTGTTTCTTGGAGATTTTGTTGATAGAGGATTTTACTCTGTTGAGACATTTCTTCTTCTTTTAGCCCTTAAGGTACATATTATTATCTCTTGGAGTTTAAGGTACCTTTGTCGAGATATGTATGCTTTTATTGTTATGGAGGTTTTATGGATGTTCTTCTATTTCCTATCTACTGATATTGAAACGTTTCTTAACTAATTTTTTCTAATTTTAAACACTCTGACATTCTCTTTGAAAAGTTTCATGGTCAGATGTCATTAAAGCAGCTTCCATGGTATGTCACTTTCTAGGAGTAGTTTCAGGATAGATTGTAATAAAAATTAAAATCAATTCATATCATGACTTTTTTTCAGTGATATCATTGTGTCCGGGGGTAATTATTTTTAACCTCTGCTTGGTGGACCATAATTACAGTTCATGGGAATGTTACATTTGATGCTGGTGCGAGGTTTGTGCACCATCCGACAGATCATGTTTACAATGTAATTGGCATAATAATCATTGCATAATTGGTAGTTAGTCTAAGAATTTGGTTCATTTCTGCCACCTGAGAATTCCTTATTCAAAAATTTAACTTAAAACCCATTTTAGCAAGATAGTGACTGTGGTAAGTGCTATCTTCAATTTTGCTGGCTTTTCAGGAGGTGAAATCCTTTTGTAAATTAATTTGAAGAGAGCACAATGGAAATGAAAATTGACAATGGCTGTTAAAAATTTTCCGGAACAATAAACAATCGATTTAGTAAATGGCATTTTGACATTCTGTAGTTGTGGGAGCAGTATAAGAAGGTTCTGTACTAAATGGACTAGGGATATAATGCATTAAGAGATGGGAAATTATGTGTAATTTTGGACTTAAAAAGCCCTGGTGGTACAAAATTTGACATCAATGCCACAGACATACAAAGACCTTACTAGTAAAAAATGAAGCTAGCCAAATTCATTGATCTACTAAAAGCTTGAAGCCAGAGGTCAATAATAAGCAAACATAATCACCTGATGATCCTTTTGAGGTCTTTCTATTTTTATACCATTGTCATGTACTATGATATCTTTTGTCAAGTTGCCTTAAAATTGCTTCAGGGGTCAGCCTGAATTCAAGCTTACGTTGTCAAATTTGGCTTGGCAATGTGATTTTTTCTGTTCATCGAGTAATAAATGTTCCACCAATTGTCTTATCATCTCTCTTGTTAGCTAATAACTTTGTATCATCAGGTGAGATATCCAGATCGAATAACACTCATTAGAGGGAATCATGAGAGCCGTCAGATAACACAGGTTAGATCTCTTATGATTATTGGTGTTGAACTTCTATTTGTTATAGATTTTGACATCAGTACTTTCTTCACAGGTGTATGGATTTTATGATGAGTGTTTGCGTAAATATGGCTCAGTGAATGTTTGGAGATATTGCACCGATATATTTGATTACATGAGGTATGCTAATAAATTAGAGAAAACAGTTATCCAAAAAATGAGGGGGGTCAGGGTAGAGAGAGAGAGGGGAGGCACATCTAAGTTAGCTGGGTTGGATGCTATAAAATCTAATAATTATGGAGTTACAGCTGATTTTTTACGGGATGGTTAACTGGATGTCCAACTGATGATTGCACAGTCTGCCATCTAATCATGGGTGCTCATAATGTTCATCATCCAATTGACTGTCATGTGATGCAAAGGTACTTATGAAAAGAGGGTTGCAAGTGCGTGAAAGCTATAAATTTTATGATGTTGGCAAAATCCATTCTGTACTGCTTCTTTTCTGCCTGGTCAGGCATCTGTAATCAATTTTTATTGGTTACTGTTGACAATCAGATGGCATTGGGAATTATCGACAAGTCACTTGCACACAATTTTTATTGCACATTAATTTACCTTGTGTTTGTTTTTAACCTAGTCACCATGATTTTAAGACTTAATTGCTATCTTCTTACCAGTCTGAGCCCTGATCTGAAGGTGCTTGTATTATGGTAGGATTGGAATAAAGCATTAAAACTTTTTTCTTTTCAACTGTCCAGTGTTGTATCATAGCAAACTGAGAATTATCTGGTACTTGACTGGTTAGGTACAGACTGTTTTTATCAGACTTTAGTTTGCCTTGTGTCCCTCTGTAACACAGTAATGACGTATGTAGGTCTTGATGGGTGTCTTCCTTCTAATGGGTGCCCTGGTTTGACTGCTTATATTTTGGTATGACTGGAAGAAAGTATTTAAGCTTCCTCTTTTTGATGGTTCAGTATCATGTCAGAATGATAGATTTTTCCTTTGATGTGATTCAATATGGGAATTAGGAATATTTGCCTTACTGACAGAAAGTGAAGTTTGCCATTGAAAAGTTTTTGTTTATATGTTTGCTTGCCATATCACTATAACTTCCATGGACCATAAAAAATCAACTTAAGCATCTGTTATTTGTCATTCCTTTTCTCCCCATTTAAGATGCTTCCATCAAAGTATTTCAGTTCTAATTGTGATGTTGGTTTATCAGTCTGTCAGCTCTCATTGAGAATAAGGTTTTTAGCGTTCATGGTGGTCTCTCTCCTGCTATATCAACATTGGATCAGGTTGATGAATCCATCCAGCTTGCTTTTCTCCTCCTCACTGAAGATTTGTGTAAATAACTGCTAACACAACCCATTTTCCAGATTCGAACAATTGATAGGAAGCAAGAAGTACCTCATGATGGTGCTATGTGTGATCTTCTCTGGTCAGATCCTGAAGATATTGTTGATGGTTGGGGGTTGAGTCCACGTGGTGCTGGTTTTCTATTTGGTGGTAGTGTGGTCACTTCTTTCAACCACTCTAACAATATTGATTACATATGTCGTGCTCATCAGTTGGTGATGGAAGGGTATAAGTGGATGTTCAGGAACCAAATAGTCACTGTCTGGTCAGCTCCAAACTACTGTTACAGGTAAATTAGCATATAAGATTCTCCCTTTTATTTGTTCAATGGTAATGGTTTTTTCTCACTTTGAATCTGTTGCAGATGCGGTAATGTTGCTGCAATCCTTGAGCTGGATGAGAATCTTAACAAGCAGTTTCGTGTGTTTGATGCTGCCCCACCGGTTTGTACTAACAATCTCCAGAAAGTGATCACAAAACATTTTAAAAACAAATGGCTATGATATTTGATCATCTATAGCGTGAGCTATAGCAGGTTTATGCAATATAAATAGTCTGGGTACATCTTGGATAATTGGCCCACAAACCCAATTCAGGAAAAATCGCCTTTATGCTAGAAGAATTATTAACCAAAAATGCATATGCTTATTAGCTAAATGGACACTTTCAATTCAATATAATTATCTTTGAAAAGGATTGGGATATAGTGTTGCAAGTTTTAGAAATGTTGAAGGAAACATGAAAGGTGTTTTTGCATGCTGCCTCTGTGCATTGTCATTCTAGTTGTATATTATGTTCTGTGCACTGAAAAGTTGACATGGATGCAGGAATCAAGAGGTGCACCTGCCAAAAAACCAGCACCAGATTACTTCTTATGATATTTGATTACTTGAAGCTTTATCATGTGGACAAGTGAACGGACGGAGAAGAAAATTTATGGTGGTTCGGACAAGAATTCTCTCAGACGGTGGTAAGGTTACCCAATGATCAACTCTTGAAATGATTAGCAAGAGTATTGCCTTTTTCTCTTTTATATGTTTGGATCATTCTCGCACCCTCTTTCACCATTTTTTGATGTTTCTGTGCAATAGTAGTGATGTCTTACGCTATGTGCGATTGGGTCATGGAATATGGGACCCCCATCATTTATTTAGGACAGGCAGTCTGGTCTTGTAAAATGAGGCTGCTCCACTTGGAGTGCTTGTGGGAGGATGAAGGCAAAAAAAAGGGTCTGGGGAGAAGGAAGCAAAGAAAGCTACTCTCTAATATGTTTTTGTTTTGTCTTTTTTCGGACAATAAAATTTTGAGTATTTTCCTATCATGTGTTTTCTTTTTAGCTGTCCTATGCTCCTGCTAACATGGAAGATCGAGGATTTTAGTATCACTAGGCTAAATCTCTAGTTTGTGGATTTATTTATTGTGACGAATCAAAGAATGCCAATACTTTTCCTCTTATATATATGTGTGTGTGTGTGTGTATTAATTAATAAATAAAAGGTTGTGAGGTCAAATTATTGTAGCTGTATCTATAACATGGTATTTCTTGGAATAATGCCTTTTTTTTTTCCACTTAATTTCATCACTTTTTTTTTGTTTTCTTTTTCAATTTTATTTTTTACCAACACAATATTTTTTTTTCACTTTTTTTTTTAATTTCAATTTTTAATTTTATACTTCATAATTTTTTTTTATCTATTAGGTTATATATTACACTCATAAATTTTTGTTCTTAATTTTAATCTTCAATGTTATATCTATTAAAAGTAAAGCTCAATTATATAATGAATTTATTTTGATTTTATGATCCAGAAAATAATTTTAACAAGTTAACCTGAGTTAATTTAGTTTATTTTTTAGGTTATTTTTTTTAATTGATTTTTTTTATTTTATTTTTTAATATGGTTAGTTGAGAATTCGACTTCATGTTTTTTTTTTAATTTATTTATGAGATTATCCTGATCTCATGATCTAGGTTGTGGATTTGACAGGTTAATTTGGGTTGGTTTTGTTTATTTTTTAGATATTTTTTAATTGGGCTTTATAATATTTTTTTTTGATTAACTTGTCATAGGGTTATCATCAATCTCATGATTTAAGTCGTGAATTTAACAGGTTAATTCAGGTTGAATCAATTAATTTGTTTTGGGTTCCTTTTTAATTTTTATATATATATATATATATATAAATTTATCATTTAATATTAAGTTGTCTATGAGTTATATTTTGTAATTATTTTTTAATTTTTTTTATGTGGAGTTTTTCTTGTCTCATTGATTTGATTTTTTTTAATCTTAAACATTGAATCTATTAAAGATTGAGCTTTGTAATATTTTGTTTTTTTATAGAATTATCTCCATTTAATGATTTAGGTCATATTTTTAACACGTAAGCTCAGGATGACTTTAATGTTTTTTTTTTCCAATCTCATCTTTCAGTATTGGGCTAAGTGAAAACTAGGCTTTAAAATTTTAGTGATTTGCTTTCCATGAGTTATCTTGATTTCATGACCTGGATTGTTGGTTAAACATGTTGATCTGAATGATTTTTTTAATTTAATATATATATTTTTTAATTTTATCATTCAATATTAGGTTGATAAGAAATTGACTTTTATAATTTATTATAATTTTTTTTTATAGATTTATCATAGTTTTATGATCAGGATCAAAGATTTAATAGAATAATTTGGATCGATGTAATATACCATTCAATATATATATATATATATATATATATTAAATTTATTATTATTATTATTATTATTATTATTATTATTATATTAACAATGCTTAAATATTTTTTTATATTAAAAAAATTAATTTGACATGCAGATGAAAGTTAATATTCTAGTGGTAGCTATAAAATGTAAACCATCTTGGCAACAAATGTTGCATTTACGTTTTCTAACAAGTGTCAGATCTATTAGTTAATATCAATTCAAGACATTCCACTGACGAATGCGGGATTTGGCTTTATTTGCAAGGCTATTAATAACATACTTATAAGACTCAATATGGGGTTGATTTGATATTGCGAGTTGGCAGTATAATAGATACGTAATTGGTTGCTTTAAGAGTTGGCAGAATAATTATTTTATAGTACTTATAAGTGTTTTTTCTATACGTAAATCATATTTATTAAACTTGTACCAGTTTCTTGGGTTAATTAGAACTCGGTTAATTCGGTAATTAGATTAATTCGAGTAAAGTAAAATATCAAGAACAAAAACTTGAAAAAACCTAGATGATTTGAAAAAACTTAAATGAATATTTTTTTATCAAATTAGTTTTTTCTCTTTTATATATATATATATATATATATATATATATATATATATATATATAAAAGTTGGTTATTAACTCTTTTCAAAATTCATTATATAAATATACAAGAATGTTTTATTTTTTTAATGTGAGATTTGAAGCCATTTAGTATATATATTTTATGTTCACAAGAAAAAGTTATGTTTTTTAATATAAGATTAAAAATCATTTTGATTTAAATACTTTAACTTAAAATAATAACATATTAACATAGTATTTTTTTAATGTGAGATAAAAAAACCTTTTGAAATAATCATTTAAACTTCTTTATTTATAACATGTATAGCCTATATTCACATGAAATATTTTTTATTTGTTTTTCATATGAAATATTAAAATTTTAAATATATATATTTTTATTTTTCCGAGTTGATTTGGATCAACCCATATAATTTGAAACTTGATTTTTTGATCGGATCAATCTCTGAGTTGGGTTTGATAACTATAAAGCAAATAATCTTTAAAATCTCATGTTAAAATCTAATTTAATCTAACGGTCAAATTTCTTGTTATCATTATTTTAAGTAATCCCTATCTAATGTGACCAATCCTCTTCTTGGATTTAAATCAATGTTATTAATCTATAAAAGTATCTATTAAGTCAACTAAATAGCATGTTTGGTAGAATGTTTGGGGGAAGTTCTCGTGTAAGTGTTTAGAATCTCAAATCTCTATGAAAATTAGCTCCATCAAATCATGCGAAGAAAATGGAAATATGTTTAAAAATCAAGACAAACATAACACGAGAGCAAAAGAAAAATAAAGGAGATTTAACCATCATAGCAAAGTTTCATCTTTTTCTTTTTTTCTTGTTTTCTTTTAGTTAGTTTTACTTATAAATTTGATATTTAATCTCTTAAGAGAAATAATTGATTTTGATTATTTTATTAATAATAATATGCAAATTTGCAAATTGTGATCATACATTATCACAAATTTTTAATTGATTACACATGGAATATAATTTAAGACTAATAAACCAAGCTTGTGATTTTATTTCTTTATCCAACATACAACTTTCTGGATTTATCTATTTCATTAAATCTTGTTATCAAAGGTATAATATCCTTTAAGCATAAATCACATCTCCAAAAACTAAAAGAAGCATGTTTTTACTAAAAAAAAACATAGGCTACCTCCCATCCAAACACACACCTAATTAATTGAGAGAGCTTTTTCTAAGTTGTTTAATGAGAAGAAAATAAATAAAGAGTTTATTTTACTTAATAACAAAATAAGAAAAGATTAAGATAATTGTACTAGTGATTATTTAAGGATTGTTAGATTTTTTAAAAAAGTGAAAAATCAATTTTGATTATAGGTTAAATTTCATGTGTAGAAGTGGAGATTAACATCTTAACCATGTTTATCATAATTTTTTAAACTTTGTTAAAACCTTTTATAATTTTCAGTTTTTTAGACTTTTATTTTTATTTTTTTTTATATATCAAATCAATTTCAAATCCACCTAAATTTTATGTGCAACTAGATTAAGGTGATTTTAGAGTGTCTATAAAGTTTAAGTTGATTTCATTATATTTAGATATATTTTTTAGTTTCATTTTCTTTACTAGTCATATGATAACTTCTTAGACAACTCTAAATGTTTTCTTTAGGCAAGTTCTCTTACTTTATCATGTCAAGGGAAATGCTTAGTCTAACCTTGCCTATGTGTTCTATTAAAAATGGATAGATAAAGAGATTAGCAATTGCTACTAACTTTCTATTTGCTATTTTAGTTGGGTTCTCCCTACTGAAACTGCAATAGAATCTACCAATGCTTTGCTTATCTTACATGTGATTAGAAATAAATCCAGGTGCCTTTCCTGCACATCTTTTTTTAATATGGTTGAGTCTTTATTTAACCTTTACCTACGAAGAAAATTGTTGTGAAAAATCTTTTAATTAACTAAGTTCTTTGTTAAGGAACTTTATATCCATGACATATGTTTAATCCACTCTTATAGTTAGAGATATGCTCCTCAAGTGCAAGATTCACTACTTATTGCCTTGGAATTTCAAAGATTATTCTATATAATAGATTTTAGTCATTTGTTTACAACAATACAAGGTGTTTAAGAAAGAGGTTGTTGCCTTGGTAGTTTGGGTCTACAATTTGTAATTTGAAAAAAATATTCTATAGAAATGGACCTTACTGAATAATAGACCAAATAACAATGTTATTTAGTGTATGGATTTAATTTATACACCATTTAAAATATAATTTTTGACATCGTTGTTGGTGATTGTTTTTTCTAATTAATTTGGAACATGTTATTTTTCTAGTTTTCTATTTTTTCTTAATTATTTCTTTTATTTTATTCATATATTTTTTAATGTTTCAACTTAATGGAAAAGAGATAAATCAATGGTTTAAAAGAATCATATACTTATAGATCAAACGAGCAATTTACATCTTTTCAACCTTCATAATCTAATTTCAACAAGTATTGTATACTACCCTCTAACCTAGTCAACAAAGTAAGCAAAAAGGAAAGAAATGGTAAAAAAACATCCAAACTCTGAAAGAGTTGGCAACACCAACTCCCAATCAGCAACTTCTTTGCATTTTATACCTTCAACTTGAAGTTGTTTTTGAAATTAAATCAATAATGATTCATCTCTTACTAACTTTTTAAAATTCTGTAGGTGAAGACCCAAACAAGCATTTTAAAGAGTTTTATATTATTTGTTTAAGCTTGAAACCAACAAGAATCTTTGAAGTGTAAGTAAAGTTAAGAGCCTTTTCATTTTGCTTAGCGGACAATGCAAGACTTTATAATATACTATTCGACACTATTTACCATATGGAATGAGATAAATAAACCCTTCCTCTATATCTAAAGCCACAAATATTTGAAAAGAGATTTATGGCATTGAACAACCTAATCGAGATAGTTTATATAAATATCGGGAACAATTTAAGAAGTGCCTTCGTCAATAAATCTATGAGAAACTCCTAATTTAATGTTTTTGTGAAGGCCTTTTATCAATGGAAATGAGCATGATAGATGATGAAAGTGGAGGGGTGATTAGTACTTAAAAGTGCATTTTTATCAATGTTTTATATCATCATTTTGCACTTGAAGTATTAATAACTCCTTAACTAAAACATGTTTTATAATAACATACATAATAATATAAGATACGTTTAATTTATGGTAAATGTTCATATTAAATGCAGGCTTATCACATAAATAAAAGGATTGATTGATGAGTTCAAGTATTGAAATTGAAAGGACAAAGAGAGGGCCAAACTTAGAAAAGAGATGTTGGTGTAGTCCAAACTAGAACACTGTTCGGTAATTGGGTCATATCTCAAGTTTTAGATGTCCAAATGACCTTAATTTTTTAGATAGATTTGGTAAGACATAGGCCTACAACTTTCATGTGGAGTCTAAGATTTAAAAACGCCGTTTTCAATTCTAAATTATAGCAACAACGGAGAAGTCTGAATCTGTCCTGCAGCTCAAACACTGTTCAATGTTCAACTTATATCTCGAGTTCTAGAAGTCCAAATGACCTCAATTTTTTTTCCTGAAAAGATAAGACAATTTCCTAAAACTTTCATGAGCACAAGTGGTTCTAGTTCTGATGTTAGCAATGACGTTTTATTCAGACAAGAAGATAATGATTTTCACCAAGTCAAAAGTTGGCCACCTACTCAACAATTAGTCATCAAATCAATAGTTCTAAATTGTGGCTTATAAAAGGAGGCATTTGCCATGCATTTAGGCATCTTGGTGTTCAGATCAAGATCATGCTCTTGCTCTCTTTCTTTTTTGTAATGTTTAAGTTTTATTTGATGTTATATTAATCTCTTGTGTATGCTTTTTGTCATAACTCAATTTTTGACTATTTTATTTTAATTATTATTATTATTTTATTTACTAAAAAGGATAAAATAAAATGATGATAAAAAAATAATAATGATGACAAAACAAGTAAAATAAAATAAATAAAGAATGAATTAAAATTTGGGTTAAGAGCAACATGATTGGAAGTTTTGAGGTTTAATTAAACTTTGGAATTAGTCTAATTAAGCTTGGAATTAATTTAATTAATCCAATTAAGGGTTTAATTGGAGAATTTATAAGTTTTGAGACTTAATTGAGTTTGGAATTAATTTAATTAATCCAATTAAGGGTTTAATTGGAGAATTGATAAGTTTTGAGACTTAATTGAGCATGAAATTAATTTAATTAATCTAATCAAGGGTTTAATTGGAGAATTGATAAGTTTTAAGACTTAATTAAGCTTGGAATTAATTTAATTAATCAAGTCAAGGGCTTAATTAGAGAATTGATAAGTTTTGAGACTTAATTGGACTTGGATTTAATTAAATTAATGAAATCAGGGACTTTTATTAAACTTTGGAATTAATCTAATTAAGCTTGGAATTAATTTAATTAATCCAATTAAGGGTTTAATTGGAGAATTTATAAGTTTTGAAACTTAATTGAGCTTGAAATTAATTTAATTACTCCAATTAAGGGTTTAATTGGAGAATTGATAAGTTTTGAGATTAATTAAGCTTGGAATTAATTTAATTAATCAAGTCAAGGGCTTAATTAGAGAATTGATAAGTTTTGAGACTTAATTAAGCTTGGATTTAATTAAATTAATGAAATCAGGGATTTAATTGAATAATTACAAAGTTTGGGGTTACTTGAGAGCACAATTGCAACAGATTAGAGTCCAAGGACTGTTGTGTAAAATACACTGAAAGGCAGGGGTCCAATTAAAGTTTGTCTAGGGCTTGCTTATGAAAATTCCAAAACGTCAAGGACCAAAACGTAAATGGCCATTAGCAATCAAACGACGTCGTTTTAGGAGAATTGTTCGTCTTCTTCCGCTCACCAAACCAGAGAAACGGACGCCCTGCCATCACTGCTCCTGCAATAAACGGTTCTGAGTCTTCATTACCAAGGGAAACGCATGCCATTCGCCGACTATAAGAACCCAGAGAAGGGATGTTCACATGGGGAGACTGGAAAGGACATGAAAAAACCAGGGAAAACGGGGAGGAAACACATAATCGAAAGGGAGGGAGAAAAGCTAAAACCCAGACGGAAAAAACCAGTAGACAGGGGGGAGTGAAACAAAAAAGGACGGGACGAAGAGAGACAGAACCAGGGGAAAATTTTGGCCCCTCAACTAGCAGCAAATCCTCGTGCTTTTACCACTATTGTCTTCGTCTTGAACTGAGAAGACTGTGCAGAGACACAAAAAAGGAAGAGAAACTGAGGAGAAAAAGAAAAGCTAAAACCCAGACGAAAAAAAACCAGTAGACTGGAGGAGAAGAAAAAGCCACGAACGGGAGAAAAGGAAAAACTGTCTTAGCCATTTCCAACACAGGCGAAATAATAAACAGAAGAGAGAGAAGGAGAAGGAGAGAAGAGGATCGCAAACAGAGGGTGAAGGGAACAAAATCGGAGGAAGAAGGCAACGACCCGAAATCCTTCATCGCGTCTCTGCGCACAGGTAAGTCAGCTTTCGTTTTTTTTCTTCTTTGCCTCATTTTGTGAAAAGTATTGCACTGCACGAAGGTAAATTAATTACCTTCGCACAGTGCATGCACGCGTGGAGACACTCCATGCGTGCCTCCTGTTTGGTTTGGCCCAGCCGGGTCACTGGCTTGGGCCAGTGACCAGGATGGGCTCAGCTGGGCCCAGCCCAAAAAATAGAAAAAAAATAAAAGAACAGAAAAATAAAAGAACAGAAAAAATAAAAAAATAAAAAAATATGTATACATGAATAAAAATAATGTAAATTTATTGGTTTATTCACTGACGCCAGAGTTAGGAATAAAAATTACCGGTTTAAATTTATATTATTTTCATTCGTTGTATTTTATTTTATTTAGCTGGAAAAATAAAAAATATATGCATGCTTAAAAATAAATTTATTTTTATTTATTTATTCACTGACGCTAGAGTAGGGAATAAAAAATATTGATCTAATTTATTTTATAGCTACATAATATTTACCAATGCCAGAGTTGGAGATATTCGTAGTTGAATATTCACTGACGCCAGAGTCAGGAATATTATAAGCAAATTATCATAGCGTAAACTAATAAACATTTAGCAATTTAAGACAAAACCAACAATGCAGTCTGCCTCAGGCAGAACATTTAAGGAGTGATAATATCTTTTTTTTTAGGTAACCAATCCCGTACCATAGAATCTCTGTTGACCAGTTAGAGTTCCTAGTGACCATAATACTAGGTGGCGACTCCGTAAACAAGACCTTTCCCCGTAAACAAGACCTTTCCCCCTAAAAAGAACAAGATGCCAGAAATCTGTTCTTTTTCCATAATTAATTCAAGAGAATAATTTTTTAGGGTCGCCGCGATATCGGGTGCGACACTTTTCATTTCCTTTCCTTTATTTATATAATTATGTTCTTATCTTATTTATTTATGTTTCTGTCTTTCATTATGTTTAGCTAAATCTATTATGTCAAGGTGAAAAAGTTACACTAATGGTATAAGAATAAGTATAGTATAAACTTAGCATGGACTTTAATGCTTGATACTAACATGTTTTATATTTATTATCTTGCTCACTCTTAATACCTTGCTTGTTAAATGGTTAATTTAGATTTGTGTTGAACAACCCTTGGTACAACAAATGCTTGGCACTTTCATAACCTAACCGTATGGTAGAACCTACACCTGTGCTATAAAAGAAACTTAATTTATTGTTAACATAAGTTATCACCATGAATACCTAATAATATTGACAAGTATTGACATTACTCGAACAAGATAATTAATGTAATCATGTTAACAATTATAATCTGATTGGAACCTCCTTTGTGTGTGGTTTCTAGTTTAGTAATAAGAGTTTATATTATACTTGTTTGAAGTACCATTAGTGGATCCTCTAACCTTGATATTTGTTTTTATTATTATTTAATTCTTACATTAATGTTACATCTCAAAGTTCTCTTTATTATTACTATTACTAGTATTAATATTATTACTACTACTACTACTACTACCACCACTACCACTACCACTACCACTACCACTACCACTACTAATTATTATTATTATTGTTGTTGTTGTTGTTGTGTTGTTGTTATTTATAATTTATATAGTTAACCTCCCTGTGGTTCGACCCCAGTCTTGTCGGGTTATTTATTACTTTGACACTCGTGTACTTGGAAGAAGACATCAATCTTTTGGTCGTGTCAAGGGGCTTTAGTGAACAAAACACCTATAATAATAAAGACTTTGATAGATAATATAATTTCTAATTCATAATAGTTTATCAACCATTCAAAATTATCACCGAGAAAAGTGTACAAGGTAGGTGTTACATCTAATAATGAATAGCAATTTGCTAACCTTACAATTATAGTTAAACAAATGGCCATATATTATATTAAACAATCAAGAATGTGATAAGTCAATCAAACAATATATGCCATCTTCACAGGAGATTAATTTAAAGCATGCCAATGCTTTAAGAGGGTTTCAAGGGCAGTATGTGTTACAAAGAAAAAATTATGATCCTTTCTCCAACATTAATAATGTTGGATAAAGAGATTATCTTAATTTTGATTACTCAGGAAATCATCAACAAGTTATGCGTAATGCTAACTTCAATTGTCCATTAAGTTTCAATTAGTCATAACCATAATTCATCCCTTAAATCTAAGGTATAACTTTAGAAGATATAATAAAATCTTTTTGGTTTCAACATGAAGCAAGGATACATATGAAGAATTTAGAGAATCAAGTGAGCCAATTAGCTAGTACCATAGGCATATTGGAAGCACAAAGATTCAGTATGCTTCCATCCTAAACTATGATCAGTTTAAGAGAAAATGCTAGTGTTATGACTTTGAATAGTAGGAAACAATTTAAGAACTTATCAAAAACACCAAAGAGGGTGATGGGAATTAAAAATAAGACAAAACAACTAGAATGCTTGGCTTGGCTTTTGAGAAAGATTAAAGCTTTTGAGAAAGATTAAAGTCTAGCCATAATAAGAGTTAATTTTACAATTAAGGGTTTGTTGATGCCTAAATTAATTTTTAAAGTCCCTATATCTACTAATATTTCTTCTCCACCTTTTCCAAATGGGTTTGTATTGTCTAATAAGAAGGAAATAAAAATGATTTTTTAGAAACCTTCAATAAAGTTCAAGTCAATATACCATTTTTGGATGCCATAAACAAGTACCATGTTATACAAAGCTCTTCAAGCAATTGTTCACCACTAAACATAAGCTAAAGGATGATGAGCTGATAAGAGTGGGGGATAATGCATTTGCTATTTTATAAACGAAGCTTCTTCCAAGATTTAAAGATCTAAAAAGTTTCACCATACCATCAACAATCAACAACACTAGGTTTGAAAAATCTAAGGTAGATTTTGAAGCATCTATTAATGTCATACTCTATTCCATTTATGATTTTTTAAATTTTGGTTCACTTAAAGAAACTGGTGTAGTTGTTTAACTTATTGATTGATTTAATATCTATTCAAAAGAGTTTTGAAAGATGTTTTAGTACATGTGAATGACTTAGCCTTTCTAACTAATTTGTATATTCTTGATATGGAGGATGACTCATCTTCTAGGTTGACACCATTATTATTAGGGAGGCCATTCATAAAGATTTCTTGAACTAAAATAAATGTTCATGATGGAACAAAACAATGAAGTTTGATGGCATAGTTATACACTTTAATATCCTTGAGGCAATAAGACACCCAAGTGATTTACTTTGTTTATTTTAGTTGACATAATTTATTATTTAGCATAACAATTCTTAAAGTTAACTAGAAAAGATGTTTTAGAAGTCGTCATAAGTAAAAGCCTTGGTTTGAAGGATTTAAAAAAGACAAGAAGGTATATGCAATTTTATAAAAATATAGAGGACCATTTACCAAAATCTTCAAATAGGTGCAATGCTTTTTTCATTTCTTTGCCTTTATATAATGAGAAACTTTTAACTTATATAATATAAACCATTACCTTGGTATTTAACTCATTCCCGAGCATCTTAAATATATGTAATTAAATAAAGGAGACAAATTGCTCGTGATCATTGGAAATAACCTTATGACTTTATAAGATAAAAACTAGTATGTGTATTGAAAAATCACAAAACAACTATTGGTTGGATAATAGTTAACATAAAAGAGATTGGTCCTTTCATGTGCATTTATTAAATTTCACTTAAGGATGGAGCAAAGCTAATTAGAGAGTATCAATGTTGATTAATCCTCCCATGATGGACATTATGAAGAAAAATAAATTCTAAAATTGCTAGATGTTGACATGATTAATCCTATTTTAAAAAACAAATAGGTGAGCTCAATTTAAGTTGTTCCAAAGAGATCTGACATTATAGTAGTAAAATACGAGGAAAATGAGCCAGTACAAACCCATATTCAAATCAGGTGATGGGTTTGCATTGATTATCAAAACCTAACTCTACTATTCGTAGTGATCATTTTTCTTTTCCATTTATTGATAAAATGTTAGAAAGGTTGGTGATTAGTACTTAAAAGTGTATTTTTATCAATATTTTATATTATCATTTTGCACTTGAAGTATCAATAACTCCTTAACTAAAACATGTTTTATAATAACATATCTAATAATATAAGATATCTTTTAATTTATGGTAAATATTCATCTTAAATGCAGGCCTATCACATAAATGAAATGATTAATTGATGAGTTTAGGTACTGAAATTGAAAGGACAAAAAGAGGGTCAAACTTAGAAAAGAGATGCTGGTATAGTCCAAATTGGAACACTGTTCGGTAATTGGGTCATATCTGGAGCTGTAGATCTCGAATTTAGGTCTGCTTTATATGGATGGAAAGGTTAGATAAAGGCTTACAACTTTCATGTGGAGTCCAAGATTTAAAAAGGCCGTTTTCAAGTCCAAATTATAGTAACAACGGAGAAGTCCGAATCTGTCTTGCAGTCCAGATACTATTTAGTGTTCAACCCATATCTCGAGTTCTAGAAGTCCAAATGACCACAATCTTTTTTTTTTTTTTCTGGAAAGATAAGATAATTTTCTAGAACTTTTATGAGTACAGGTGGCTCCAATTCTGATGTTAGCAATGACGTTTTGTTTAGATAAGAAGATAAAGAGTTTTACCAAGTCAAGAGTTGGCCATCCACTCAGCAATTAGTCATCAAATCAATAGTTCTAAATTTTGATCTATAAAAGGAGACATTTTGTCATGCATTTAGGAGCTTGGTTGTTTAGATCAAGAACTTGCTCTTGCTCTCTCTCTCTCTCTCTCTCTCTCTCTCTTTATATATATATATATATATATATAATTCTTAAGTTTTGCTTTTATTAATATCTCGTTTATGCTTTTCATTTTCTTTTTTTTTACTTAGTTAACTTATATCTTATTTATGTTTTATTTTTATTTATTTATATTTTTCTTCTTCATTATGTTTAGCTAAGTTTATTATGTCAAAGTGAAAAGGTTACACTAATGATGTAAGAATAAGTATATTGTAAACTTAACATGGACCTTAACATTTAATATTAACATGTCTTATCTTTTTATCTTACTAATTCTTAATACCTTTCTTGTTAAATGATTAATCTAGATTTGTGTTGTATAATACTTGGTACAACAAATGTTTGGCACTCTCATAGCCCAACCATATGGTATAACCTACACCTGTGCTATGAAAGAAACTTGATTTGTTGTTAGCATCATGAATTACTGACAATATTTAAAAGTTTGGTGTTACTTAAATAAGATAATTAATATGATCATGTTAACAATTTATAATGAGCTATTAATGACAAATCATCCAATTGGAACCTCCTTTGTGTGTGGTTTCCAGTTGAGTAATAAGAGTTTATACTATACTTGTTTGAAATACCATTAGTGGATCCTCTAACCTTGATATTTGTTTTTATCATTGTTTAATGCTTACATTAATCTTCCATCTCAAAGTTCTCATCAACTTCTTCTTTACTACTACTACTACTACTACTACTACTACTACTACTACTACTATTGTTATTGTTGTTATTGTTGTATTATTATTGTCTATAATTTATACAATTAACCTCCCTGTGGTTCGACCTCGGTCTTGCCGGGTTATTTATTACTTCGATACTCTTATACTTGGGAGAATACATCAATCTTTTGATCGTGTTAGTTGGCAAGTCATTCTTACTATTATTTTCTTGATGGTTTATTCAGGTATAATCAAACCATGATTTCACCAGAGGACTAAGAGAAGACAACATTCACTTGCTGTTTTAGAACATTTCTTTATTGATGTATGCCATTTGGCTTTTGTAATGCCCTGTGACTTTTCAATGATGTATGATTAATATATTTTTAGATTATGTTGAAAACATCATAAAGATTTTTATGGATGATCTTAGTGTTTATAATGATTATATTCATAAGCGTTTAGTTAGTTTTGTATTTGTTCTTAAAAGCTATATAGAAACTAACATTATGCTTAGTTGATAGAGAATCATAATTTTATGGTAAATCAGAGTATGGTTTTAAGCCTTATCATATCTACTAGGAATGAAAGTATACAAATCTAAAATAGATTTTGTATGTTCTTACCACCTCCCATCAGTGTAAGAAATGTTTGTTCCTGCACACCTGTCACCCCCGTGGTGCCTTACATGCTCATTGAGTTTGCAGGATGTTCAATGAGCTGTGAGATTAGTCGTGGTGCGCGCAAGCTGACCCGGACACCCACATAAATAAATAAAAAAAAATATTTGTTCCTTGGACAAGCAAGTTTTTATCAAAGTTTAATGGATTTTTTTTATAGGATTGCAAGGCTTTTATGCATGTTATCACAAAAAAACAATAGTATTAGAATTCAACGATAAGAAGTTTAAGGAACTCTGAGCTATAAATCCAATTATACAACCATTGAGCCTTCAATTAAAACTCTTTTATATATATATATATATATATATATATATTATTTTTAATTAATTTATCAAAAGTATTGTTTTTAAAATAAAAACTTGTTATGATCTACATAGTAAATTTTAATAAAAAAATCATAATTCAATAATTTTCATATGACGATACAAAAAAAAAAATCAATTTAAAGAAATATGTAAAACACTTACTGCGGTACAAATTTAGCTTTAGTAGAGAATTTTTTTTTTAAAAAATGAAAACGAAGAAAGTGGATGCATGAATTCTTTATAAGGTTTTTTTTTTTTTTTTAACATGAATGTCTTAGTTAATTTATGCATATCTCGACTAATTTTATAAAATTTAAAGTTAATAATTATATAAAGTTTTAGTGATTATTATATTAATAATTATAAAAAAAATTAGAACTGAGATCACTTGGAATCCAACCATTCATAAGGTATTTTCTTCAACTGCTTTTGTGCTATATTTGAAGGACAGATTTCAAGCCACCCTTAGCCGGATTCCGGTGTTCTTATTTTTATTTACTTTTTTTAAAAAAAGGGTAGTGTGGTAATTGGCACGGGAGAGCATGTGCCTTGTTAGAACACGTGATAATATGAAGTATAAAGTATCTGAACCCTTCAAATTTATTTTCGCCACGTGTCACTCTCAGAGAGGCAAAGGCACTGAAAAGCATAATCTTCCATTTAAAACGTTAGCAGCCAAAATAATTTATTAGCCACCTGGAGAGCTTCCCTAGTAGTTACTATCTCCATTTGTGAAAATCTTTGGATGGTCTGAGCCTCGATTTGATCGTGTTTCTCTCCTCCGGTTAATTTCATGGCACACCCTTTGTTCTTCTTAGCTGTCTGTCTTGTATTGGCTCCTGCTGCTGCTGCCCATGATCTTCAATCCAATGAAGAAGGATACATCTCTCTGCTCTTATCCAACAAGGGAGTTGACTTTGCTAAAGACGTACTCATAAACAAGGCAGTATCCACCATAATCCCCCTTCAACTACCTGATATTGAAAAGTCTGTCAAAATCCCACTGATTGGCAAAGTACATATGATTCTTTCAAATATCACAATTTATAGCGTCAATATATCTTCTTCATATGTTGAAACTGGAAACCCAGGTTTAGTCCTGGTTGCTTCCGGTGCTACTGCCAGCTTGAGCATGAAATGGGCTTACTCTTATAGCACCTGGTTGATTGTCATTTCGGACAGTGGAGATGCTTCAGTTCAGGTACATATATATGGCACGGGAGTTCATTTATTTACGTCTTCTTTTTCCCCATTACATGTTTTTTTCAAGTCAGCACAAGTTCTTGGATTTGGTAAACATGGGTGCTTCTTAATAGTTTCAGCTTGCTATTTCTGTTAATTAGTCATACTTGTTTCGATTTAATGAAGCATTGAGATGTGGTTATTTAATGTACACCTTTTCTGTTAAAAGTAGTTCGGCCAGGGATAGGGGAAACAGTAAGGTAGCCTCCAAGGGAATTGACTCAGATGATAAGAAAAAAAATGGCTGTGTAGTTTTTCCATTTTGAAATGTAACTTTGCGGTATAATTACTATGATCTCTAGCAACCTCCTTCTTAATAAATCAGCAGGGGTTCTATATTTCTATCCCTTTTCTCCCAGGCCTGGTATTCCAAGTAGTATTACTCTGTCTAGTAGCCTACTCAGCATGCTATGAAGATAAATTGACCACCTGTATAACCAAGTGCTTTCTCTTCTTCTTGAGCACTTGCTGTCTCTCTAGTGTGCCATCAACAAAATGTGAGAATGTCAAATCTTATATGAGAGCAAGCATCATAATTGGACGGATATAAGAAGAAGCTACAGACAACTGGAACTAGTGATTGAGAACACATATGGCATCCCTGATATGATGGGAATACTATAATGATGCATAACACTCGGAAACTTGTTTGGAAAAAGTTTTTCTTGTCTTTTTCCCTTCAATGTTGGGGTATTTTCAATGTCAGTAAGTGGAAGATATAGAATGACATAGCAACCTTAGATGCCTCTGTTTTCAATTTTCTTGATGATTATTTAATGGCAATGTCCTGTGCTGAATAAATTTTCTGAAACTTTTGTCGTCTTGTTTGACATCATGAAATAATAATCTTCATACTGTCTTTCAACAAAATGAAATTGGTGAGCAAAGGTCAAAGGTATGGAAGTGGGGCTTACTGTAGCTTTCAAAGAACAAGGAGGAACTCTTGAGCTGTCCCTTCTGGACTGTGGATGTCATGTGCAAGATATTACCATCAAATTAAATGGGGGAGCATCCTGGCTTTATCAAGGGTGAGCAACCGTCCTCTGTAATCCAACTTTTCCTTGAAGAAAAGTTGTTTGTCTTTGTTTTAGTCACGAGAATTGCATATATCATTTCAAGGTGAATGTATTTTTTTTAAAACAGTTGCATATAATAGATAAACACTCATGTTTGAGAATATGTTTCCATACGTAGTCTATTAAATAGTGTTTATTGGAACGCTTACTTGAATGAAATAAAGATTCTTAAACGTCCATAAAATGACCAGGAAATAAGAATGGCCTTTTGAACTACATGCCAAGTTTACTTTTATCCCAACATTCGAGTTGCAGCAGATTTACTGTTGTAGACTTGGAAAAGGAAAAATAGTTGGCTACAGTTACAGAATTCCATATACTTACTGCAATTTTATGTCCTCTTTATCTTCCAGGATAGTTGATGCTTTTCAAGGGTCAATAGGTTCTGCAGTGGAAAACGCTATTTCCAAGAAAATCAAAGAAGAGATAGTAAAACTTGACTCCCTATTGCAGTCACTTCCAAAACAAATCCCAATAGATCATGTTGCTGTACTGAATGCTACTTTTGTGGACAGCCCTGTGCTGAGTAATTCTTTCATTGAACTTCATATCAATGGTTTATTCACAGCAACCGATGATTTTGCAGTCCCCAGAAATTACGATAGAGGAAAAAAAAGTTCTCTTTTCAACAACTGCCCTGCTAAGATGATAGGAATTTCATTACATGAAGATGTTTTTAATACTGCTGGATTAGTATACTTAAATGTAAGTTCTTGCATTGCTAGATATTGAACTTTGACAGTACACCAGTGCATTTAGATTCTTTTTCTCCGGGATCCTATGTAAGGTAGGAATGTAAATGTGTGTTTAGTAATGCCAAAAGGTGTCTTAGATCTACCGGAAAGTCCCAAAATGGTTCATATTATTTGTTTCCAATCTACTTTGCATGCTTGACCTTGGAAACATGGGATGTTGTTACTTATCCTTATGTTGGGTTTTTCAAATTGGCAAGTTGTGTCTCCTTCATGGGATAGTTGCTCGACATGTAACATATTGTTTAAGCAGTTGAACTAACGCTTCCTTTTTTATTCCCTTGATCAGGCAGGTTGTATGCACTGGATAGTTGACAATTCTTTGAATCATTCTTTTCTAAACACTGCAGCGTGGAAATACGTTTACCCCCAACTCTACCTGCAATATCCAAACCATGACATGAGTCTTAATATTTCAGCAACTTCTTCTCCAGCAGTAAAAATTGCCAAGAATGGCATTAACGTCACCATTTACTTAGATGTGACAGTTAATGTTTTGGATGGTAGCAAAGTGATACCAGTTGCATGCATCTCGTTGGTATGTTTGATTGAAATTTCTATTTGTTGTACTGTAATTTTCATTGCCACTGATTTGTTGGTTTTTACCTGTTTCTTTCTTCTTCATCCCTCGGCTACATCAGCCAAATGATATCTTTGGTCAAATGACAAGTTGGCTTTTAAGTTATTGCCATTGAATAAACCTAATTCCTGAAGCATGATTAGTAGGCAATTGGGTAGTTACATTTTTTTTCCAGTTTATAAGAAGCCTTACTTCTTTTGGTTTAAGAGTTTGGAGCTGGATGCTATCAATATACTGTTTATGATGATCCTAGGGCTATTTGCTGGTGCAGGAAATTTATGCTTCATGTTCTCCACAAATTTTATGGAATAAAATAGCTGGTACCCTCAAGTTGAAAAGCTTTACCATGTCTTTAAAGTGGAGCGAAATTGGGAATGTCCATCTGGATCTACTTCAGGTACAATAACAGTAATGAAGTTGTTTATGTCTCCAATATCTTATGATCACATGGAATTTGAATGGAACCAAATGAACCTCAAGAAAAGTATTTCAAACCTTAGAAAATCATACATGAGATCTCTGATCAAACCTATCCAAGTGTTTTTGTATCCATTCAGTCAGTTTAGTCATCTACTCATTTAGACATCCACTAGTGTTTGTAATGTGTCTTCTTGCTTTGTCATCTGCATAGTTAAGGCGTTTATTCTGTTTGTTCATAATATTCTAGTTTTACTTGCACAGAGCAATGGAAAGAGGTGCACACAAAATTCTGTCTATTTTGAAGTGCCCTTCTGTGAAAAAATTAAGCTGTAACAACCTGCAAGTCCTCCTTTCTGGATAATAGTTAGATATAAATTCTATCAGTTTATTGATCTCATAGATATTTTCCAACTCTTGCAGCCAGTGATTTTTGCTCTTCTCGAAACCGTCTTCATTCCATATGTAAACTTACACCTAATGAGGGGATTTCCTCTGCCACTCATTCGTGGATTTTCACTCCAGAATGCTGAAATTCTTTACACGGAATCGAAGATCATGACATGCAGTAACCTTTTGTATGCATAACAAAAGCATCTCAGTCTGCAGCCTGTCCAGTTATGATTACACCTCGATGCTCCAATGGTAGATGTTTAAGGTCAGATGAAGTTCATATGCCATGTAACATGAATATATATACGTTATGGTGCAATTCAGGCAGTGCTCAAGCGATTAAATCAATGCTGTTGCGTTTGTATGTTATAGGTTTATTATATTATCTCAGTCGTTCATTTAAACTCAAAATATGATTCTTCTGTGAATATGGTTGCAAAGGTATTATGCAGAACTAAATGACTCCAAATCCTCGTGTACTCTTTGCCAGTATGTATTGCAAGGGTTGGCCATAGGGAAGAAAATATGACTCAAAAAGGGTTTTTTTTTTTTGAAAAAAAAAGAAGATGAGGACATAATAAAATTCTTGAAATATCATAAAATTAATCAGGAATTTCCCCCCTTTTAAAATCAAGAAATTTTAAATTATTCTAGAAGTGTTATAAAATCTATAATTATATATATTAAATACCCATTATAATTTCTTAAACTTCATGATTTTTGGATTTAGTTTTTTGGTTTTCCATGACACTTAGGTTTTTTAGTGTCTTTTAATATTCTTATTTTCTTCTCCTATAAATAGATTATTTGTCTTTTGTTCTAATTAAAAAATATAAAAAAAAATGAATGAATTTCTCTTTTAATTTTTTTTTGAATGTTCTTACTTATTCTTTATTTTTTAACATGTTATCAACACGATCACTCTAATTAATTTATATTGAAATCTTGACATACATGAACTCATATGTCACGTGACTTATATCAATTTCAATATTTTTTTTCATTTTTGTTCATATTTTATGGGATATATTTGATTCTATAACTTATTTTGACAAATTTTCTTTCTTTTGAATTCATCAAGATTTAAAGTTTATAAAAAACTAGTATTGTAAGTTCTTGAAGAATTAAATAAATTAAATGCAGTTCTTGACAAACTAATATTTCTAAAGAACTAAATAAATCACAATCTTAAAAGACTTATTTCTATATATTTTCATGATTTTATTTAATAAGTTATTTCCTTTTTATATATAGATAATGCCAAATATTATGAAACTTGAATTTATCGCTCTGGATATATCTAGGAATAATTATTTATTATGGATCTTTAACACTGAGATTCATCTAGAAGCTATGAATTTTAAAGAGACCATTAAAAAAGAAAATAACACATCCTTGTAGGATCATGCAAAATCAATGATTTTCATTCGCCGCCATCGACACGAAGGATTAAAAAGCTGAATATCTCATAATAAAAGATTATCTTGTTCTGCGGCTGAATCTAAAAAAAAGATATGACCATTAAAAATTTATCATACTTCCTTAAACTCATTATGATTGGTTGCACTTGAGGTTGTAAGGTTTTAAACATAATTTTACTTTTTTTAAAATTATTTCATAGTTGAAATTATAATTTTTAAACCCGACCCAATAATTAACCCGGTATAACAATTAGGTCACAGGTCGGATGGTAGGTCAACCCAAAAAAATCATTAAAAGCCAATCCAAGTTAGACCCTTGGCATTTTATCCACGGGCACACACAAAATTCAAACCAGTTGGTCACAGTGGAGTGGAGTAGTGGACCACTGAAAAAGAAAGAAAACAAGCTCATGATATCAAAAATGAAATCCACAACAACGGGTTATTTCTCTGAAAATACAGGGAAAACTAAAAAATAGAAGTTGCTTAAGCTTTCTTGCTCTCCTATTGCTGCACCAGTAAAGAGACGCATGCAACATAGCAATTAATTAATAAAATCTTTCTCTTTAAAACTGCACGGTCTCTGTCTCTCTCTCACTCCTAGTTTCTTGTGCCTAACCACAACACTCACGTTTATCTTTCATGGACGAAGACTTAAATGCAGCTGTAGACATTTGCAAACATGTGTATAAAAGCTGGTCTCAGTTGGGTTTATCCGGGTTGATCAGATTTTGTTGGGTCATTTTTAGCTGGTTTTTACTTAAACCCAACCCGATTTTAGACCTGAGTCAGCCTGTTTCCCAGTCAACTTGCCTGTCCAGACCGGATTTCAAAGATATGGTTGAAATTGTGTGGTGAAATATCATAAAAGACCAAAAATTAAATAAAACATTCTTTATTTTACATGCCTCAAATATTGTCTTGTAGTAATAATATAAAGAATGTAATTTCAAGAGGTACTCATGATTAATTTAATATCTTCTTGTGGCTGAACAAAATAATGAGTTTTTAATAAAAAAATCATAAATATCATCCCTCGAGTTCTAAATCATTCCCTGAAATGAATGAAATCTTTATCCAAAAGACAAGAAAGAACCAAATGTATATATATGAAAAAAAAATGGAAAAAAGAAGAAGATATAATCCTTCAAAAGGTAACCCACCATACCATCAGAAGTTGAGATACAATGAACCTAAACATGAAAAAGATATAAACCTAAAGATAAGTGTCATAGGTGTGGTATGCTTGGTCATTGCTCTTGAACTTGTCGCAAGCCAAAACATCTTACAGATTTATATTAAGCCTTTTTGGAACAAAATGTAATTAAGACTAATTTTATTAATATAGATAATTTTAAAGGTCATAACGCTTATCTTGATGTTAATGATTTATTTAAAAACCTAGATAAAACAGATAACATGCTTAGTGGTGGAATCCTTGAGGATAATCAATATTTTTTATTTGTATTAGAATATTTATCTTATTGTATTTTCAATAAACAATGTCAATTTTATTTTAGTTAAATAATAAACTTTAATTATATTTTGAATAGAAGCATGACTTTTCATGATGAAGATTTATATCTGACAAATAGTACAACATAGGGGTAAGCAAAAAAACCAAAAAACCGATAAACCGATTAAACCGAGAGAACCGGAAAAAAAATAACCGAAAAAACCGAACCGAAAAAAAAACCGAATTAACCGATTAAAAAATCATAAAAAAATTCCGATTCGGTTTGGTTTCTAAAATCTGAAACCGATTGAATCGAATCGGACCGAACCGAACCGGTTCAACCAGCCACCACTTAAAAAAAAAAGCAAGTATAAATACCATGCTTTCTAACCCTAGAATAACATTAACCCATCAACTGCCGCCCCTCTCCCCTCACTTCTCTGCATCTCTTTCCTTTAACTTTCATTTTCACTTTAATTAGTCTTTGGTTGGCCCCCCTCCCATCCCCTCCCTTCTCTGCATCTCTCTCTTTACTCTCTGGCTGGTGAAAAATCAAAGCAAAACAAGTTGGTCGTTGTTGGCTCTATTGAGACACAGAGTGATGAAGAAGATTACTTGGCTGAGTTAACTCACCAAATGGCTCACTCTGCCCTTGAAGATGATTTCAAGAGAAACGAACTCCCTTACAACACCGAAAAGACTAATGTATTGCTTCCTTTATGTTTCTTTTAAAGTAGGACGATCTGCTTTGGTTTCTGTGATTATATTTTCTGGGTCTAATGTTCGGGTCTTGGGTTTTTTGCCTGATTTACAAGGTTGGGTTTTGTCTGGATCGTCTCCGTCAACACTATATGCAGTTGGATGCAAGTGCAATTGTAGACAAGGATCTAGTCGTGGAAGCCTGAATGGATCTTCACCTCTAACAACTTGGGATCTACTATATGAGGTTGTAGGAGAAGTATAGAGGACCATTGGGTTTGAACCAGTTTGAAAGGAAAAAAACCGAACCGAACCGAAATTAATCAGTTTGAACCGGTTTTCAGTTCGGTTCGGTTCACAAAATAAAAAAAATAATTCGGTGTGGTTGTTTATTTTGGTTCAAAACCGGACCGAACCGGAAATGCTTAGCCCTAGTACAAAACACACACACAATTATCAAGGAAAATAAATACTTTGAATATGTGACATTAATCAAAACTAATATCACTATAATATCAAGTCCAACACACATTATTAAAGGCCCTAAAAGAGCTAATATTTAATTACTAAATAATACAAAATTGGGCATCAAAGATACATTATATTCATTTGAGTCTAGAAGAAATTTACTCATATATATATATATATATATATATGCGCGCGCGCTAATGGTTATCATATTGAAACAATAGATGAAGACAAAAAAGAATATCTTTATCTTATTTCATGTATTTTAGGTCAGAAGCTTGTACTTAAAAAATTACATGATTTCTCTTCTGAAATTTATTATACGATCATGAAATCTATTAAACAAATATTGTGATACACTATAAGTGTTCAAACCCAAAAATATTTATGCTTTGACATAATCGACTTGGATATCTAGGATCAATAATAATGATATGAATTATTAAAAAATCACATGGGCATCTTTTATAAAACATGAAGATTTTTTTACCACGTGAAAACACATACGTTGTATATTCTCAAGGTAAATTAATTACCAAACCATCTTTCATCAAAGGTTGTTAAAGAATCACCATTTTTCTTAAAAGAATTTAAAGAGAATATATGGACCTATTCATCCATCATGCAAGACTTTTATGTATTTTTTGGTATTGATTGATGTATCAAGTAAATGGTCACATATTTATTTACTTTCTAGTCAAAATGTTGCACTTGCTAGATTAATAGCACTGATTATTAGATTACGAGCGCAATTTCCTGATTATTCAATCAAGAAAATTCGATTGGATATTGCTAGTGAGTTTACTTTTCAAGCATTTGATAATTTTTACACTTCTATTAAATTGAAGTTGAACATCTTGTTGCTCATGTGCATACTCAAAATGATCTAGCAAAATTATTTATAAAGCTCATTCAATTAATTGTTAAACCATTACTTATGAAATCAAAATTATCTATATCTGTTTGGGGACATGTTATATTACATGTTGCATCATTAGTTAGAATTAGACCAAGTGTTTATCATAAATATTCTCCTTTGCAACTTGTTTTTGGTATACTACCAAATATATTTTATCCATGAAGTTTTAGTTGTGCAATATATATGTCTATAGCACCTCTATAATGGACTAAAATGAAACCACAATGTAAAATAAGAATTTATGTTGGTGTTGATTCTCCATCTATTATTAGATTTCTTGAACCTTAGACTAATGATGTTTTTAAGGAACATTTTGAAGACTGTAATTTTGATGAAAACATTTTCCCATCATTAGGGAAAGAAAAATTAGTGTCTGAAACATTATTATAAATTACTTAGAATAACTCAAAGTTATCTCATTTTGATTAAAGAACAAATCTATGTGAACTTGAAGTTCAAAAAATAATTTATTGATAAAATATTGCAAATCAATTATCAGGTGTTTTCACTAACAGTAAAAAGGTGGTTAAATCCCACATTTTAGCTGCAAATGCTCCATCTAGAATTGAAGTCCCTGAAGAAAAAAAAAAGCATCATAATAGTAAATGAATTTATACCACGCTTAAAACGAGGAAGATCTATTGGTGCTAATGATAAAATTCTAGAAAACTAAAATTACAACAAATAGATGATGGTACTCCTGAATATTCCTCATCTATAAAACAAGTAATAAATATTGTGTCAAAATCATCTCTTAATATTGATCCTCCTAAAAAGGCATCTCCTAAAGTGATCCATGTATCTAGAAATAATGAGATCTCCATAAACTATATTCATACAATAGAGATTTTGGATTAAAACAAAATTATCATAAAAGATGTATTTGTATTTGAGGTTGCTTTTGGCATCACCAAAAATAATGATGAAATTGAATTACAAATTATAAAAGAATATGGACATAGAAATGATTTGTTAATGTGAAAAGAAGCAATCCAAAAACAATTAAACTCACTTGCAAAACGTGAAGTATTTAAATATGTAGTTCACCCACCTAAATATGTTATCCTTGTTGGATATAAGTGGTTTTTTGTTAGAATATAAGATGAGAACAATGAAATTATTTGATATAAGATACAACTTGTTGCACAAGGTTTCTCACAAGAACCTGATATTAATTATAAAGAAACTTATTCTCTAGTTATGAATGCAATCACTTTCAAATTTTTGATTGGTTTAGTAGTCTCAGAAACTCTAGATATGTGTTTAATGGATGTAGTTACAACAAATATATATGGATTATTAGATAAAGATATCCATGTGAAAATATTTGAAGGATTCGAAATACTTGAAGCCTTTTATAAAAAAAACCCAAAAGTTTTTATTCTATTAAACTATAAAAATCTTTATATAGGTTGAAGCAATATGATCGAATATGGTATAATCGTCTTAGTGAATAACTTATAGAAAAAAGATTTGAGAATAATAATATTTTCCATGCAGTTTTTTTAAGAAAACCACATCTCGATTTTCTATTGTTGTAGTATATGTTAATAATTTAAATCTTATTGATGCTCCTAAAAAGCTCATAAAACTACAACCTATTTGAAAGATGAAAGATCTCAAAAAGATAAAATTTTGTTTTAGTTTACGAATTGAACATCTTTTAAAGGGAATATTTGTTCATCAATTGATGTATATATAAAAGGTCATAAAGCACTTTTACATTGACAATGCTCATCCTTTGAGTATACATATTGTTATTTGATCATTTAATGCAAAGAAAGACCCTTTGTAATAGCTAGAAGAGGATTTTGGTCTGGAAGTAACATATCTTAGTGCTATTGAAGCACTTATATATTTTGTAAATTATACAAGAGTAAATATAGCTTTTGCAATCAATTTATTGACAAGATACAGTTGCACTTCTATAAAAAGACACTAAAATAGGGGTCAAACATATACTTTGCTATCTCCATGGAATAACTAAAATGAGGTTATTTTATAGTGGATTAAATTCATAATTGATTATATATGCAGATGTAAGTTATTTCTTTATTCCCTACAGAGGAACATTACAAAAAAGGCTATATATTTACCTATGGAGGTACTACAATATCTTGAAGATTTGTCAAATAAATATTAGTGGCTAATTTATTAAATCATTCAGAAATTATTGAAATCTATGAAGCAAGTCAAGAGCGTATATGGCTAAGGTCAATTATCCAGCACATAAAAGAAAAATACGGATTGTTAACCATTAAAAATACTCCTAAAATATTGTTTGAAGAAGACAAAACAAAGCATATCTCACCAAAGTTTTTTTATACTTACGAGCTTCATCAAAAGGGAAAAATTGATATCAAATAAATCAGGTCAAGTTATAATTTAGCGAACTTATTTACAAAGTCTTTACCAGCCTTAACTTTCAAGAAGCTTGTCTATAATATGGGAATGCAACATCTTAAAGATATATCATGAGATATGTATTTTTGAGGTAAAGTCAATGCAAATTATATTTGTTTTCCTTTGCTTCAGTTTTTTCCCATTAGGTTTTTCTTTATAAGGTTTTAATGAGACAATTTGACATTCTTGTGAATCCTAAAGTATTTGAATATGGATATTAAAGTATCTATATAAAACCTTCTATAAATTCTAAAGTATTAAGTAATCACACAAAAATATTGTACTCCTTTTCTTTCGCTTAGGTTTTTTTTCCCATTAGGTTTTCCTTTGCAAAGTTTTGATGAAACACATTTTTAATACATTATCGTTAAAGAGAAAGTGTTATAAATCTATTTTTTAGTGTCCTTTAATGTTTTTATTTACTTTTATTATAAATATATTACTTGTCTTGTATTCTCAGAATTGAAAAATATATAAGAACATACATGAATATTTCTTTTAAGTTTTATTTTGAATATGTATGTTCTTACTTGTTCTTTATTTTTTTAACAAGAAGTGATTATTAATAGTTTTTATTTTTTGACATCCCATTTAAAAAGTCAAAAATATATTTCTATTATTGTTAAATACTTTTGTTACAGGGAAACCTATCAATACACATTTTTATATTACACGATTTAATAATAAATTTTAAGCTTTATTTTGTTCAGATTCTTAATGTACTCCATTATCAACTATTTTTTTTTTTAAGAATTAATGATCAATAGCACAATATGTGATAGTTTCAATATAAAATTATAAAAATATGCCTTTAAGTCAATTATACTCTTTTTAAGTGAAAAAAAAAAATTAATGTTAACTAGTGTTACATATGATAGTTTCAATATGTAACCAAGATTACTTAGGTTCAAATTTCTAGACTAATATTTTTTTTCATATTTTGTAAAGATTTGTAGAGATATTTTTACTAATTCATATTTAAATCACTTGTATATGATATATATGATTGTCAATTTTAATGAAATTAATTTAACTAAGGATATATTAGAAAATCAGAACAAATTAAATGTTACATTTTTTTTATTAAAAGGTATGATAAATAAATGTTGTAAAATATAAAAGCATGTCTATAGGTTTCCTTCTTTTGTTATGAATAAATCTATCCCTAATGGTAGGCTTGGTGCTCAACTATGTTTATTCCCTTTATTGAATTTCTAAGTTTAAACAATGGAACCATAAGAAAATGGATTTTTATTCTACTAATAATATTTTCCTAAATACACAACGGTAGTATAGGGAGTTCATCCTTAAAACTTCATCAGAAAAGAACTTAAACTCTGATGACATCCAAATTGGTTCAAAAGTATCTTTGATAGAATTGTAAAAATCAATTAAGTTAAATCAGTTGCAAAAGAAAAGAAACTATTGGTTTTTTTTCTATCACTAGAGTATCTCAAATGTTCTATTAATATTTAACTACTTAAGATATGGTTAGTAAAACAAATAATTGAAGTTCTTAATAGAGTTTATTACCAACCTAGATAACTTTGATACTGAACATCGCTTTATTACATGGAAAATTATATTTATCCTGTGTTGTTTTCAAGTTCAAAATGTGATTATTTTATATTATTTAACCATGTATGCATTGGAGTTTTCTTATAAGAAATTATGACCACTTAAATTTTATTATGCATATTATTGATTCAAGCTTTCTATATGTTTGCTTGCTTTCTTAATAAGTAAAAAAATATATGTTATCTATAATGAGTCTATTTTTCTATCAAATTCATATATTTTTTCCCAAATAATATTATTTTGGTTATTTCCTAGATTTGGATAGTTATTCTAAGCATATATTAAATATTCAACCATGTATTGTGTATCTTATGTTGAAAATAAATTGAAAGTCACGAGAACATCCTTAAATGATCCTAATAATAATGGACTGCTAGAGTTTAGGCCAATAAAGCAAAAGAGTAAAGTTCTTAATGGTGTTTACTATTAGCTTGGGGGTCAATTTTGATGTTTATCCTGTATGATTTTCAAGTTTAAAATATAGTATTTTTAGATTTCTCATCCATGCCATAAACCTAAACTATAAACTATTAGCACATAAATGGGATATCAAAAAGCATAAAATAAACTATTCGATGAAAACACTTAAAAAAAAAATGATCTAGTATGGAAAGATATACTTTTAATTAGTCATCCAAAATATGAAAAACGATCTTCTATCAAAGAGTCAATGTATTATTGTCAAAGTTCTAAAAGGAGATATATATCACCAAGCTAAATACGATATGGAACTATATTATTGATCGATCAATGGTTGATATTTAAAAAAATATTATTCTTACAAGAATAATAAGCTAGAAAATACTAGTCTTGAAAGACATAAGAAATTGTAAGATCACTCTAGGATTATGTTGATTGTATCTCAAATTTAATTACTTTAGCTTGAGTTTATAAGGTGGGTCATATTTTTATTTATCCTACAACGTGAGTTCAAACTATTAAATAATTAGTTAGTATATGTATAAAAAGAACATTATTATTCAAATAGAAGGCAAAGAACAAATTATATATATAACAACAACAACAACAACAACAACAACACATAATCATTGTTTTATTAGGAAATAGTTAATGACCGTAGCTCTACAAGATTTCCAAGATGAATGAACCCCACCAAAGTTTTTTAAAGCCTTTCTTCTTGATAGTCTTTACTACTTGAAGAAAATGGAGGTCATGTTGGATAGCTTTTACACACACACACACGCGATCCATGACTTTAGTCTCTCCAAAGGCTAAATTAGCTTTAGCCTTAGCCTCAATAAGCTTATTTTCTATCTGAATTGGTTCTTCCCTTGTACGAACTATCTTGGCTTTTAAGAATTAGATCTATAGAGAAACATCTTTAAAGGATTGGTTAACCTATTGGATAACTGAATATTCAGTTTCCAATGATTCTTTCTAAGTTTTAAAAGATTACCGGATAGCTAGATAGTCTTGCAATATTTTTATTAAGCATTTTTAGTATTGATAAGACGATCCATATCCTTTTACAACCATGTCAAGACTTCTCTTGCACTATCATCTATTGACTCTTTGAACTCTAAGGAAAGGTTGTCCCTAGATGAGTTATTTTAGACAATCATTATAGGTTTTATTACCTAAAACACTATCATTTAAGACCATAATGGTCAATACTTTCTTGATTTTGATTAGTTAAAAGTGTTTTAGTTTGTATTTTTCCTTTGAATTTGTTTCAAGAAATGAAATGTCCATTGATGAAAGATAAGAGATCTAAAAGAGTAGGACATCTAAAATCTTATGATATAAAAAAAGAAAGTTTTTGTTAACCTTAAAACCATATAAATTAAAAGTTGTTTTAAGTAACAACATAGATTTACATATTAGTTTGGATAGGTCATAATAAAAAGTTGATTTAGCATCATGACATCTTCCTTTTTAGTAGGAGATGTTGGAGAAATAATGCATTAGTTTTTTAGTGATAAAGAGAAAAAAGGAACTTTAACTCTTGGAGAATCATTAGGAATATCAGTTGTTAAGTTGGTGTGATGATGTATAAATGACATAAGCTTATGAATTGGGTTATTTTCAATACAATCACCCTTTATTACTACCTCTTGTAAGAAGAACAAGAGGATATGATTGCTAATTATGTTATTTTATAGTGGATCTTTGGTGATATTGGGAATAGCTGTGCTAAGATCTTCATTAATTCTTTCTCTTTCTCCGACGTCACTTTTCTTTAAACTAAAATGATACCTTTCTAGTAAAGCATCTATCCCAGTAAAGATAACTTCCAATAGGGTTATTAATACACAATTAACTTTTTACAATTTTTCATATTATTTATTTATTTATTGTCATAGCTTAGTATATAAAATAATGACATTGTATCAATTAATATTAACTATGTTAAGATTTTGTTTGATTTTATAAATAATTTAAAAAGGATTTAAATTTTTACAATCAACTTTTTCATCATTAAGAAATTACAAGGGTCATATTAATAAATTAAATTGATGCTAAAAAAATCAAATAGTATAAAGACAAAAAATTAAATAGTGTTTGAAATTGTGGTAACGATTATTTTTTAATGTGTATTTTATTTGAAAATATATTAAAATAATATATATTTTTTTAAAAATTCATTTCTAAAACAAACTAAATTGAAATAACATTTAATTTAAAATAAAATAAAAATTTTAAAAAATATTTTTTTAAAAAACAAACTCTTAACCATTATTAATGGCAAATAAAAACACCAATCTCTCCACCTTTATAATTTATTCGCGAACCCGACTACTATTATGACTCCCTAAACCGGAATGTATAATAAAACCGCCCGGTTTACCTAACTAGAATGAATAAAAGAAAAAAAAAGCGAAGGAAAAATAAATCCCCCGTTCTCGTTCTCTATCTATAGAAAAGAAAAACCACGCTTCGGCTTTGCCTCCCTGCTAAAATCGCACCACCCAAACCCTTTTTCATTACTTAAACAGAAAAAATAAAAAATAAAAAAATCTCTCTCGCTCCCTTCAATTTTTACCCGCCCAAAAGGTTTTTATAACGTCTCTAATGTTTTCAATTCTTTAAGCTTTCTCCTTCTCTAGGGTTTATCCTTGGATCTCTATCTCCTCTCACGCCTCTATCTTGATCTCTTGCAGGTACCGGTGCTTGAAACGGCGTCGTGGTCAATGTACTGACTTGCTTACTGTTTAAACAAATGGATCCATCGGCGGTAGATGATTATAATAAATGTCTCCCGCAATCGGACGGTGAAACTGATTTGGTTAGCGAGAAGAGACAAATGGAGAACGTAGAGAGCGAAGAATTGGCGGCTAAAAGAGCTAAAAATGGCGTTGGTGAGATACGGAAAGTGGCGGAGATAGTTCTGGTGCTATCTGCAATGGCGGGTATGAGAGGAGGGAAGAATCCGACGGAGGCGGAGGTGAGATTGATGGAGGAAGCGAGGGAAAAATTGGTAGAGATTTGTCAAGATTTGTCGCCTAAGGATTTAGTGGCTAGAGACTCAATTGGGACTGTTATTGAGGATTTAGGGCTTAATTTTAAGCTTAAAGATCAACGGTTAGGGTTTCGAGGATCTAGGCTGTCCATTAAGGAGAAGCTCTCCCTTTCAAAGAGGAAGGTAAGCGATATAAAGAAATTCCTAATTTTTGTGTTGGAAATTTTGGTTTTCCTAGGCTTTTATGTTTTGTCTTTATTTATTTATTTTTTGACGCTTGATTTCGTATTAATCTTTCATGCAATGAAGGTTGGTTTGCTTTTGTTTGCGGGTCAACATGTAATTAGCCAAAGATGGTCTGGACAGTTTTTCTATGGGAATTGTTTTTTTTTTAATTTCAGATGCGAGCTGTTATATGTTTTAGTTGATTTGGATATAGTTGGATACTTAGATTTGCTGTCCTTAAGATGCTACAAATGACTGTAGTAGCGCATGTGAGGTTGATATCTTTGATTTCATTCAAAAACTCGCGATATCATTGCTGTTCTTAAGATGCAATACACAAATTACTGTAGTAGTGCATGCGAGGTTGATAGCTTTGATTTCGCTTGAAATTAGCATTGGCTTGTGGTAGAATAGTTTGGTTGCGTGGAAGGTGATATGAAGAGGGAAGAAGCTGGGACTTAGTGCCATGTATCCTTTATTTTCTTGCACTCGAGAGAATAGAATTTCACACCCTTGTTGGAAACTGCTGGAGAAGTAGAAGTTTTCAAACACTTGTTGTGGTGTGCCTAGTAAGGCAACAAGGTTTTTTAGCATGGAGGATGTAAGGGTTAGAGATAAGAGGAGGGTGTAAGTCATTGTTTTCAAGAAGCATTGATGAGAAGTGGTAGATGTGGTTTAAGTTCTCTGTTACCCTTTAGTTTTTTTTTTTTTTTTTCATTATTTTTTTTTCTTTTAAAATTTTTAAGCTATCATGCTCATTACCTTGTGAACAGATGTTTCTTTTGTTAAATCTGTCTTTTTTATTTTTGTTTCTGTTGTTGGGAATAAAGGGGAATTATTCTAGCTAACTCTTCATTTCTGCTTGAGATATTTAATTCTTGTTTTGGTTTAGGTCTGAGTTATATTTAAGTATAAGTTAAATAAAAGGAATCAATGCCAATGACACCATGGATTGAAACAATTACTTGTAAATAAAGCAAACTCAGTTGTACAGAAAAGTGATTTAATGACAGGAAAGAAGTCTTAATTTTATTGCAAACAAAGAATTACAATGATAGGAAACAAGTAGCCTCCCACCACTCAAGGGAATCACTCCCATATTGGAATCACACCAAGTTAAAATAGGCTTTCACTACAACATATCCTTCCAGAAACAATATTCTGCAATAAATAGAGTTACAATTGACAGTTTTTAATAGATAACTACTAAGGATAAGAACAATGGCAGTTATAGTTAACTTCTACTGTCATTTATTGCCAACGTGTAAGGTTGGAAGTTTGGCCTGCATAGAGTGCTCCGCTTCACTTGAACTAGCTTAATCTCTGTCAAATTTTATCACCCCCTTGTCAAATTTTATCACCCCCTTCTGCTTGTCTTTGTTTTGAATACTGCCATCTTGATCATAAGAATTTGCATCAGTAATCCAAGGTTGTTCTGTGTCTGTTGGGGAAGGATTTAAATTGACTTGTTGCTCTGACTTCTTAATACTTCTCCAGATGGAAGAGTCCAAGAAATTTGCTGCACCTTCAGCTACATACACAACTCAAATTACGCAACCGAGCTTTGGTGCTATGCCTGAAAGCCATGGGCCATCAAATTCTTTTCGCGTGCTTCCTTCAGATAAACCAAGTAATATATCAGTATCTTCTGGAGTCTTTCCAGCTTCTTTGCCTGGTCATGTTTCAGCAGCAACCCCAGCATCCTCAACACTTCAACCACTCACTACTGAAGTGAAAATATCTACTGTTTCCAGTGGGTTACCTAGCAGTCAATTAGGAAGGGATTTGTCTTCTGTAGCGTTTTCTAAAGTTGAAAAAGCACAGTTTAAAGTGGAAGGGGGATCAAATGGGGCATCTTATGCTCCTCAAGTACCAGGTAATTCTCCACATCTTTCTCCCTTTGCTCTGACCACTTTTCCCTTCTGCGTACAGTAATGGGAGTTTACCTTTTCTTTTTTTGCCTTCTCCCCCCTTTTGGATAAAAAATGCTCAGGATGCAACTCTTTTCAGTTTCATTTGCATGCAAATTGTGAAAAATAAAATAAAATCAAAATTTAAGAATATCCTTCAAGGGAAGTTATAGAATGCATACTCTTAAGTGTAGGGACCATTATATAGAATGTATACTCTAACTAAGTGTAGTGATTGGTAATATCCAAGAGTCTTCTCTGCCAAATTTCAAACTTCATTGGATTTTTCTGAGAAACGAATAATAGAAATTCCTAGTACTAGAAATTAGTTGGACCTAAACAAAAACACTTCGATTCTGATCTTCATGCAATTTATGTAAAGAACATTCTTTTCTAGGAACATTATCTATTTAATTTTGAGCATATGTATTTGGAGGGTTAAAGCGAACTTGTTAGGTGTTCTGCTGAGTTGGTCTGTGTGCCTCCTAGTTTAGTCTTTCTAACACAGATAATTATTTGCTTGCCATTCTGCGGAGTTCTGTGTTACAGGCAGCAAGTGATCCATCATTTTTGGATTTTTATCTTTTTAAGCTTTCTATATAGTTCCTGATCTCTTGGAATCATCATCTTCTTTCTGTTCCTTTTTTTTGTTGGATGTTTAAATATACATGCTTTGTAAATTATTAACTGCAGCAAATGCTTCTGCAAATCATTCACTGGTTAATGCTCCAAGTTGGTCTATGCAACCGCATTCTGCATCCTCAGGTAAATCTGCACCAGAAAACAATATGCCAAATCATAATTCTGCCAAGGTTGAGGGAGCTGCTGACTTGGGTCGGACTCGTGCAACTCAAGCAGCAAGAGATCAAACATTCAGACCATTTACACCTCAAACTCCACCTGCAAATTTGCCAAGCATACACCCGCCTATGCAAGGCATGGAGTATGCTCAACCTCCATCGTTTATCAACAATCACAATGAAATTGCTAAAATTGTTCAGAAGTTATTACAGCCAAAGCTTCCTGAATATCCCACATGGATTCCCCCTTCGAGAGAATATATGACTACAGCAATGACTTGCCAAATATGCAAACTTACTGTCAATGAGGTGGAAACTGTTGTTCTTTGTGATGCTTGTGAGAGTGGATTTCACATAAAATGTCGAGAAGCAATTAATCAGAAAGGAATTCCTAGAGGTGAGTGGCACTGCAGGAATTGCATGGCATTAAGCAATGGGAAGCCTTTGCCCCCTAAATATGGCCGTGTCATGAGAAGTGCAACACCACCAAAAGGGCCTTCTAATCCAGCCGGAAGTCATTCATCATCAGAGAAGAAAGCTGAAAATGTAGACCTAAAGGTCAATCAACAAAAGATTACAAATGATGTTCAAAATGCTGGATCTGGTTCTGTCAACAATGTTGAATCAGCATCTGATTCAAGGATTTCTGGTGAAAGAGAAATGCCAAGAAATGGTATCATATCAAGTGGAAAGGATGCAGATCAGAGTACATGTAGTTTCCCCAACAACTCCACTGAAAGATCTACACAACAAGATCAAGTTTTTGAATCACCTGCACAGGAAAAGAGTTCACTTTCTGAATCATCTGAAAAAATCAGCAACAAGTGTGAAGATTCCGAACCCATGCATATCTCACAAGACATTATCCAAACAGAACAATCAAATTTTCCCAAAGCTCCTTTGACACCTCATCAGGATCATTCAATCATGGAAGAGTCAGCTAGTGTAAGAGGAAATACTGATTGTTCTTCAAGATTTGAGGTCAAGAAAAGTGAGCAAGATATTGTGCATGCAAATCCTGTAGGAAGTTCTGTACCTAATAATAGGGTTGGAAAGCATCCTGGCTTGTCTTCTAGTGGCATTCATAGTGTGGAATGGATTGGTAATGAAATTAAAGTTGCAGATGGAAAAACTTTTTACAAGTCCTGTTGCACTGATGGAGTATCGTATAAAGTGCAGGATCATGCCCTTTTTCATTCCAGCAACGGAAAATTAACACCCTCTAAACTTCAGGTGATTGAATAATCTAGCATTTGATCATATAATTTATAGCAATTATAATTGCAAAACTACCAAGAGGAATGCGCCAAAACTTGGTTTATCAGAGTAAACTTTACACAGCCATCCATAAGAGTTGTAGATTTATTTCTTTATTTTCTCATGTTGATGTGTTTTTGTCACCTTTTGTGGAATTATTTTTTCTTTGTGAATCCTAATATGGAGAAATTGGCTTTTTATCACAGGCCATGTGGGAGGAAATTGAAACTGGATCAAAGTGGGTTCTTGTTAGTCAGTGCTTCTTTCCTGGTGACTTGCCTGCGGCTGTAGGTCACCCATGTGCCCCTGAAAGTAATGAGGTGAACTGTTTCCTCATATACTTTTGCATTTTGTTTATATTTGAAATTTTATTGGTGTTTAAGAATTGATAATTTACACATTAGTTTCGGATGGACTTGCTAGTTTCTCTGTTGTATATATGCATTTGCACTCATGCACACACAAATAATGCTTGAAAGCTGATGCTCGCAAATTCAAGTTAACATGCTTTATTGGGAATTAAATTCTATTAGCCCTCTTCTTGAATTGGCTGTTAATGAATGCATTGCTGTTCTGTTATAGGTCTATGAATCAAATCATGAAAGCAGTGTGATGGCTAGCTTGATTGAAGGCCCATGTGAAGTTCTTCCTCCTAACAAGTTCAAGGAAACGAGTGAAAGACAGAACCAGTTAGCAACCGAGGCAAATAATGGATCGGCACCTGTTTTCATATGCAAGTATGTCTTTTACAACTACTTATGGTTGGTGTAGAGAACTGCATGATATGTCTATTTGGTTCTATGCATATGTGCTTATGCCTATGCAGTATTTTTCCTGGTTATCATGATAAATTCTGCTATATAAATTGTTCCAGAAGCCATATGGTAAGAACACCCTTCAAGCATGGAAAAAGTTCATTTTAATTATTATTAATTTTATTCTACATGTTTATTTTCACAAGAAATGAAGGAGAGAAATGAGATTGAGGGAATGGTGATAGCAGGCTGGTTGTTAATCATTCAGCTTTAGCAATGAGAGAGTTCTTAATTCAGACAAATATATTGCAATAATCTTTAGGGACAGCATGATGCTTCACTTTTGCCACTTAATTTTTCTATTGGAATGATAATTGAGATCATAAACTCAGCAACACGCCAATAGACTCTTCCCAGGAGATAGAGCAGTGGGTTCTCAGTGTCACATTTCTGTATAACTGTTCTGTTACTGTAGCTCTTTTTTTTTCCCCTTAATCCCAAAGAAGAAAAAAAATGAAAAAGAAAGACTGGACTTTAGAATATGCTTGTTGTATTAGAAATGCCTTGAGCAGATCACTATATTTTCTTCTCTTTTGTTAATTTTTTCAGATAGTATGTGTTTTTTTCCTAATATTCTAAGGAGCTTTAATCTGTCCTGCAAAACTGATGAAGAGTAAGAGATGTCTAACAATGAAGTTCAGTTTCAACGTGTGGTTTCTTTATCAATTCATTTTTAATGACTTTTGTAGCAGATACCTTTATTTTTGTTTGCTCAAACCAATTGAGCAGAAACGTGGTTCAATTGACAATATGCCTTTTTTTTCTCAAATAAGCCTGTAGTCAACTTGGCCAGTTGTCAAAACTCCTAAACCAACACTTGGACCTCAAATTTTAAGATTGGGCCAAGTGTGTTAAGTTTGTCCCATTCCTATCATGCTTGATGAGAACATCTAAAATTTTATAAGTTTCATTCAGCCTGGTTCAAATAGACTTCTTTTGGTTCGTCTTTGACGAGAAATTTTCTGTTGCAGATGGTTTTATGATGAATTGAAAGGAAATTTTCAACCTGTTTTCCATTGATCAGTCAATATGCACATATATTGAGACTCTTAGTTGGTACCGGTGCTTCCTTTGATCAGGTAACTAAGTATCCAATGATAGTTGTTGCATGTGATATCATTTAGAATAATGCTTAGTTTTCGACCATACAAAAAGGTAGTTTTCCTTTCATTAAAATGTATTGCATTTATCTCCAAGCCCCCTTAAGTAGGAGAAATTTCTTAAAATAGTGATATTTGTGTGACAAAAGTTTGCTTATCCAATGAATCAATCTGTGTTTGCCAACATTTGAGTGAATTGAATATAGATCTCTGCCTTTACAATACCTGGGGGCAGAGCTGAAGTTTTCTTGAATAATTCATTTCTGGATGTCCACCTAACTAAGAAGGAAAGTGACATGGGTTGTGGAAGCTGCTATAAATATTAGGGGCTGTTTACCAAACAAAGCAGTTGTCTTGATTACTTTTTCAGGAAAGCAGAGCATTGTTAATGTGTTAATCAGAAAATGAAGACTTTTTTCTTTTTAGCTTCACTGGTTTTTGTAATTTATCAATTTACTTTCCTAATTTTTCAAAGTTTGAAACATGTGTTTTCTTTTCCACCTTACACTAATATAATTTCAAGTGTACTCATTAACACGGTTTCTAGTTTTAGAATTCTAGCCAAAAAAAAAAAAAAAAACTCAAATGTTTTTATGGAGAAATGAAATAGAGAACTGAACAAAGAAATAGTGAAAATAAAAATTGAAGCTCCGTCCCCTTTTCTCACTCACTCAAGGCATGCATGGACTTGCAGTTACCTCACAAAATACTAATAGGAAATTGTTTTTTTGGGGCGAGATATGGAAAAAATTGCATGAATGCAACTTTCTAGTCAAGCTTCCTGTCATCTTATGATTATTTCTCCCCTTTCCATCCCTTCATTATATACTTATATTCATTCACAAGGATAATTATTTATTTTCCTCCTTTTTGTCAAATACCAGGCAATCTACATCAAATGGGCCTGCAGGTTGATGAGTGAGTTTAGTTCTCAATGTACAATTGTAGCTCTAGTTCTTTGTATCATTATTCCATACTAGTTCATCAAAATTTTTAGTCAACCTTTCATGCTTATCTGGTAAATTATAGAATGAACATTCTGCTCTATTCTCTCTAGAATTATATCAGATTTCTACTTCAAATGTTCTGAAAATGCAATGAATGGCGCTCCATATGGTATAGTAGGAACATGTTACACACGCCCGCTCGTGATATAGCAAGTGATATGTGGACCCCATTAGCGTTAAAGATTCAACAAGCAGGTAAGCAATATCACATGAGTTTGTATGCAATTTGAATAAGAAATGCTTGTTTGTATGGGCATTACTGTGTGTATTGAGAGGCAAACCTGAAACTCAAGCATCATGGCAGTCAATTGGATTGCTGTATAGGATCATGTTGTAAATAGGACCAAGGATTTGAAGTTTGATTTCCCTGTAGTGGTTTAATTGCTTTCCTTAGCTACCAATTAGGATGTGTTGCACACGATGTGGGATGATTGCATCTTGAAATGCTTAGGACTTAAATAAAAATACGAGGACCCACCTGTGTGACCAATGCTAGCTTAGCTCCATGATGTGAACTTGCAGTAATGTATCAGTGTGACCAATGCGGGATGGTTAAGTTTAATGTACTAGTGGGTTAATGATGCTTTCTAATCGCTGGCAAGGATAGCAAGTGCAGCAAAAGTTGCTGTAGGACGGTTAATAAAACTTGTGCATTTTGAGTATGATATATGCATGTCCAAGAGGATGAAAGTGTATAACAAATCAATTGCAATAATTTGTGCTTGATGATAGTGTCCGGTCTATGCTGCTGCTGCTTCCCCGCGGATACGCTTGTGGACAAGAGCATTTATAAAGGTTGGGAACAGAAAATGAATGATCACGGCATATATGATCAAGCAATTTGCTTGTCACAGGATCTGTTATTCATCATACGAGTAAGGCTAGGCAAGATGGCCTTTCCATTTGCCTCTTGATCATCTTAAATCTTACTCAGATTTTTTTTTAAAATTCTTTTATATATATATATATATACATGTTAAATTTTGATTATATTCAAATGAAATTATGATTTTAAAAGTAAAAAAAATTATCATTTTTCATATTTTTATATCTTAGCATGATGACCATTAGCATAGTAAGTTGTTTTAAATCTTTTCTAAAATAGTAGTGACTAACAATAATAAATTGTACGATAACAAATACTCTTTAACTTTCTTATGACTTTCTAAATATTCATGTGAAAAATACAAAAAAAATGCATTTGGTACATGATAAAATTGGTTGTAAAGTTCTTTTCTACAAAAAAGAAAAATTCTTAAATGCATTTTTAGGATTTTACAGTATTTTATAATACGTCATGAAACATAACTTTGTCATCTAACAATGATCATTTTCGTCATAACGTTTCCAAGTTCAACACTAGGGAAACAGCCCCTGCATAACTTATTTTTTGTCGTCACATTAATTAATTAACAAAAAATAAGATTTTTTTTTTTGAATTTACAATCTCCTCTTCATCAAGCATTGTTCTCTAAATTAATGCTTTTTTTATAATTTTATAATTGTATGCTTTAATATTAGATTTATTAAGAATTAAGATTTATAATTTGTTTTGATTTGTTTTTTATGAGGTTATTATAGTCTCATATCTTGGGTTGTGAGTTTGACTGGTCAATTCTAATTGACTTTGTTTTTTTGAATTGTTTTTAATTAAATTTTATGTTTAATTTTATCTTCAATATTAGATTGATTGAAAATTGAATTTTATAATTTGTTTCAATTTATTTTTTATAAGATCATTTTAGTCTCATGATTTAAGTCACGAGCTTGGTGGGCTAATTCAAGTTGATTTCAGTTATTTTTTTAATTTTTTTTTTAATTTTATTATTTAATATTGGATTGATTTGAAATTGAGCTTCATAATTTGTTTCGATTTGCTTTGTATGGGGTTATTCAGTCTCATGACTCGAGTCGTGAATTTATCATGTTAACCAGGTTGATCTGGATCGATTTGATATGTTTCTGTCTCAATATATATATATTTTTTAAAATATTGTCTTGTATTTTTTTCAAGTCAAACTAAATTTTTACAAGTCGTTCAAGTTATCTTTGAATTTGTCAAGTCAATCGGATTATATTCATGATTTTATTTTATTTTCTATTTGAAAACACGGTAGCTAAGTAAATATTTTCTTACATTAAAAAACAATTTGAATCGATGTACAATGCAAAGTAGGACAACTATTTAGTTATCTACTAACCCATCTATGCTACTTAATAAAGATAACAATGACAAAAATGATCATCTCAAAAAATAGAATCATTATCGCACATTCACAAAACACAATTACAACCACAATAAACTTTAGAAAAACCCACCTTAATCGATGTTGAAACTGAAGGTGCAGAGTGATTCCTCACTAGCTTTGGAATATTTAGATTTAAACTAGTATATATCGTTTTGCTTGTCTTTGATTGAATGATTTGATTTATGATTTTGAGTTTGCTTGGGAGTCAATGATGGTGATGTTGGAAAATTTAGTTAAAAACATGGTTAATGGGTATATTTGAGATCAAATTAAAAGTGAGGTTTACTTGCATTTAAAGTTAAGACTTTATGGAATTTAATCTCTAATAAAAGCTTTTTAACATGAAATATTAACATGTTTTAAATAAATTATGGGTGAATGAGGAATTGATCTTCAAAAATCTTTGGTTGATATATTTTGATGAAACCTAAAATCTTTTAAAAAAACTTTATCCCACACAAGAAAGAAACAAAACTTTCTTGGTGTTTATAAAATGAAAAGTTGAGAAGTTAAAATTGGGTTTAAAGAGCACCTAAGCTTTTGAAGGATATAGATCCTAAGCAAAGTGGGCTATGGGTTTAAACCCACACACACACGCATGTCGGCCTGGTTTGGCTTGTGCTTGACCTTCAAGTTAGGCTTGTGTTTGAGTTTTATTGTAAAATAATATTTTGGGTTGCAAAAGATTATTTTTTATGGCCAGAAATTTGAACTTGTACCTGGTCCATGAAGAATTATTTCTTTCAACCCATTGGTTTGTTTAGTACATAAAATGAAGAATTTGATATGTTTTTTGAGAACTCTTTTAATAGTACTCGAATGGTTTTTTCATCTCAACATAAATTGATTTAAATAAAAAACATTCAGGTTTAATTCTAATGTATTAAGGGTAATCATAGTTGTTAATAAAGGAAGTTCATCAACTTTTGGTTTCTAAAGTTCTCAATAAAAAAAGGGCTGAAAAAAAGTGTTTGACATTGGTTAATTTTGCACTGCTTTAATAGAATTTGACACTTTTCTTCACCTTATTTTTCAGCATTGCTCTTCTTGTTTTAAACCTTTATTTCACCTAATTTAGAGTTTATATTAAATCATTGTAGAGGAATAATTGAGTATTATTTTCTTGGTTTGTTAGACCTTATTTATGAGTGCACCTAAATAATATAGTATTGTTGAAATCCTGGGAGGCTTATTGAAGAAAGTCTTGTTACACCAAGTGAGGAGTAATAAAGCCTTAAGGAAAAAAGATTGATCATTGACAATAATAAAGGTTGATCAATTTTAAATTGCTTCAACAAGAAAGTACCCTTTTGATTTTGTTTAATCTTATACATTAGTATATATGCTAGGATTATGATTCTATCATTTATGCAAGATTATATATTTGTTTAGTAAGCATACTACTCTTTTTGTTATGATTGCAAGTAGTTATATACTTATTATATTGCATGTTTATAAACAAAACATATTTTCCTCACTTGTCTTATTTTATTTGCTAGTTTTTGGACAACAAAAAATTGTTTAATGCGTGATGCTTCTGGAAAAGTGATGAGCCAATATTTTTGTCACGACTTGATTCCTGGGCTCATGATTAACATTGCAAATGTAGCACTTTAAGGTGCCCTGCCTGCGCTAAGCCTTAGAACTTTCAAATTTGATATCATAAAAATCATAAAATAGTATAGCATAAAATAAAATATTCAAAACCGAGGAATTCAATAAATAAATTAAAATCTAACTCTTTCATAAAAAAATAAATTCAAAAAATAATTAAAATCATTCTATGGAGTATTTATGAATAACAAATAAAAAATAAACTAATGATATTGAGAAACAAATAAGAAATATCAACTCAAGAAGCAAGAAGAACATAACCAAAAGATCTTGCTACTGAAACTGAACTAAAGACTTGAAAAATATGAATGGAAGGGTGAGTCTAAATACTTAGTGAGAGATAATAACTATAATATATGCTAATATACATTTTAAGATAAGTGAATATGATTACATAAATCAAGTACAGAACGAAACATGTATATCAAAAGTATCATATCAAATGGTGTATAAAAAAAGTATTCATGTTAGAATTACATATCATATTATTGACATCCTACACGTCAGCTAGGGAACACACACACACAAAACTATAGGAGGCCATTCTGTATAGTACTGGCACTATACTCACAAGCTAGGAAACAAAATATCATGTGAACATATGTTAATTACTCTATGTTAGCATGTAATAACTAACTACCCTTCGTTAGTTTAGAGTTTCTGATAACGATTTAAATAGGGTAACAAGAATCATGAGCTTAAATGAACAAATAGTATGGATATAGAGTTCATGGTTTATCATCAAGATTGATAATGTAAGCATAGTCACATCAAAACAAATATAAAAGATATATGAACCATGTTCAAATCAAATAAGCATATGATGGGTATTTTTTTTTAAATAACAATAACAACAACTAATCAGGCTTATATAATCAACAATAACAATAATACTCATCATTTTATACCAATATATATATATATATATATATATATATATATATATATATATATATATATATATATATATATATATAAAATTCAAAATAGAAATTATCTCAGTCACCTAGAAAACAAAGCAAAAAGATAAACAAATGCAAAATCAGAGATTACTGAGGCCTGTTAGGAGGAATATTAGCAGAACCTATAAAAGATACGGAAAAGACTTAAAAATGACTCAAAGCAACATAACATAAAAAGATTAGAACCTTAAGCTTAGAGACCAAATCATAACAATAAAGTCAAACTGATTCACTCAATCAATTCAGAACATAACCCAAACTAATCAAACCTACTAGACCCGATGAACTGCTACTACAGGGTCAACATGTCAACCAAATTGACCAATAGGTCGACCACTTCGCAAACCAACCGGTTAGTCGATTTAGACTAGTCGGTCGACTGATAGCAACAAGTGAACTAATTAAGTGGTTTAGACCAACCAGTCGACCGGTTGGTTGAGATTTCTAGAATCTTGACATGCCAGTTAGAAATATGCAGAACCTAAAAATAATAGACATTATGTTCTTCAACAAACCTATAATCCAGACATCAACCTAGTTCGTTTTAGTCCAACTTATCACCTAAAAACATAAATTCATTTTGTTAATTTATTAGATCATCAAATCAATATAAAAACCCTAAATTTTTCATTGATCCTTCCATAAACAACCCAAAAATAAAAAATAACACAGAAGAGAAACACTCACTTGTTATTTTCATATTTTTTGAACCAAGAAACTCAGGATTAAAAACTGAAATTCTTGGTTTGATGAGGGAAGGATCACGACAACCATAAGAATTAAAAGAGAGAAAATTAATTCTCTTGCAACTTTTTCTTATATACCTAGGTTAATTGGGTTGGGTTTGGGATGAACTTTGGGCTTGGTTTTGATGGGTAAAAACATAAATCTTACAATTTTAGCTGGAGATGTTATTAGTTGTATGGGTTTTTAAATCAAGAAAAGACTTTGATTATCTACTTGTGGTGATTTGATTAATCAAGTTCTTTAGTTCTGAATGATTTTATAAGCCCGTGCTAAGCTGCATATCAGATCAATTTTTTTTAACATAACAAAAAATTTTAAGGCTGTAAAGAACTATATGACATTGTTATTAAAGTCAACGCAAAAGGTCAACCTTGAAACCACCCAATCCACATTGTTTAACTCATGTTTAAAATTATATTGTATAAGAGTTCCGATATAACTTAGTCGACTTGATCGCTCCAAAGGCAAGTTGTTTGTCCGGTAAAAAAATCTAAAGATAAAATAAAGAAACACTTGATGAAATTAACAGAAAAAACCTTTTGACTTAACTTATGCCTAGCTCGAGTTTAATATTAAACTATGTGGGAGCTACTCCAACATAACCCAATCAATTTGGCTGATTACAAGACAACTTTACTGATAAGGAAAAAAAAAAGTCCAAAGACGAAATTGAGAAAAAAAGATGAAATTGATATAAAAAAATCTTTCAACCCAAATCCTTATTTAACCCGGGTTTAAAATTAAACTATATGGAAATTGTCTTTATATGATCCACTCAACTTAATAGATTTAAAAGCAACCTGGATATCTGTTAAAAAAAATTAATGATGAAATTAAAAAGAAATTTTTTAAAAAGCACTAAGATTCCTAACTTTTTTAGTATAACAGGGTAATTTGCTTTATGGATTAATTACAATGCTAGAAAAAGTGGTCGGGAAAGGTGCAACAAGAAAAGTTGGGAGCAGAAAGGGAAAGTGATGGCAGGTGTTAATGAGCATAATTTTTTAAAATTAAGAATTTATCTTTATTATTTAAATATTTATCATATTAATGTTAGTTAATTGAATATTTTTTTAATTTAGATAAACTACTTAATTATCTAAAATCAAATTACATGTTTTTAAATGATCTAATAACAGAATTTTACGAGTAATCGGTGAAAATATAGGATGTAGTAATATGGACCCATGTAATTCAATGGAGATGAGAGGTTAGTTTAGTCATTAAGCCACAATATAGTTTCCTAAAGAAGAAATGTGAGGGGGTGTGTCTCTTGTTGATCTAGCCATCGAATCTAATGAGAATCCCTAAATTACATGAGTATGTAAACAAGTTCCAATACAGTTGAGATATATGTATCCTTGCTTGCTTGCTTGTGTGGGCCTTAACCTGTAAATGAATCGTTTCATAGGTGTAGACGACCTAAATTCTCCAAGAATTTCCAATTCTCGGCTCTATGGATTGCGTATATTTAACACCAGACATGCTTTTCAAAAGGCCAGAATTGCGATGCCTTTTCCAATACAATTACTTTTTTCCAGAATAAAAATATGAAATGAGAGTGATTCCTAGTGTTGGAAAATGTTTTGGATAATCAATAAATGCTGATAAAAATAAATTAGAATATAATAAATAAAGACTAGACATGAGAACTCAAGAAGGATCATATAGTGGAATTATGTAAGAAGTGTTTTTCTTGAAGGTTACTTCACGGGTTTCTAGACAATGTGCTTGATGTGTTGGGTACTACTTTATATAAGACTTTTTTTGCATTATACCACTATATCATCTTAAGTGTCATGACAGTTTCACAAATAACCCTTCCTAAATGTTGTTTACCATTATAAGACTTGAAATGTTTGATGACTTAAATTTAATTTTTGAGTATATAAAGGGACTGAAGTAAAATAAAAAATATATTGTATAGTGTTCTCTAATATGTCTTACCAACCCCCCCAACACACACTCACACATAGAAAAACTCCTTTTCCCTTTAAAAAACTATGAAATTATTAAATCTTTATATTTATTAAGAATTTATGTTTTGAAATAATTTGTTTTCACAATGATTGCTTTCTTGTTAACTTTTTTTTGATACAACATGAAAAATATAATGTAAACTCGGATAGTAAAATAAGATCGTAAACTTATAAGTAAATTCTTGTATGATCAAGAAAAAGACCACCTCATAGCCATTTCCAAAAACCATCGTATACTATAGTCTCTTGGTATAGGAAATATTAAAAATTAGGAAAACTAGAAATCAGGAACAAGTTTAGGAAAGGTTTTGATATATTTTTATTCTTAGTTTTCCATCCTTAAAAAGGATTTATTGTACATGTATATATACAAGTTCTATGCTATAAATAAAAAACACAATGAATTGATACAAACAATTATCTCTAAACAACTCAGACACTGTTGATATGGTATCAGAGTAGACGATGTGAATCTAAACCTTTTTCAATTACAGACAACTTAAAACAATTACAGAACCGAACCCACTAAACCATGCTCAGATTACAACCATAAATTCCAGAACCGACACTCAAACCAACTATACCTATCCCGTGACCTGCCAATTTTCGTCCTTGAAATCTAACTTAGTGGCCATAATTATGAACTATGGTCATAGGTCATGGAGATATTCATCTCCGGCGGAGACAAATTTGGATTAATCATAGGCGAAATTAGACACCCAATACTTACCGACCCAACATACAATAAATAGAGAATAGAAAATGCAATTGTTAAAGGTTGGATTATCAATTCCATAACCCCATATTTAATTAGGAATTTTAACAGGTTTCCTACAGCTAAAAGTGTTTAGGATGCCATTGCCACAACCTACTTCGATGGAGGAGATAATGTTCAGGTATATGACCTGAAACGAAAAGTAAGCCGAACCATATAAGGAAGGTGTTCTCTAGAAGACTACTACACTGGCTTACAATATCTCTGGTAAGAGATTGATTATAGACGCCTAAATCCCATGACATGTTATGAAGATATATAAAAATACAACAAATTAATTCAAGAAGATTGAACTTATACCTTCTTGGATGGTTTAGATGATCAATTTAATTAGACCCGCCGAGACATTCTTCAATAGATCCCTCTGCCATCAATTGAGCAAGCCTTCGCTCAAGTAAGAAGAGAGAACACTAGATGAACCATGTTGATGGAGAAGAAAGAGGGAGATGTTTCGGTTTACTAACAAATGGTAAAGACATAAATTGGGATGAGATGAGAAGGGAATACATTATAAACCTAGGATGACAGAATGACAAAGCTCTTAGGAATGGTGTGAATGATAGGACAACTAATAAGGGCTGGAATGATTTCAACAGCCTCACCCTCATAAGCCCGAACAGATAGGCTGGACCTTGTGGCAACTCATCCAAACCATTTTTTGGCCCATCATTTTCTAATAAACTGACCCTTCGGCCTAGGCCTAAACCACATGGGTTGAATTCCAGCAGGTAAATTTTTTCTAGACCAAAAGTTAAGAAGGCAGGTGCACTTATTATGGTGGAAAGAAGCACACTAAATACACGTGTTTTAAGCTATATGGGTATCTGGAGTGGTGGTATGAACTGAAGTAAAAAAAGGACAAACATAATGGCCATGCAACATTTGTTACTAATACAAATCCAAATACATTTGTGCCACTTGACAGTTAATCTCAGTCTTCAACTCAAGACCCAGTTATTATTGGTTCTGCAAACTTAGTATCCAATAATGAACATATAAATAATTGGATTATTGACTTAGGGGCAACATATCATATGACCTATGATCATAATGACTTTAAAACAAAGTTAGTTCCTCGACGAAAGGCTATATCAAATGCTAACGGTGATATATATTCAGTTATCTACAACATTTATTCCCTACTTTATTTGAAAAAGGTATTGCTCTCTAGTTTCAAATGCGAGGATTGCATCTTAAGTAAAAGTTATCGAACAAATTACCCCATCAGTTACAATAAATACAATGCACCTTTTGAGATTATTCACTCTCACTTATGAGGCCCTGTACCTGTTATGACTACTGCTGGCTTTAGATGGGCTGTCTCCTTTATTAATGATTATATAAGGGTCTTTTGGGTTTATGTGTTGAAACATAAGAAAGATGTCATGTTAATTTTTTAGAAATTTGTCACTTTTATACAAACTCAATTCTCTATGGGCATTAAAATTCTTCGATCTAATAATAGAGGCGAATATATTATCCAAGAGTTTAGAAAATTTTGTGATAGCAAGGGCATCATAAACAAGACTTCTTGTCCACATACTCCTTAGCAGAATAGAATTGCCAAACAGAAAAATAGACACATACTAGATATAGTATGGACCATCATAAGAGCTGTCCACTTGCCCCAACAATACTGGCATGATGTCGTGGGTACATCTGTTTATCTTCTCAATCGCATGCCATCTGAGTACTTAATTTTCACACACCATTCCAGACTTTAGAACGGTATGTTAAACTACAACACTCCATATACCTTTAAAGATATTTGGCTGTGTTGTATTTGTACATGTTTCGAAGCACCAACGATCCAAGTTAGATCCATGCGTTGTTTGTTGTGTCCTTCTTGGCTATGGTTCTCATATGAAAGGATATCAATGTTATGATCCCCTTAGACAGAAACTCTATGTCATTATGGATGTAACCTTTCTTGAAATCGAATATTTCTTCAATGAACAACCCCTATCTATTTTTCAGGGGGAGAACAAACATAAACAACATATATGGGATTGGGTTTATCCTAACCATACTCAAACAGAACCAAAAATTTCTGAGTAGATCAACCATGTTGATTTTGATACTCAAGCCACATTGAATAACCCCCTCTCCAATATACAACACGATCAAAATCAGAATCGTGAGGACAATTCTGACACTACAACTAAGGTAAGATCTTATGACTCAACTATATTACCTGATTCTATGACATACAGTTTACCTTATAAGCATAATCGGAGGGTACCCCCAAACCGGCACTCACTGAAAACAGAAGAAAGAAAGTTTAAATACTCCATTGGAAAATTTATCTTAGCCCATAACATGTTAGAAGCAGCAAAAGTCTTCATGGGAAACGATTCTTCAGAACAGGTCCCACGAAATATTGAAGAAGCTATGCTAGATGAACACTGGAAGATAGTTGTCTATGATGAAATGAAGGCTCTCCAAAATAATAATACTTGGGTGCTAACTACATTTCCAGATGGAAAGAAAACAATTGGATACAAATGGGTGTTTACTATAAAATATAAAGTAGATAGGACAACAGAAAGTTACAAAGCGAGACTGGTAGCAAAAGTACATACATAAACATATGACATAGACTATCATGAAACATTCTCACCAGTAGCCAAACTAAACACAATTCGAATACTCCTATCATTTGATGTAAAGAATACACTTTTTCATGGAGATCTAGAGGAGAAAGCGTATATGGATGTTCTTTCTGGTTTTACTAGGAGAAAAGAAAATGTAGTGTGCAGGCTTACAAAATCACTTTATGGACTGACACAGTCTCCTAGAGCATGGTTTGGAAGATTCAGTCCGGCAATGCGAAAGCATGGATTTAGCCAAAGCAACTCGAAATCATACACTATTTCTGAAAAGAAATGGAGGAAATTAGTAGCCTTGATTATTTATCTTGATGATATGATAGTCAAATGAAATGATGAAGAAGGAATTTCAGAATTAAAAAGGTATTTAGCAAGTGAATTTCAAATGAAGGATCTTGGTGGGTTGAAGTATTTCTTGGGCATCGAAGTATACAAATCAAAACTGGGCATATTCGTCTCACAAAGAAAGTATGTATTGGACCTATTAGCCGAGACAGATATGTTGGATTACAAACCTATAGATACACCAATTGTACAAAATCATTGTTTAGCAGAATATCCAAATCAGGTTCCCATAAATAGAGAACGATATTAGAAATTGGTAGGAAGATTCATCTACCTTTCACATACACGTCCTAATATTGCATATGCAGTAAGTCTAGTCAGCCAATTCATGCACAACCCAAGTGAAGTACATATAGAGGCAGCATTGCGAGTGCTTGGATACTTAAAATCCTCTCCAGGAAGAGGAATTATTTTCTTAAACAATGATCATCTTAACATCATTGGTTATACCGATGTAGACTGGGTAGGAAATCTGACTGACAGAAAGTCTACTTCAGGATATTTAACCAAATAATAAATTGGCAAGTTGAGTGTTAGATGTGGATGTAGATATCTAATCTCAAAACACGCACCATAGATTTGATTGTATTTAATAACATTATTTTGTGGAAATAATTTTTTATTTAATAAAAAAATATTTAGAAAAATGATTGAATAAAATTAAAGATAAATTTTTTTCTAAGTAGGGTTGTATAGAAGGTATGCCTCCAAATATCAAAAAGAAAATTTGAAAGGATATTCATAAACTAAGTAAAAATTAAATTATATTTTATTAAAAAAATCATAAAAATTTGTAAAATCTGGAAAACAAATAGGCAATAACAATATTAAATAAAAACCCAATACTGAATGATAGAATTGGAAGGAAAAAAATAGGACCAAAAAAAGAAACTCATGTATGAGGGCTTGTCCTAGGTTATTTTTCTTTTATTTTTCAAGGGGTGGATGAACTATTATTCACCCTTTACTTTTTTGAAAAAAATAATAAAAGTAAGCGACGTGGCTCTTGCTAGCCTAGTTTTTTATGACTGAAGAATTGTTGAAAATTTAGGCCATGGCTTGTTTCGCCCCCTAAAAAACTCGATTTTCAATCCATTTTTGCACCCAAAAGCCTAGAAAAACACCATGTACACCTTGCCAAACTTATTTATAACCTACTATTCTGGATGATGGGAAGGACAAAGAACCCGAACAATGATCCATAAATTCAAAATCACCTGAAATAAAATAATTTCTTGATCTCAAATCTACCATTCCAGGCAATGGGAAGGACAAAGTGTTAGTGTACACATCCTATAGCTAATCGGTTGGTTAGACATGACATTGACCTTCTTCATGTAAATATATTTAATTTTAATAAAGGTTTTATTTATCTTTAATATTCGTTAAATATTTAATTAATGAATGTAGAGTAAAGATAAAGTTATTGGGACAAAAATAATTTGCAAAGAAAATTATAAAGTTATAATTATGAGATTTCTATTGCATCATAACATTGTTCCTAAATCTTCCTAATTAATGCTCTATTAAAACTAGTGTTGTTGATATTGGTACATGTTATATATATATATTTTTAATGAAAATAAGCAATTATTCTTATAAATTGAGGTATAAAAGATACATAGAACTAATATGTAGGTGCTTGTAAGATAACATATACATTGAACTAACCCACAAGAAAATTTCAAATTGAGCGATTAAATGTTTCTATGAAAAACCTCGTGTGATGGTTGTGTAAATGATTCTTAAACTTGAAATCATTAAGTTATCTTATACAGAGAATGTTATGCTTTAATCTAATTACACGTCGTAAACAAACGAGCATATATTGGGTATAACATGAACTATATAAAGGTATTTGAGTAATTAAAAAAGAATTCATCACCGTAAGTGAATTAGAAAAATAATATTTCATATTTTCTCAAATTGTATTGATTGTAAATCCTTTGTGCAAGATAAAATGAGATTTAAAAATAGTTTTAAATCTTATTTAAATAATCGATGATTATGGTGTTAAGAACAAACATGATTTGATAGAGTAGACACACTATATCTTATAATATCTAAATCAAAATATTTTTTTTTATAAAAAAGGATAATAATTACACTCAGAAACTAATAACTAAAAGGTTAAATTAAATCACTTATGACTTTTCTAATATTTAGGAGATTATGAAACTTTGCTAAATGTTGTATTTGATTTTCAAATATAAATCAATCAATTATTAAATTGATAATAAATAAATTTGTTTAATCCTGTTTTATTTAGGATTGTGGTTTATATTCAGGCTAACTTATTAGAAAACTTGATGGGTCATTCATATAAGAACCATTGATCATAAATTAAAATGAAATAATTAATCAAGTGAATGTAAATAAGTTTTAGAAATTGAGGACTAAAGTGTAATTTATACAGGAAATTACAATTCCAAACCTAGAAAAATTAGGTAACAGGTAATTTATATTGATATTATTTTTAGGGAAATTGATATTTTACTATTTATATGGCTTTCAGGTTTTTCTATAAATAGAATGTTATATATCTTATTTTCAGTATAGAAACTACTAAGTTACAGAACATATCAAAAACTAAAAACAATATAGTTAGCATTCAAAGGTATATCAATTTTTCTCTCCTAAAAAGGTTTAAAAGATTTCTCACTGGTGGTTCTGTGGATTACCATTAGAGGTCGGACACTCGGGTGATTTGTTATTTATGATAACCCAGCCTCGGAGCAATTATTCAAAGTTAAAAAGAATATTTGATTTTCAGGTTATCTTCATTTATATCCTAAACAACTCTAGATATGTCGAACAAGATCCTTGGGACTCCTAAATTTTTTTTAAATTTACCATTTTTGCTTTATATATGTGTTTCGAGAAATCCAATACAAAGAACACCTAAATGAGACTACATCATCAAGTGGAATCCATCGACACCAAGATCGATATTTTTCATGGTCTAAATTAGTGTCAACCAAGACTTTCTTATAACAGGAATTCAATGACTTTTTCTTTTCTCTCAAACTAAGGACCGAAAAGTAAGAAAAATAAAGTTTTGGATCAAAATTGAAAATTTAAAAACTAAAGGAACCAAAAAGAAAGTTGGAAAGTATAAGAAGCTGCCACTGTTTTTTCCATTTTGATCCTCCATCTTTCAATCCTACCCTTGTTAATGGAGGATCATGCTTTTAATGTTTGATAATGGAGGTGAATTTGTTTTTGGGGGAATAATAAAGGTAAACTAGAAGCAACAGCTTTTAACAATATCATGTGAAGATGAGCTGATACATTGCGCACACATCATGCAGCATTGCTTCTTCTTGTACCAATCAAACCTGAGCACCGATCCTTCTATTTGATGAATTGCTCCATTAAGAAAGGCGACTGTTCTATAGAAAACGAGCAAAGGCTATACAGTCTAGTAAAGGTTTCTTGCTGTCTAGTTTTCTTTGTTACCACGGAATTCAGACCATGTTTATATCTTGCCTGATAAATCCAAAACCATCCATTACAGCGTTTGACTGATTATTGGAAGGTTGTTCCTTGTAAGACTTACAAAAGCATGCTTTGGATAAGGAGCCCACTAGGAAATGCAGATGTTAATAAAACGGTCACGCTACGAGAATTAAATTAAGGTATTTAATTGCTTGCTATATATCTATATATATATAAGAAGGCTAGCTAGCTGGCTAGGGCATACAAAATAAAAGATCACCTCGATGCATTGAAATTCCTACATGGTCGACGTCACATGGCCTTAAATTAGCCCAAACTTAAACTGACCTAGCTGCCGATATATATAGACTAAGAGCCATTGATATATATATAAAGCAACTTCTCCTTTAATTAATCACCTCTGAAAGACCTCTTAAGCTTTTTTGACCGTTCCACCACTTTCTTTTTCACCAACGAACTTTCCCGTCCTTGTTTATTCGAAAAGATACTGCACATTCGGCCCAAAGTCATACTGATATCAATCATCCCATCAAATTACAGAGTAAATCTATCAGAGGCGATATATCTTCCATGCATAGAGAGCCTATCCATGATCATCAGTACTATTTATTAGGACAACACACACACACACACACACACACACACAGAGTAACATCTTACATCTCCCTTGCATGGATGATTAATATGATACAGCAGAGAGTAACTTGCAAGCAAGACCTTTTACGTACATGGCATATCGATTATAGGGCGGTAGTTGGAAGTTAAAGTAAGGTGGAAGATGGAGAAGAAGAAAATGATACTGTGCATGACCTAGTTTCTTGTGAACCGGCGACTATCACGGTGGTGTGGACTTTGAGATGGAATTGCAGGAGGTTTATAATTTAATAGCATCTTTGATAAAGAGCTATAGTACTAATTGTCTTTTGTTATTTAATTACGTCTTAAAGCCTGTCAATCACCAAGAACTTCTTCAGCTTTGGATCACAATAAGAAATAGAAACTAAGGTGCTGTAAGAAATCCTCCCCTTTCTCTACATATATATATAGAATTCACTGAAAATTAATATATATAATCCCGTGATTATGAGAAAAAACTATGAAAAACAAAACAAAATAAAACAAATATTATGGTAACTGAGTTTTCAGTATATATATATATAGAAAGGGGCCGGGAGGAGGCTCATGGCAGCACGCACTGAAGAAAAGCATGTCCAATGGTAGGTGCCTAATATTTTATTTTATGTGGAAGCTTATTATGTCAATCACCAACAGGAATCCAACAAAGACTAATAGTGTAGTTAGTAGTTGGAAAAGTGTTAGGTACAATCAGAACCTTGATTTCTGGGATGATGGTCTTAATAATAATCAGAGAATTTACTTATGACTTTTTCTTTCTCATATACATAACTAATACTGGGATCTCTCTTTCATCTCACTGTCCCCTGCTGTTATTTCCCACAGTGCCAGATATTAATTATATATTAAGTTGAGCTTTAATTATCTCTTAGGTTTAAAATATTGAACCGATCGAGGGAAAAACGTTGCATGGAAGGCTTGCTATATAGTGGTGTGAACTGTTGGAGCAACACTTACTAATCATTCATCCACTTTTAAGCCATTATTCAGCACTATCGGCGAGGCAAACAACTGGTTTTTGCGTTTTCCTCCCCTTTAAGAGATTTTGAGTTCATACCCTCTCTATGTAAGAGAAAAAAAACACACGAAATATATGTATAGCAAGCTAGTTTTACTAGTTAAACCTATATTTAATTCTAAAGGTTGGTCTAGTGGTTAAGGAAATTTGTTTTCTTCCTTTACTTTCTAAGCTCAGACTTGGGACCAACACTGAAATTCCTCTGGATACAGCATGTTTGTATGAGAGATACGCTTTTAAAATCACTTTGGGAAAGGATTTAATTTTAATTATGCTTGAGCTGGCTCAACAATATCCTCGTGAAGGAGCATTACATTTATACCTAGACAAGGTAGGTGCCTTTTTAGATGAACAATGTGGCGTTTTGTACTAGGGGGAGAGTTGAGTCTTTATACGTGGGTTCCTGCACCACAGAGAGAATTTCATTATAACTAAACAAGGTGGCTCCTCGTATCCAAGAGGAAGTTAAACTTCTATATTCAGGGAAGGTTGGTTCCTGTATCAGATGGCGAGTGCCTTTATACTTAGGTAAGGTGGTTTATTTGAACAATTCATGAAGAACAATTAATGGAGAAGAACACATAAAGAAGCGATATTATATTTGGGGTGAAGAAGGTCTTCGTACCCGGACAAAGTTATGCTTTACACCCGGTGTAGAGAATTTTTTTATACTCGAGCAAAGTTTGTATCTTTTACATAGGCTAGAGAATAACTTTCTATTATGACAGTTTTATTTTGTATTCAGGATCGGGGGGAGCTGCATTGGGGCATAAGGGGCAACTACCCCTTAACTTTTTTTAAAATAATTTTTTCATTAAAATATTAATATAATAGCTTAATTCATATTTTCTAAAAGGTAAAGAGTCAAGAAACAACGTATTAATGTGCTCTACTGCGTCTGTCTACATTCTCTCATTGCAAAGCCCAAAATAAAAGCTTTTATCTTTGAATCCATTGAAAAATGCTTCTGGTGTTTGATTTATAAGCTGGTTGTCTCAAATATTTCTTTTATTTATTTTAACAGATAAAGAAGTAAAGGGATATGTGATGATTTTATTTGATGACAAAATGAAAACTAATCAACATATATAAAGAAGGAAACTGGAAATATTCAAAGACTCAGAGAGAATTTTTTGTTGTTGCTTTTGTGGTTTGTGATTATACCATCAAAACTTTCTATGTTTAATACTTTGATTCATTAGCTCCTCTATAATATCAAAGCTTCATGGGCGTTTAAGACGAGAATCTCAAGGGATTACAAACCTATACCATTTTCATTATGAATTGTTTAACAATATCATTGACATGCAGCTTAATGAGTTGGATGATCATTTCATTAAGACGAGTACAAAGTTACTTCTTTGTGTGGCATGTTTAAACCCAAGTGACGTTTTCTCTACTTTCAACAAAGAAAAGCTTATTTGCCTTGCTCTTTTTTATTTATCCCAATGAATTCTCTATAGTAGACCTTATTATAGTACATTGTGACCAACTTGATTCGTATATTATTCATCTACATAGTGATTATGAGTTCTCTGGTATTGAAGGTATTGCTAGTCTTGCGGAGAAAGTGATAAAAACAAAGAAGAATTTGATATTTCCATTGGTATATACTTATCAAATTATCGTTACTTCTACTAGTTGCAACTGCTACAGTGAAAAGAGTTTTTTTCTGCCATGTATGCTGTCAATAGTAGATTGCGAAATAAGATGAGAGATAAGTGGATGAATGACAGTTTAGTTGTATACATTGAGAAAAATATCTTTGATGAGATTGATATTGAAGTCATTATAAAACGGTTTAAAAATATATAAAAACATGTTTATACAATACATAACATCAAGTATTTATTAGAAATTTATCTCCTCATTTAAAAAATCCTAGCTTCGCCACTACTCGGGATGGAGAATATGTTTGTACCTGAACAAAGTTGTGTTTGGTACTCAGGTTGAAAAATATTTTTATTTCTAGGAAATTTGTGCCTTATGCCTAGGTTGGAGAATGTCTTTGTATCTGGGCATTGTGCTTTGTACCCAAACTAGAGAGTGTCTTTGTATCTAGGTAAAGTTGTTCTTTGTACTTACATTGGAAATGTCTTTATATATATCCATGCAAAGTTACACCGTCTTATTCAAAAAATTCATAAAAAGTTGCGTAGAGAGAATTTTATAGGGATAGTTTCATAAAAAACAAGATATAGAGAGTATTTCATGAAGAAGATTTTATGAAGAACATGTATGAAGAACAACTTATGGACAATGGTTTATAGCAAAAATATTATGAAGATAGTTTTACTGTTTTTTCTACTCAAATTTGTTTTTTTGATGATTTATTTCAGCTTTATAAGGGCCTTGTTAAAAAAGGCATTCATCTTTCTCCACAAGACTAAGTCATGTACCTTATTTATCAATGCATTAGTAGTGACCAGTCCTAGATCTATCTTCAATATATTTTCAGGTAAGCCTTATTACCTATACTCTCCTTTGGGTGAAGGCAAAAACCTTGGTGGAGATTTTCTTCATCAGGATACAAGTATTTAAGAGGGCTATGAGTTTTGCATAGAGATCCTTAAAACTAAAAACAAATTCAAAATCTAAATGATGATACCACTTTGAGGAAAACTCGTGAAATATGGTTGAGAGAATCTTACACCTGACATATGTGTAATATATGATAAATTCTGGATTGTTATGCATGTTTTGCACTTGCTCTCTTAGATATATGAGCCTATTATAGTGATTTAAGTTCATTTTTATTACAATAATTCTCTCAAAAAATAAGTGTCTAACACTTATTTAGAAAATAAAGAGCCTCTCATTAGGTGAGGGCTACTCACCTCCATATTAAAGGGGTTTATATAACCATAAACATGATTTCCTGTTAGGCTCTTTTACTATATGGGCTGCTAAAATAAAGTACATAATGCGAAGTATAGTGATGGCAATAATGATGACTACTCTTGTGACTATGATTATATACTAGGTTGTCTTTTGTCTTTTCTTGATCACACTTAGCATTCATTTAGAGAATGCTTTTCATGATGGAAAAAATGGCTTTATGGGTTTTATGAGTGGTGGCACTCTTCCTTTCTCTCTCAAACTTCATTTTGTCCTGTATTCCTTTTAAATTGGAGTTATCTACACATTTTAGGAGGTATATGAGGTGCTATTGATGGAGGAGCCACCTGTTGTGGAAGATCCAAAGCTCTCAACTGCTTTTATGTGTCCAATAAAGCCTTTATGAACATTCTTACTTATTGGTGGGAAGGTTTATAACCTTCCCATGTCTTAGAGTGTCTAGCATGTCAGTCATGAAAAGAACTAGAAAATATATGAAAATAAAGGAAATTGGATAGGTGTTTGTCCAGGATTTCTCATAGACAGCTCCATCAAGAAGGTTCATGAAACCCCCCACTAGATTTAGATCTTTCAAATGCTAATGGATGGACCAAGAGCTAAACTTGGACTTCACTAGCACTTGCAAAACAAATCCTATGTTGGGTTTAGAAAACCTTGGAATGCACAAGTAATTAGTATTGATGTAAGAGGAATAAACCCTAAGATGTTGCGTATGTATGTTTGCAAAGAAAATGTTGCTTAGGGATGCTTATATATTCATAATCCACACCATACCAACTAGCATGCGATGAGGTTAGTGGTTTGCTATGGAATTGAAAAGATGGCATCACAAGAGTTATTTCCTAAGTATGGCTTGTGCCTTAACATCATTTTTATGGCCTCCATTATGACGTGTGAGCATTTAATACATATGCATTTTATCTATGCAAATGATGGCGAGTTTGCTAGGTTTAACAAGGGGTAGGATACATGGGAGTAGCAGTTGGATCCAGGAGCATAAGCTTTGCAAGGAGGATGCATGGCCAGCCCGCCAACAAGGAATGTAAAGTCAATTCATGCCTCGTCCACCAAGGAGGACACAAAGTCAGTTCAGAGGATGGCAAAGTTAATGAGTGGACGTGCGGCGAATTCGCCAACGGGGAAACGCAACTATTTCCCATGGAGAAGAAACCAATGCAGTGGCTGGTCCGCCAAGAAGGGGGCACACGCGACCATGCTGAGGGGAATGCACGACCGGCCGACCCGCCTTGAAGGAGACACATGATCATCAATCTTGATTCATGGCGGCGGATTTTGTATAGGAACCCAAATATTGTCCCTCCTCAGATACACTACTGGGAGCAACGCATATCATGTTAAGATCTATATTCTCTGTTGATCGAATCGTTCGGTATAAGAGAAAATGCAATGCTAAAATAACCTTACAGTATTTACTTGATAAGATTTTCTCTCGATAGGCTCGCCTTTGCTTACTACACAAGGGCAGTAATTTGATATCTCTCTCTACGCAGCGTGGTCTAACAGTTCCATAAAGTTGATCGGGCCATGCCCCCAGAATGGAAAGGCATGAATTTTGGTCAAAACTGAACAACAAAATGTAAATCGTTTCTTACTAATCGGAGTTAATTTTATTCTATTGCACAGTTGGGACCTGATGGCTTGTATCGGTATAGGCTGGCCCCACAAATTGAGATTGTTTGCATGCCATTTTTTATTTTTTATTACACTCAACAAGAAACATCATGGCCAACAAATTTGTAGTTCAGCAGTGATCGTGTCAGCCTTTTCTAAGATGTCTTAAATTTGAATTTTTATTGCGTAAAGAAAAGGGCATTTTTTCCTATAATTCAATTCAAATTAATGATATCAGAAATAACGTTTTAATTATTCAATAAAACATTTAAATAACATAATTTCATAGAGTAATGACAGTACCATTGTTGTTCCCATGTTCTATAACTTTGTAAAGGAACCAAACAACCCGTGTGTTTCAAAAATTAAAAATATTAAATGGAAATAAAAAGTCTAAATCTAAAAAAAAACAAATATTAAATTCCAAAATCATATAGAAAGTTGACATAAACTCTAGCTGAAGTGTTAAGCAAATATGCCAGTGATATGAGCAATGTTTTACAGTAATACCAAACTAAAATAGTTTTTACCTAGGGTCTTGGTGCTCGTGTTTTACTGCGGGGCTGTGCTGCAAGTATGTTTTAAAAACATATGCACAACTTGGGTTATTGATCTGACTGGATTGAATAAGCTGGTTTTATTTCAATAAAATGAAAAAAAAATATATGGCAGAATGATATTTTTAGATCCCAAAAGGTATTGCACTTGATGTCTAAAATGTGCGGGCCCCTCTCACACGCCTCTTAGTTCCTTACATGTGCATGTCATTTTTTATTTACTTATGAAATATCAAATTGCTCGTGAGTTAACTTAGGTTTTCAAAAATCTTAACCTCAAGACCTAATGATGGAATATCAGAGGAACAAGCATGGGAAAAACTAGAAACCTAGAAACCGAGAAAACTTGAGCTTACTATTTTTAGATTTTCTTTTGAAAAATCTCTTTAAACCTCATATTTTCTTAAGAATTCTCAAATTTCTCAAGCACTATTTCTCCCAAAACTGTTACCAATATCTCTCAAACCCTTATCATTTCTCCCTTTTTTTTTTCTTCTTTTTTGGACTGTGAAGATTTAGTTCTTATATATCCAAACAAGGTCTGACTTGAACAACAACTCAAACTAATATGGGCACTTAGGTCAAAACGTCTCAATCCTCACTTTTAAACACATGCAAATAAGACTAAAGGATAGTTAGGTTATGTACGAGAAAGCTAGCTATCTCGCGGTGCTTAACGATAAAATCATTGAGAAAGCAAACAAAAAACAATATAAAAAACTCTTAAGGTTGCACAAGTTTAGCAACCAAAGCAAAAGTTAAGAGGTGAAAACAATAAAATCAACTCAAACTAACACCTAAATCACTAAAAATAATGGTAAGGGTAAGGGTTTGGTTGAGAGTAAAAGCATGGCTACTAAGGTTTGGTCATGTTTTTCTTCTCTAGAGAAAAAGACGAGGCATCACATGGATATATATGGTAGTTAAAATGATAGCATGTGGTCGAGCCAAACTTCAAATCAATCCTCGTAAACCAACTCCCTCTTAAAGTTAGTACTCTCAAAGCTTTTATTTTTCAAATAAAACTGAAACTAAAGCAAATAAAAAATTAAAATCCAATTGGGTCGCTGTTAAGACTTAAAAGTAACCCTTTAGTTTCCTAGCTTTTCAAAATGGCCCTAGGATTTCAAAATTCTTTTAATTAAAATCAAAATCAACTATATATATATATATATATATATATATATATATATATATATATATCCAATTAAACCATTGATTGAATAAATATAACCTCATAAATTATACCAAATTGACAAATTTGTTTCTTGGTCCTTTAATTCTTTCAATTATAATCTATTTTAATTCAAATATGCACTTGGAGAGAATCATTATGTCCAATTACATCTTGAAAAATTTATCTAGTAAACTTAAAAATAATTTGATTTTCTTGATTTTAGATTTTCTGAAAGTATATTTGGTTGATTTTAAAATAACTCATTAGTAGAGATAGGTTATAATAGTTGCTCCTCTTTACAATGTTTACAATACAAAGTCTTATAAAAGTTTGTGTGATAAACTTCTAAAGATATATAATGTTCATAAAAAACTTTTGAAAGATTATGAAAATCTAAAATTCTTTACTCAAGAATTTTATTTTTTTTTGTTATTTAGAAAGGTGACATACTTGATAGCTTAAGAATGACTTACCTGGCCATCATACTACTCCGATTAAAACTTTTGATTATTAGATGTGATTATTTCTAGTACAAGTTAAATTTTACCGCATGATATTGGTATTAGTTTGAATTCTCATGATGGTTTGAACTCTACCAATATAGGATCAGTCTTGTGGCACTATTTGAAATTCAGTGACTCAATATCTACCTTTTAGTACTTTTTTGATGATTTGAAATCCAGACACATATGATTAGTCTTCTAGAACTAGTTTGAAACCCAACGACTCAAGATCTACTTGTTTGGTACTTGTGATGGTTTCAAATTCAACAACTACAAAAATGACATTTAGTGAAAGTTTGAACTCCACTGATACAAGATTAGCTTTTGGTATTGGATTGAACTCTAATGATACAAGATCAACTTTTTGGTACTGGTTTGAAACCCACTAACTCCAGGATATTTTTCTAGTGATGGTTTGAACTTAACCAATATAGGATCAGCTTCTAGTGTTTGTTTGAACTTTAATGACACAGGATTAACTTTCTAGTACTAGTTTGAAACAAAATGATTCAAGGATAGCTTTTACTAATGTTTCAACTTTATGGATATAGGGATCATCTTTTGAACAAACTTCTAGTGATGGTCTAAATTCCTCCAACACAGGGTCATTTTATAAAAGAATATGATTCTTGGTACACTATTTTATCAAAGATATCAGCTCGAGGTGATTTTGAATTTTTCCTTTTTATAAAGAGATCATCACAGAGTGATTTTGAAAATTCAGTCCCTCTAAAGTATGACGAGCATAAAGAAAATTTCAATGATACATTTTAATTCTGAAAGGGAACACAAATTATAAATTTTAAAAGCTTAATCTTCATTTTTAATGTCATTCACGTCTTTAAAGATCTTTGGCTATGAAAGAGTTAATAATCAATAATTAGTTTGCTTTAGCTGTTTCAATGCCCTCAATGCTCACTATGGATTTATCCTCTCATGTTCTTCATTATTGATTACTAAATGAGTATAATTCATCTATCATCTTAGCTCATGTTGAATCAATTTTTTAATGCCCTCGAGTTCTGTCCATGGTTATTTATTCATTACTACTCACTTTTCAGCATCATTATGAAGATGCTAACACTTCTTGCTCTCACAACTTATGATGAAATTCTTCAAATTATGATCTGGTTATTATCCTTATAATGAATCCCTTCAAAGATAAGTGCCCCCAACAAATTTAGATGTATTCATTTATTCAATGGCTATAAAAAAATGCATGCACCATCATCATCATTAGATGTATTTTTGTCACTCATAGATCATGACGGAGTCCCCTAAATCATAATTTGATTAATGCTATTTCAATTAGTTTTTTTAAATTGAATTACCTTTAAGTTGATCTAAATTTGATCATCTTTCTAGTAGTTGTTAAAATGTATAAATGTATTTTCTTCATCATAAATTCTTTTAAATAGAGTTATCCATAGCTGATATAAATGTATCCATATTTTCAGGTACCATCAAAATCATTTTTGCCAAGAAATTTGCAAATTCAATCAATGAGAGTTTTGTTATAAAACATTTTTCTTCAAAAGTCATCTTTTTATATTTCAGGACTAAGCATTAAATTTTAATGATTTTGTTCATGTAAGTTCAATTGTTGAAATAAATCATTGACATGTAAATTTAAAAGTATTTTTATCAAATGAACATTTATAGTTCTTTGGTCAAAAGCCCAAAACATGTCATTCATGTGTTATGAAGCAATGTTGGATTTTATGTTAGGAATATGATGAAATGGATATTGGTTGAGAAAGAATAGTTATCCTAAGAATTTAGTTATCTTTTAAAAAAAAGATTAGCTTGGATAAATTATTTGGTAAATAAAGTGTTATTTTTTAAAGAAGAACTTGGATTCCAAAATGAGAGTTTTAGCTTGTAAAAGCATTTTGCTTCATGTTGTAGTGAACTTACTTATTTATTGTTGGAAACTCATAATTCCATATTATAAAGAATGATTTGCAACACTAAAAGAAGTCATGATTTCTGATTAAGCTTATCTTTTTATAGGCTAAAACTTATTAACACAAATAAACTATTTTTTATTAGAAAAGGGCTTTTAAAAGCATGTTATATAAAGTATGTTATATAGGTTGAGGTTAGTGTCTACAAAGGAATGAGATATTCACAAGGCTCAATCAATTTTCAAAGGTTTAAAGACATAGGGTCACTTGTTTATCATGATGCATTGACTTTGTCATTATAATGATTGATCTTACTTTAATCTCAATTATTTCAATTGTCTCTTATGCTTTTTGTCTTTGACATTTTTGTTTTTAGTTTTGAACTTTTCACCATTATGAGGGACACTTTGGAAAGACTTTTCTTTTTTATTTTTTTAAATAATTTTCTAGCTCTTTTTTGTAACACTTTTGTCCCCTTTACATTTTTATTTTTCTTTTTGTCTGGAGAATTTCATTTATTATTTAAAAACTTCTTAAACATGCCTTTAATGTAAGGGGTGATCCTAACCCAGGTTATCATTCAAGAAATATTTAATGCTTAAAAAAGGACAACAATGGATATAATTTTATTTTACTTGTGGAAGTTGTACCAAAGATGATATTTCCTTATTAAAAATCAAACTACCTCATATTGATAAATTTTAGCTCTATTATCATAAATTAGAAAAACCATAAGGTTAACCTGAGAGAATAAATGGTAAGATATGTGAGATTATGATCCGAATACACTCTATTTATTTAAGACACCAAATCATTTTATTCTATTTTGGACATAACTATACTATTTTAATCAAGACTATTGTCGTTGAGGTTTGATGAGAGTGAAAAGGGTATTTTAGGGTTCAAACAAGGTTTGATATAAGATTTCACCCTTTTAAAACCTATTATGGGAGGAGAAAACATTTTGGAATCCAAAAGGGAGAGATGAGCCTAAATATACCTTTTATGGTTTATTAGGATTATATATATATATAAAAGATTTTAGGATTTAAAAAGGAAAGATTGTCCTATAGCATTTGCATGACATGCTTTGAGAGTCTTTAAATGAGTTTTTCATTGTATTTCCAATCATTAGAGAGAATAAAATGTCAAATGTTACTTTCACATAAGCATATATTGATTTCAAAACAACTACAATACATAGAAAAAGACACATTTCATTAAAAGATGTGATTCAATCACAAAACATACCAAAAACAACAAAGTTCTTAAATATATATAAAATGGATAATATGACTTTGCAAATTTTTAACATCCATTTTTCAATAGTAATTATTTCTTTGGTTCACTTCGATAAAAGCCAAAATGCGCCTCTTTACCCAACCTTTTATAAAACCAATTGTTTGATCCATACATCATCAAGATCTCTTCATACCTAGGTTATCTTGTTCAATAACCTAAAACCTCTTGTGACTATGCTATGTTTACCATTCTTCTCTTCAACTGACAAAAATCCATATTAAATCATATTGTTAAATTACTTCTTGAACCCTTTACAATGATCAATGAAATGACTCATGACTCCTGTATGATATTTGTATTTAACAATTTTTTTTGTACTGTTTATGAAAAGGTGGTTAGATAGGTTTAAAAGGCTGAGGCACTACTGGATGGGCATTTATAGGGAGTTGGTAAATATTAAGAATAGGAATTAGAAAGGAAGAAGGATTGTTCATGGTGTTTCTTTTTGTAGATTGAACCTTGTGTATTTTGAGAAGCATGGTGTTCAGGATGAAATAAGGTTGGTGATTGTGATTAACTTTTAGGGTAGAATGTATCATTTTAAGGGATTGAAAAATGGTGTTTGATTTGGGGAAAATATGGATGATGTGACTAAGGTTGTAGACCATGTTCATGAATGATATTGACTTATGAGTTCATTTCAGTTTCCTTCTCTTCAACCATTTTTCGTTGTATCCTTACATATTGGATCTTCCTCTCTTTAAAGCCCTCTTGACTCTTTCATCTATAACTATTATATCTGATAATTATTTTGAGGTATTACAAATCATATATCCAAAATAAGAAGCTTTGATAGTATTCATGAAGATAAAAATTATTTCATTTTCAACTAGATGAGGTTTAGCTTGAATGGTGAGTCATTTTCACCTTTAAGCATATTCTCTAATAATTTCATTAGCTTTCTTTTCCATCCTTTTATAAACTATTATGTTAGGGGCTAATTCTAGATTCAACTATTACCATTTAGTAAAATATATGATCACATCACTCTATTTCTTGATTTTGGTTATATCAAATCACATGCATCAATCAACAAGAAGTCTACCCGAGCTTTCATGAAAGTAAAGCATTAATAATTTTTCACCATGTATTACTTTAACCATTTTGCTATAATGGAGCCTTTAGTGAATTATATGACATCGAGATTCGATAATTTTTTTAAAAAAAATTTGGCACCTTGAAGTCCTTAAGAATTATGATATCAAGCACTAAACACATCTTAAAAGCCTCACGAGGTCCACAAAAATCTAATTTTCTCAATAGCTTTTATTCACTCCTTAATTGAATAATATGAGTTTGTGCTAACTGGTTCAATTTTCATTTCAACATGATGGATAGTTTAAGTTTGACATGGTTGAAGTAACTTTAAAAATATGCTTAGAGTAGTTAAACCTTGTGTACGTAATATGGTTCATTTGATAAAAACTAGACATTTATTTTTTGTAGGTAGGCATGCTTTGAATTGTAGGATATTGTTCTTTAACAATGACCTTGAATGATGGAGGGTGAAAAGAAGACATCCTTATAGTGAGCTGAACTATAGAAATTAAAATCCTTTTTCTGGATAATGAAATTGGTTTAAGCATGCAGTTATCTGGTTCATTTCTTCTCTTAAGAAATTGATCTAATTTAACCTAAATTTGAGCTTTTTCATTATCCTTTATGTGGTTTTTCAAGTAAAATTACATTTTAAAAAATCATTTATATTTGTTTCCTATTTTTATTCTTCTATACAAACTCAAAATTGACATACATATAAATACTTACAAAAATAAAAATGAATAATTAGATATGGAGTGGTGATAATAGGGGGAGACACCATAAGAAAAGGTTATAGCCATTATGTATGCCAAGGTAAGTTTACTACTGGTCACAAAGGATCTCTTGTTGCTTAGTGATCAACCTCTAGAAGTTAGTATGAGGTCTATAAGATGTGTGAAAGCATAGGTCATGATCGTGTCATATCGATATACTAACCAAATCCAAGAGACAATAAGATGGGAGTGGGTAGTTTCATGAATCTTTCCCAAATCGATGGCTATTAAGGTACTGTTACACCCTCATCTAACCTAAAGCAAATAGTGTGCGATCTTAAACACTATTGTACTAAAAATGGGTCTACATCCATATCTAATATAAAAAAGATAGAATAAATTATAAATATTAGGCTGAGAAAATAACATGCAAATTAAACAACAAGCACATCAAGAAAATTAATGATAAAAGACAAAAAAAATAAGATATACTATCACACCAGATATCACGACATCCCACCATTCTTCCTGGAAAGGGAAAAGGCTTTCTCATGTTAAGAGGGGGGGAAGGTATTATGTTAAAAAATAATTATTGCCTAGTATTATGGTTATTATAAAACCCTAATTGGTATTCAAAGTTCATTAATATAAAGCATCATACATGAGGTAAACTTCATTGTTAAATTGTCTTCTATTCCTAATGGTTTGTTTTGTCTAACCTGCTAGTGGTCTATCTATATGGTAAGAATGGGTTTGCTACAATTATTTAAACCTTAAGTGGTTGATTAAAACCTAATCATTTTAAGATTTAGTTCATCTTTGTCACTCTTAGTTATTATCTTTTGATAATACTTGATTAATTGACATATATTTAACCAATGACTCTTGATTATGACATGTGAAAAACCCAATGGACTTATGAGTATGCACTTAAACATTCATAGTTTAACATAAACTCAAACGAGGACCTTAACATGCATTCACACTTAGTATATAAAAAAAAATTTAAATGCCATCAAATTTTAAAAGCAATGACAACTATAAAGATGATTATAATAAGGACAATAGGATATGCCTAAGTTACTGGTTGACATAAGTTGAACAGGACAAATAGAGAGGTAATGTTTAGGTTTTCAAGAATCTTAACCTCAAATCCTAACACTGAAACTCATAGGAACAAGTTGAGAACAAAGTAGAAACCTAGAAACCAAGAAAGTATGAGCACATTGTTTTCATATTCTCCTCTAGAAAATTTCTTTAAACCTTTTATGTTCTTTAGAATTCTCATATTTCTTCAAAAATATTTCTCTCAAAACTGCTAAAAATCTCTTTTGAACCCTCTTCCTTTTTCTCCTTTTTTCCCTCATGTTTTAAACTTTAAAGACATGGTTCTTATATGGTTAAACAATGACTAACTCAAACTAGCATTGGCTTTTATATCAAATCCTCTCAATCCTAACCCTTAAACACATAAAAACAAGATTGAATGACAACTAGGCTATATACGAAAGAGCTAACTCGCTCGTGGTGTCAGAGATAAAATTGTTAAGGAAACAAACAGAATAAAAAATGACACACAAAACTCTCAATGCTTCACGAGTTTTAACAAACAAAACCAAAATTAAGAGGTGATGAAAGTAAAATTAACTTGAATCGACATTTAAATCACTAGAAATGATGGTACGGGTGAGGTTCAGACAAGAGCTAAAAGATAGTTGCAAGGGTTTGGTCACATTTTTGTTCTCTAGAAAAGAAAATAATATTACATCACAATGTATGTGTGTGTGTGTGTCATCAAAACAACAACGTGTGGTCAAGTCAAACTTTAGATTAGTCCACGTAAACTAAGGATTTCATTTGGGTCCCTAACTAGACTTAAAAATAACTTGTTAATTAATATCTTTATTTTTTCAAAATGGCTTCAGGATTTCAAAATCCATTTAATTGAAATCAAGCCAACTATAAACATTAAAAAAAAAATTACTCAATTAAGCCCTTGATTGAATTGATAGAACCTCTCAAATTGGCAAATTTGATCCTTGATCCTTTAATTTTTTCAATTATAACTGATTTCAATTAAAATACATTCTTGAAAAAAATTATCTTGTCCAATCAACTCGAGAATATATTTTTAATTTTCTTGTTTCTAGATGTTTTTGAAAGAATTTTCGGCTTTTTCTGAAAAATAACTCTGGTTTAAAAATGGGTTATAAGATTATATTGATTATGCCAGCTGCTAGTCTTTTATTGGACAATTTGTACACACATACCCATTGTTTGAAATGTACATTTAACTCCATGTATTTATATTGTAGGCATAACAACTAATTAGGGAGTAAGAACAGGGCAAACTAAGTTTATATTGTTTAATAATTTGACATATATATTGTATTTGAAATTCCTTAAATTAAATTCATTTAAATCAATTTTTCTATTTGTTTTTTGTTTCCACGATATTGATGGAAGGTCCTTTAAATTACTACAGTAAATTACTTAAAAATTAACGTTGAAATTTGAATTACAAAAACATCCACTTTTTAACACAAAATGTTTTCTGTGGAAGTGAGTGGCCATAAATAGTACAACCTCTTCCCTTTTTTCCTTTTTTTTCTTTTTTCCTTTTCCCTTTTTCATATGGTTTTGCATGATGGTTACTTTTTCCTATTCCCCAAAAGACCTCAAAAAAAAAAAAACCCCTTTTAGATGTTAGGTAAAATCAAAAGTCTAGGGACCTAATCGACAACGAGGTAAACATGTAGGGACTTAATCAAAAGTTTTCCCGCAGTGCTCTGGGTGTCTAATTCCGTGTCTGTACGTATTTAGCAACAATGATCACAATAATTAGTAAAAGCAAATTGATCTCAATCACCATCTTATCCTTTCACTTTCTAATTAGGCAATATCATGAGCTCAATCCCACCATAAGCACACAGCACAGTGCTAGTGAGTTATTGCATAGCTAGGCATAGAGAGAGACGGCAGGCCAATAGGAAATCCGGCGATAATCTAGGGCCTAGCTACTTCTTTAATTTGTTGTTGCATGTGAGGCCCCATATGTGTGGATTTTGCACCTCATCATTTCTAATTTCTCAACTTTTCTTAATTAGTTTTTAATTACACTGATAATAGCAGCTAAATAGCTAACTTTTGTATCCTTGCAAGAGTACAAACATAACCTCCATATATCCTTCACTGCCTCTATATATACTGAACTCTGCCTAGCCTCCTTCCACAGCCACCACCACAGCATCTACTTGATCTCCCTATATCGCTAACAACTAGCTAGAACACGCCAAGATTATATAGATATGGCTCCTAAAGGTGACAATGTTGTTGTTTCTAGTATGAAGCTTGAGAAGTTGCTTTGCATGAAGGGAGGCAAAGGAGAGGCGAGCTATGCCAATAACTCTCAAGCTCAGGTTGCCGATTTCTCATTCCATTCTTGCATTTCTTTCTCATGGTTTAAGTTTCCTAACAGTTGTATATGTAAATGTTCTATTGCGGACATGTATATGCGTATCGACAGCTGATTAGGTTGTTAAAATAATTCCTTTAGGAGCTAGCTAGGTTCTATCAGTTAACTATGAACTCTCCTAATTAGGAGTTCAGTCTTACAGAACCTTTTTATGCAGACGAGTTTTAAACTAACTCCTGAGTATCCATGCAGGCCATACATGCTCGATCCATGCTTCACCTTCTGGAAGAAACCCTAGATAGGGTGCACCTCAACTCCCCAGAATTCCCTTTCCAGGTGGCCGACTTAGGGTGCTCATCTGGCAACAACACCATCCACATCATTGATGTCATCATCAAGCATATGATCAAGCGATTCGAGTCATCCGGACTCGAGCCGCCGGAGTTCTCGGCTTTTTTCGCCGATCTCCCTAGCAATGACTTCAACACCCTTTTCCAGCTCCTCCCTCCCCCGGCCAATTATGGGGGTAGTATGGAAGAGTGCCTAGCTGCTAGTGGCCATCGAAACTATTTTGCAGCTGGAGTTCCCGGCTCCTTTCACCGGAGGCTTTTTCCGGCAAGATCCATTGATGTTTTCCACTCGGCATTTTCCTTGCACTGGCTCTCTCAGGTTTTTTCCCCCACCTTTAAATCTTGTTTTGCATGTTTAGTCAAGGGATAGCTTTTATTTTCTTTTCTTTTTTAAGTTTTCTTATGAATGGCTAGGTGAAGCATTAACGCTACAGAGTGTGCAAACATTTTTAAATAAATATTGATCAGGAAGTGCCAATAACTCGTTGCTCTGTGTTATAGAATTAACTCTATAAAAATAGCCTGGTCATGTTCTTGAACTAGCTATAGACAAAAGAATATAGAGCTAAGTAAATAAGAATAAAATAATTAATAGTCTATATATAATCTTTTGTCGGTTTTTAGACGGTCAAAAGTCACGAGTCCATGGTTATTATCATCCTAACAGGTGTTGAAAGAAAGTGTATGAAATCTTGGGTGTGTAAATTCAAGGCGTGTTTGATTTTCAAAGCATCTTTTTGGAGGTGTGTTGAGTGGGTGGATGCTGTGCTTGATAGAGACAGGAAATAAGGAGAGAATTCTGGGACCTTGAGATTTGATTAAATTAAATATTTATTTTGTGCCATGAAATTCATCAAGTTTTGAGGTATAATTAACTAGCTAGCTAGATGAGTCTCTGTATTAATCAAGATCGACTCATCATTAAGTTATGAAAACTTGCTTAGATTTTAAAGTGATATGGAGCTAGCCCTTGAATAATTTAATTTCCGTGTGCAATAATCCATGAAAAAAACTTGGATTAGCGTAGTTAATCACTACTTTTTCTCAGAAAAGTTGATTAATTAGCACCTGACATTAGATCAAAAGTCAGTTGAGCTAAATTATTAGGGGTATCTAAGAGCATGCATCGATCGCCAGCAAGCAAATCAAATTGTAAGTTGAGAAAATTAATTACAATTAATTACTCAAAGTGCATGGCCTGAATTGATCACGACCAATAATCTTGCAGGTGCCGGAGTGTGTTCTAGATAAGAGATCAGCAGCATATAACAAGGGGAGGGTGTTTATCCACAATGCAAGCGAGTCCACAACAAATGCATACAGGAAACAGTTCCAAACAGACCTCGCCGGCTTCCTAAGTGCAAGATCTCAAGAAATGAAGAGCGGTGGGTCCATGTTTCTTGTCTGCTTGGGCAGAACTTCTGCTGATCCCACAGACCAAGGTGGGGCTGGCCTCCTCTTCGGGACCCACTTTCAGGATGCCTGGGATGATCTTGTCCAGGAGGTAATCATCATTTCTCAAAAAATGCTCCTAATTCTCATGTTTGAGTGTATGAACAGTCTTTATCCATTTTGCCTTCGAGACCAAAAAGCAAGAAAACACCATGCAGCAGGGTTATGATTAAACGCGGAGCTTACAAGACCTTATTATGAGATGTCACTGGTCATTATTAGTCCTATTCAAATTGAACCGTTGATGCGATAGGTTCTAGCCATCCATCCTCTGATCTCCATGTCGGCAATATGATAACTGTTTGCCGATGGGCAGGCCATATCATTGATCGCCATGCTAGTTTATACAAGTGCTGACTTTTCTGTAGCACAACACAATCATAGCATACTTTTTTTATCTAGACAAGAAACTCATTTTTGGATCCATTATATCATAAAATGATGGATTGTGGGGCTCAGACCATTGAGTTTGAGTACATACGTATGATATCATGTCTCTTAATCAACTACTCTAATCAGAATGGTACGTACTATTGATTATAATAATTAGGTTTTCATGGCTTTGAAGCCTTTGAATGAATCAATATCTGTGTAGCTTGTGACGAATACAGAGGCTTGCTTACTGGTATTTTCGATCCTAATAATTGGACCTTTGATTACCATTATCTAAGTTTTAACTGTGTGGGATAGCTAGCTGTCGGCCCATCAGGCAGCTGGCAGCTGCTGTTAATGGGCCTGGTTTGCAGCTGGATCTAAGTGGGCCGAGAGTGAAAAGGCTCGTTCTTCCCTAGGGTTTTTTTTTTTTTTTTTTGGAGAAAACCTAGCTAGCTTTAGTTATGTGCACTTCTCAAAAGGGTTTCGGGACACTAACTGATGAATGGTATGCTGCCAATTAATCTCAGGGTCTGATTACTAGCGAGAAGCGTGACAATTTCAACATTCCAGTGTATGCACCAAGCCTCCAAGACTTCAAGGAGGTAGTGGAAGCCAATGGCTCATTTACCATAGACAAGCTCGAGGTTTTCAAAGGAGGGAGCCCTCTGGTGGTTAACCATCCTGACAACGAAGCTGAGGTCAGCCGGGCCATGGCTAATTCCTGCCGGAGTGTTGCCGGGGTCCTTGTTGATGCCCACATTGGTGATGGGCTAAGCGAGGAGTTGTTCTTACGGGTGGAGCACCGAGCCAAAAGCCATGCGAAAGAGCTTCTAGAGAAGCTGCAATTCTTCCATATAGTTGCATCTCTTTCTTTTGCTTGAGAACAAGGGCAAGAAAAGCAGGCATTCGGAGAAAGAAAGGGGAGCCAGCAAAGGGTCTGCAGTTTCTTCCTCGACACTTTTCCATCTTTTCTCCTCTTTCATGTGAAGGTTTTTGTCAATGTATATTAAACAAATATCGTCAAACACACAAAAGAGGAGACAGAGACTTTGTTTCACTTTCCTTTCTCCCTCTATTTGTGTGTTTTTGTGTGTGATTACTGACTATAGCTGCCTTTATACTTGATGGGTGTTACGACTTTGTGTTCCCTTGAATCCAAAATAGGTAAATAAAGCTTGCAAAACGCTTCCTTTGGAGACCATTGCACCAGCTTCGTTTACTTTCCTTCAAGTTCTTTTGAATATCGTGGGAGGTTGTGGTGGCTTGGGGGGTCACCGGTAGTTATTTCCGTTGGAAAGTCCTTAATTAATTTGTTATCTTAAGCAAATCCTTGACCACTACAGCAACCAGGGACCATGGCACATTCAACCTTGCTTAGCAGGGCGACTAATTCAACGAAATGATGGCTTTTTAGCTGCGTATGCATCACTGTTCAAAGGCTTGCAAAGTCAATTGTATCAGTATCATTCCCCACTTATTTATATATATATATTTGCTTTATGCAGAAAAAGTAGCGTAAAGGCATGAGGTTGTGGAATATCAGAAAACCTTACGCACAATCTTTTTCAATGCTGAAGATTATAAACCTCTTTTTGACTCTACTAAAAGATATATCTAAGTGGTCCAAGTATTACTTATACTTTTGCAATGCTTTTTTCTCTCTCAAAAGAATGAACACACCTCACATGAGTAAAAATTATAAAGATTAAGCTCAAGTTTCTATGGAATTATAATATAACATATAAAGGTGAGAAAATGAATTTGATGCAATAAAGATTCGAAGCTTTTCAAAAGAATACAAGGAATTGATCAAAGCTTTTAGAATAAGAAATACCAAAGCATCAATAGCGAGAACAATTAGAAATATTTAGATATTGTGTAAAGAGAGTTCTTCCTTGAAACCAATTGGATATTTATAAAGAAACATGAAAAACTAGATGTTAGGCCCAATAAAAATAAAAATAAAATAAAAAAGAGCAGAGATTTTGCTTTTCCAAATGGTTTTCTAAGATGTAAGAAACGGTTAGGTTATGACTTTTGAGAGAAAAAGATTTGTTCCAAGAATAATAAGAGTATTGTGTACACTTCCCTCGAAAAAAAAATTATAGGTTTGTCACCTTAGGTTTTAACATATGAATGGTGTAAAAAGCCATACGGTAAAGTTTTTAACTACAAATGAACAATAAAATATTTTATAGGGCAAGAGCACTTGAAAAGTACCATGCTCTTCATTTTAGTGAAAAAACCAAAATTATATGATGAAATAATTTTTCATGAGGTAATTTTCACTATGAAATATTTTGTGTGCTTAAAATATTTTTAGAAGGAAATATAAAAATAAAATATTTTAAGATGATAAAAATCATTTTATGATGCTAAATTAAATCATATAAAGATTTGATTATATAAAGATAAAATTTATAAGATTGAGAATATTCAAGTCAATATTGCATTCAAGGAGTCTATAGCTTTGGTTCTATATAGAAATTCCTACAACAATAATACTTTGATATACATGTTAAATGCAATAATATGATATTATTATCAAAACAAATAATTCATAGGGTAGTGTTTAATTACTATCCCGAGAAAGAAGAGATAAAGATAATGGAGATACAGAAAACAAGATAGAAAATAAAACTAAGACAGATTGTGTTTGGTAGTAATGTACAAGACAAGTGATTGTCTTTGTATCATGTTTGGTTGTAGTGAACAAGACAGAATAAAATATGAAAAAAAAAAGATATTTTACTCTTAATATGTATTATTATCAAACTTACATATTTAAGAAAAAATTGATATTTTATTTTTTTTGTTTTTGTTTATATCGAGTGTTGAAAAAATAATATTATAACAACTCTAGTTATAAAACCTTGACTGACTTGACACGTTGATCCGAGGCTTGTGTTGGTCTGAGTTTAAGAAAAAATAGAGAAATGATTGACTCAACCTAGCTCAATCAAAAACCCAAGTCAACTCGAGATTAAAAAAAACGGGTCAAAACCTGTTGACTTTCTTGAAAAAAAATAAAGATTTTGGATTAGCCGAGTTAACCAGCCCAACCCTTGAATTGAACCTTGTCTTGGGTCAATTCCCGGGTGAAATTTTAAAATTATGATAATAATTACTTTTATTTTATGTTGACTCAGGTCAACTTGGGTTGATCCTTTAAACACGTGACTTGAACCTCACCCCGGGTCAACTCTCGAGTCGGGTTTTGAAACAATGATAACAACTATTTTTGTTTTTATGTTGATCCGGGTCAATGGTAAATCTCACTTGTGACTCAGACCTTGCCTCGATTGACCCTTGAATCAAGTTTAAAAATATTATAATAATCAATTTTATTCTTATGCTAACTCGGGTCAATTTATGTCAACTCGATCAGAGACCCGGGCTTTACTCCAAATCGACCTCCGAGTTAGGTTTTAAAACTATAATAATAATCATTTTTATTCTTATATATCTTATTTTAAAATGATATTTTAGAAATAAAATAATAATAAATATTGTCTCTGGAGATATGTCCCCTTTGTATCATTTATTTTGAAAGTACATAAATTCACTCTAAAGCTACTTAGAAACAAATTTATTTTTATGTCTTTGTCTATGTCTTTTCAACCAAACATATTTTTATCTTTATTGTCTCTATCATTTTTGTCACGAAACAGTAATCAAACGCTACCAAAGTGATTAAAGACCTTTGGGCTAACATAATCAACTTCTTACCCTCATTTTCTGCATAGAAAGTCATTAGGTTTCCTTGTTGGTTTAATACTAGGTAGTAACTCATTTTCTTAATCTTTCCTTTATAAGCTTGTTGTTTGATGTCCCCCTACGTAATCATAATGATTAATTGTATAAATATTACTATAATTGTTTTTCAATTTAATAGTCAAAATACATATTAAAATACAATTATCATTATATCTTATATGATAAAAAAAAAAAAACAAAAACAAAAACAAAATCCATCCAATATTACATATGTTAGGTGTCAGGTGTTACGTGTTACATGTTATGTAGCCAATCGAGTGGTTATACTTGGTATTGACTTTATTCATACAAAACATATATTTATTATTATTTATAAAGGCATTCTTAACATTTAATATTCATTTAAGTTTGATAAATAATTCTAGATTAAAGTTAAAGTCCTTGGGACCAAATGCTCAATAAAAAAAATTATAAAGTAATTATAATTATATAAATATTAATTGAAGCTATTGAGATTGCTATATATTTTATTCTTTTTCTTATAAAAGGAAGTAGCTAGTCTGATAAGCTAAGGTATGAAAGATTCTATAATCAATATCTAGGTGCATGTTAAATGATAAGTACACTGAACTAACCCATATCAAGATTTCAGGTGGAGAGATTACTCATGTTTATGAAAAAACTTATGTGATAGTTGTGTAAGTGGTTCTTACATTTGATATCACTAAGTTATCTTATATAGAAAATATTGTAATTTTATTTTAACTGTATATTATCTTGATCAAATATAATGAATGCACAAATATTGGGTATAATATAAACTATACAAAGGTATTTAAGTGATTAAGAGATGATTGATCATTCTAGGTGATTTAGAAAAAATATATCATATATTCAAATAGCATTGATTATTAAATCCATGGGCAAGGTGAAATAAGATTTGAAAAGAGTTTCAAGTCTTATTCAAATAATCAACGATCATGATATTGAAAACAAATACGATTTGACAAAGAAAATACACTCAATGCTCAAATGTTCAAATCAAAATATTCTTGATGAAGGAATAATAGTTACACTAGAAATTAGTCACTAAAAGGTTAAGTCAAACAACATATGATTTTTCTAATATTTAGAGGCTCATGACATGTTGTCAGATGATGTACTTAATCTTCAAAAATAAATCAATTAATTTATTGAATTGATAATGAGATAAATTATTTAGTTTATTTAATCATGTTCGATATAAGAATATTACAATTTATATTCAAGCCAACATATTAGAAAAAAAAAAAAGATCATACACATTAAGAATCATTGATTAAAAAAAAAAAACTCATATGAGTAATGAAGTATTGTTTGATTGTACATCAATTTTAGAATTTGACTATAATATAATTAATATAGGGGATTACAATTATATACCTAGAAAAACCAAGACCTTGATTGCATAAATTTCTAATATTTATCCTAAAATAAAATATATAATATTTTTCAAATAGCAAAATGATGTTTTATCATAAATAGGGTTATCATTTTTTTTCCTATAAATAGAATGTTATATCTTATTTTTCTTGAGGCTAGACAATTTAAAGACATGTGGTTTGTAACAACCTAACTTTGAAGAATTGATCAAGCACAATAAACAAGAAATCATTTTCAAAAAATCTTTGCACTAATCCTAAACAAACCTATTTAAAAATATCATTTTTGTTGCATTCATTTCTTTCAAGAAATCCAATAGTGGTAATTGAGTCCTTATCAAACAATTAGAATTGTTGATTGCTAGTTTTAATTTTTATTGGTATTAATCATGAATTAATTTTATGTGTAAAAAAATAATTAAATTTTTTTTTTTTCCTCTCATGTATGTAAAAAAAAAAATTGTTTTGTTGTTACAATTCTAATCAAATTTGGCTGGAATTTAAAAACAAAAATAGGAGGTTGTCATAACCCAATTTTTGACCAATTTATTTTTATTTTTATTATTATTTTATTTAATGAAAAGAAAAAATTGATGAAAATAATAATGATGAAAAAAAAACAAGTAAAATAAAATAAATGAAGAATGAATTAAAATTTGGGTTAAGGGCAACAAGAATTGATAAGTTTTGAGACTTAATTTAATTCATCCAATCAAGGGTTTAATTGGAGAATTGATAAGTTTTGAGATTTAATTGAGCTTGGAATTAATTTAATTAATTAAATTAGGGGCTTAATTGGAGAATTGATTAAGTTTTAGACTTAATTGGACTTTGGATTTAATTAAATTAATGAAATCAGGGACTTAATTGAAGAATATCAAAGTTTAGAGTTTAATTGGGGTCCAAATTGCAAAACTTAAAATCCAAGGACTAGCTTGAAAATGACGCAGAAATACAAGGATCCAATTACATTTTATCCAGGGGCTTTATTGCATGATTTCAGAACTTCAATGACGAGATTGCAAATGGTCATTCCCATCACACAAACGGCGCCGTTTCTAGAAACCAACCATCGCCTTCTTCGTCTCCTTCCACAGGAACGGTTTCTGCAGTAATGGCTTTGAAGCCGTTTCAATTGCAGAGATGCTTGGCATTCCCTGGCTATAAAGCCAGAGAAGATGCGAGAGCGCAAGAGGAGGGGAAGAAAAAAAGACAGAACCAGGGGAGACTGGGAAAGGACACAAAAAAACCAGGGAAACGGGGAGTAATAAACAGAACCGAGAGGCAGAGAGAGGGGAAAACAAATACCCAGAGGCTAAAAATCCCAGACGAAAAAACCTAGTAGACAGGGGGGAGAACTGGAAAAAGAGAGCAGAACTGAGAGCAGGGGAGAGCATGAATGAAAACAGAGAGGGGACCTAAAAATAGAGAAATAGGGAGAGGGTGAAAGGCTAGTAGGCCGGCTTTGTCTTTGTTCTCAAAATGCAAGTGAAGTGCATGGAAACTGCAAAGGCTGGTCAGCCTAATTATTCGTCTCCAGACACACACTCCAAACCATCAGAGGAAGTAACACCGGGAACACCACAAAACGCAAGGACAGAGAAGAACTAAGAAAAACAGAAGCACAGGGACAGAGGAAGAACTAAAAAAATGGAGGAACAGACCAAGAACCACAGAGAAATGGAGGACGAACAGTGACTAGAAAAAAAAGAACCACCCGAGAGAACCGGCTTCGTCTTCACCTTCAGGAGCAGTGTCTTCACCTTCAGGAGCAGCAGACCAGGCAAGTAAACTTCTCTTTCCCCGCTTTTCATTTTAATTCACCGGCTACTGTTTACTTTGAATTTTAATTCACACATTCTAAAACTTATTTCCTCTATTCTGCTCATGCACGCGTGAAATCACTTCACGCGTGCTTTCTTTGATTTTTGCCCAGCCGGGTCACTGGCTTGGGCCAGCGACCGAGCTGGGCTGGCTGGGTCTAGCCCAGCCCATGTGGGCTGAGCTGGACCCAGCCTCAAAAAATAAAAAAAAATAAAAAAAAATAAAAAAATAAAACATAAAAAATAATAAAAAATATGCATGCATGAATAAAAATAATGTAAATTTATTGGTTTATTCACTGACGCCAGAGTCAGGAATAAAAATATCGGTTTAAATTTATATTATTTTTATTCGTCGTATTTTTATTTTGTTTAGCTAGAAAAATAAAAAAATGTGTGCATGCGTAAAAATAAATTTATTTTTTATTTATTTATTTACTAGCGCTAGAGTAAGGAATAAAAAAAATATTGATCTAATTTTTTTTCTGTAGCTACGAATTTTTACCAATGCTAGAGTTGGAATTATTCGAGCTCGAATATTCACTGGCGCCAGAGTCAGGAATATTATAAACAAATCATCATAGCATAAACTAATAAACATTTAGCAATTTAAGACAAAACCAGCAATGCAGTCTGCCTTAGGCAGAACGTTTAAGGGGTGATAATATCTTCCCTTTTACGTAACTAATCCCGAGCCATAGAATCTCTGTTGACCAGTTAGGGTTCCTAGTGACCATAATACTAGGTGGCGACTCCTCAAACAAGACATTTTCTCCTAAAAGAACCAGATGCCAGAAATCCGTTCTTTTTCCATAATTAATTCAAGAGAATTATATTTTGTGGGCCGCCGCGATGTAGGGTGCGACAGAATGGCAACTCCACTGGGGACCTAGGATTAAGCTTTGTTTTTTGTCTTATTATTGCTATTTTTTTGTGTTTATTTGTTTATTTTTCCTGTATTTACCGCTTTAGCATGCATCCTTGTTTATGTTGCCATGCATCACTTTGAGAGCACACACTTCACAACCTAGGATAAGTGGGGAAGTAACGGTACCCCAATGGCTTTAGCCTGGGTAAGACTCGTGAAACCATCCAACTCTCGCTTGATTGTTTACTTGGAAGTGGTTGATATGCCAAACTGATATTACTCAGGGCCTCTATCTTCACACTACTTGTAAGCCTCATATCGACCTTTTCAAGGACGATCACTGAGCATGCGAGAGACCTTTTGAAACTAGATAATGACTAACCCCCTTGATGCACTCAGCAATTAGGATCTTCCTACTAGGTTGTCACCCCGTGAAGGGCAAGTTTGCATTTCATACTCGTTTTTTTTTCATCATTTTTGCATAATTGCATGATTTACATTTAGCAGGTTGAAATATAGGTTCCCCATTTAAACCCGTCTATAACACTCGTTCAAGAAAAAGACAAATGGAAAACAAAGAAAGAGCCCAGTTGGAAGCCCAACATCAAAAAGAGGTGGATAATCTTAAGGAAGAAGTCGCAAGGCTTACTAGTCTACTCGAGCAGGCCTTGAGAGATAAATTCGTAAAAGCAACACTTATAGCTCAGCCTGAAGATATGCATGTAACTCATTTCGATCCACAGAATCTAGGGGCAAATAGAGTGTCATCTGAATTTCAACAAGCTATGCATTTCCAGCCAGCATACCCCTCAAGAATTTTGTCCACCATTGATTCTACCGAGAAAGAATCTCAAAAAGGCAAGATGGTGAGAGAAGAGGGTTTGGAAAAATGGAATGCCTTAGAAGAGCGGATAAGGGCAGTTGAAGGAAACCATTTGTGTGACTTGGTAAAAGCTGTTAATATGTGTTTGGTACCTAACATAATCATTCCTAAAAAGTTTAGGGTGTCAGAATTCATTAAATATATGGGAACTCAATGCCCTATAACTCATCTCAAAGCATACTGCAAAAAAATGGCTGAGGTGGTTGATGATGAGAAATTGCTGATTCATTTCTTCCAAGACAACTTGAGTGATGCTGCCCTCACTTGGTATATGCGGTTGGATAATACCAAGGTTAAAAAATGGAAGGACTTAGTTGATGCCTTTATAAGGCAATATAAGTTCAATATAGACATGGGCCCTGATCGGTTAAGCTTGCAAGCTATGGAGAAGAACAACAAGGAGTCCATAAGAGAATACGCCCGGAGATGGAGCGAGGTAGCTGCACAAGTTAATCCTCCCATATTGGAAAAAGAGATGATCAATTTATTTTCCAATACATTTAAAGCTCCGTACTTTGAATACTTGGTTAGAAGCTCTGCACGACATTTCACTGACCTAGTTGTTATAGCTGAGAGATTGAACAAGCCATTGGGTTAGGTAAGATTGCTAACCCGACTAAGAAGAACGGTTTCACTGAAGGTGCTTGCCAAGACACTTATCATTCCTATAGTTAATTTCTTCACGCCGACTCCCAAAAATCAACTATCTTGAAGAGAAAGCTATATTGATATTAGGTCGAGAATGATCTATATATGACTTCAATTGATTGTTGAAGAGATGCCCTTTGTCGAGGAGAATGAATGATTGAAAGATTCCAGAAATTCCAATCAATGATCACTAAATGTTTAGCCCCTTTTGTGTTATCATGCCAGTATTCATGTTGGCATAAGTTCTTTGTTGTTAAACTTCTTTTTCAAAGTTTCAATGAAATAATAAGTTTCTCATTCAATCATGTTTACGACCAAGCATTATTCATCTTCTTAAGAGAGTTTTCTTATAAGAACTCACGAATACACCTTTGAAGCCTCGCGTGATCTCATAGATGCAATTCATCTCTTGTACCAAAATCCATTTCCCTATTGGAGTTTTGAAAAATTGATCTAGTATTTTGATTTCAAAAAATAATTTGATGTTCTTTGAAAAATGATATTTTTAACATTCTACTTATAGAATGACAATTGAATCAAGCAACTCCATCATTGAGGTGACTAAATTACAAACCAAAAAAAAAAAGGAAAAAAAAGAAATGAATAAACACCCTTACCCTATGACTCTTGAATCGTGTGTTTTTAAATGTATGAATAATGGTATGTAGTGAACTCTTTACTCATGACTTATGAAATGCATCTTTGCAAAGACCAAACCATCATACTGGAGGAGGTCAAAGTTTATTGATCTTAACTACTTGCGCTTGAAATGAGGAAAGACCATCTTTGTTATTCCTTTCACATTCTGAAATAAGTACATCCCTTGCGATCCCCTTTTGAGCCTGAATAATTTTTCTTTCATGAAAAAATCCCGACTAGGATCATACCCCACACTGGGGGGCAAGAAAAAATTTCAATGAGAAAAAAGAAAAGTCGTGAGGAAGCCAAAAAGGCATAAGAGCTCAAGAAACTCAAATGCTAGGGGGCATGCCCGAATCACTAGAAAAAATGACATCCAAGATAAAGTGAGTATGCCCTAGCAAAGCAATAAAAAAGAAGAAGCAGCAAATTAAAGAAGTGCGGCAAAAGAAAATAGAAATGACGTCAAGAGTCAAACTGTTGATAGTGATCCTTAGTCTTTAAAACCCTGAAACACTCTTTAAGCCTTATGAATCCTTTTCTTTCATAGCCAAAAACCACAGCCTACGTTACGTCCCTGTAAAAATCCTTTCTAATCAAGCAAGCAAGCAACCGAGAACAATAAACAATGCTCTCCAAATGCAAAGAATACTTTTTCATAAGATTCATGACATCAAGAATAAACTACTCATTATTATTCATGCTGATAAAAATGAATGATTCAAAAAGAGACAAATTTTTCTCATACAAAACCTCGAGCTTTTTCTCGAGCCCTTCACTTTGAAACAAAAGGTCATCTCATGACGTATTTTCACTGAAGATCTCATTGCCAAACACAAGAGCAAATAACCTCTTTTCCAAGAAAGAAAATAACCAAATAGTTGCAAGATTTTAAAAGCAAATTGTTTTAGATTCACATCGAAATAATTTTTGTTTTCAAAATGCAAGATCAAGATTTCAAGATTCATTCTAGACACATATTCCTTCACTAAAATGAACAAAAAGAGAAATGAGAGAATGGTCTTTTAAAACCATTATTTGTCTGAGTCGCTGGTAAAGTACACTTGGGGGCAATAACCAGTACAAGAGGGCAACGTTGTATTTTCTCTTCTAAAAAAGACAAGAGAGGAATATTTCCTACAACCAGACAAAGGGGGCATTTTGGTTTACAAAAAATAGCTTAATCCTTTCAGCAAGTGACACCGAATGTTTCTAGCAGTGAAACGAGGGGTAATGAATAAGTCCTCTCAAATTATTTGACGAGTCAGAAATCTTCAGCAAATAAGTGGGTCGCGATGGGCACCACAAAGGTTGAGTTGCACAAACAAATCTGGAAATAGACTTACATGGGCCAACTCAAGTGGGCTAGAAGCCAAGCGACAAAGATGACCCAAATCAAAGGTAGCAAGTCCTCATTAGTCAAGCAACGAGAAGACTAAGAAGAAATGGGGGCCTATATTTCAAAACAGGTAAAGATGCATGCATATCATCTAAAGACATTGGATAATGAGTTTTTTAAATTTCATATGAGAAAATTCCAATGGAATCCATCAAGTGGAAGGCCAACTTGAAATGGCCAAAGATCGAAATTGCTGTTAAATGTTTTTCATCTTTGAGAATTTTTCAACATGGGAAGGCCGCCCATAAGAAATAGGCCATCTGAAAAATCTTCATGCTTTTCTTTCTCTTCAAGTGCCTTTGAGCACTTGCTTTCCTTTTCAAGTGCCTTTGAGCATTCACCTTCCTTCTCGAGTGCCTTTGAGCATTCACCTTCCTTCTCGAGCGCCTTTGAGCCCTCGCTTTCTCTTTCAAGTGCCTTTAAGCACTTGCCTTCCTTTTTGAGCGCCTCTGAGCACTCGCTTTCCTTTTTGAGTGCCTTTGAGCACTCGCTTTCCTTTTGGAGCGCCTTTGAGCCCTCACATTCTTTTGAGTGTGTCTTTGAGCCCTCATTTTCCTTTTTTTACTTGGGTAAGTCACCCATCATAATGAGACCACTTCTAAAAAAAAAAAAACCAAAAAAACAAAAAAAGTGGGTCGTCTTCCAAATGATTTGTTTCTTGATTTCTATATCTCTCTATAAAGGTCATGTGTCCATCTATTATTTTCAAGACTAAAAAAAAAAAAAAATAGGTCGTCTTCCAAATGACTTATTTCTTGATTTCTACATCTCTCTGTAAAGGTCGTGTGTCAATTTATTGCTTTCAAAGTTTTCAAGAAAAAAAAAAGTTCTTTTTGTGTTTACTTTTCTTTATAAATTTACTACACAAAGCTAAAGGAAAATGAAATTTTCCAATAGCTTTGCATAGTAAATATTATAAAGAGGGGGCAACTGTCATAACTCAATTTTTGACCAATTTATTTTTATTATTATTATTATTTTATTTAATGAAAACAAAAAAATTGATGAAAATAATAATGATGAAAAAAAACAAGTAAAATGAAATAAATGAAGAATGAATTAAAATTTGGGTTAAGGGCAACAAGAATTGATAAGTTTTGAGACTTAATTTAATTCATCCAATCAAGGGTTTAATTGGAGAATTGATAAGTTTTGAGATTTAATTGAGCTTGGAATTAATTTAATTAATTAAATTAGGGGCTTAATTGGAGAATTGATTAAGTTTTAGACTTAATTGGACTTTGGATTTAATTAAATTAATGAAATCAGGGACTTAATTGAAGAATATCAAAGTTTAGAGTTTAATTGGGGTCCAAATTGCAAAACTTAAAATCCAAGGACCAGCTTGAAAATGGCGCGGAAATACAAGGATCCAATTATATTTTATCCAGGGGCTTGATTGCATCATTTCAGAACTTCAGTGACTAGATTGCAAATGGCCATTCCCATCACACAAACGGCGCCGTTTCTAGAAACCAACCATCGCCTTCTTCGTCTCCTTCCACAGGAACGGTTTCTGCAGTAATGGCTTTGAAGCCGTTTCAATTGCAGAGATGCTTGGCATTCCCTGGCTATAAAGCCAGAGAAGATGCGAGAGCGCAAGAGGAGGGGAAGAAAAAAAGACAGAACCGGGGGAGACTGGGAAAGGACACGAAAAAACCAGGGAAACGGGGAGTAATAAACAGAACCGAGAGGCAGAGAGGGGGAAAAACAAATACCCAGAGGCTAAAAATCCCAAACGAAAAAACCTAGTAGACAGGGGGGGAGAACTGGAAAAAGAAAGCAGAACTGAGAGCAGGGGAGAGCATGAATGAAAACAGAGAAGGGACCTAAAAATAGAGAAATAGGGAGAGGGCGAAAGGATAGTAGGCCGGCTTTGTCTTTGTTCTCAAAACGCAAGTGAAGTGCAGGGAAACTGCAAAGGCTGGTCAGCCTAATTATTCATCTCCAGACACACACTCCAAACCATCAGAGGAAGTAACACCGGGAACACCACAAAACGCAAGGACAGAGAAGAACTAAGAAAAACAGAAGCACAGGGACAGAGAAGAACTAAGAAAAACAGAAGCACAGGGACAGAGGAAGAACTAAAAAAATGGAGGAACAGACCAAGAACCACAGAGAAATGGAGGACGAACAGTGACCAGAAAAAGAAGAACCACCCGAGAGAACCGGCTTCGTCTTCACCTTCAGGAGCAGCGTCTTCACCTTCAGGAGCAGCAGACCAGGCAAGTAAACTTCTTTTTCCCCGCTTTTCATTTTAATTCACCGCCTACTGTTTACTTTGAATTTTAATTCACACATTCTAAAACTTATTTCCTCTATTCTACTCATGCACGCGTGAAATCACTTCACGCGTGCTTTCTTTGATTTTTGCCCAGCCGGGTCACTGGCTTGGGCCAGTGACCGAGCTGGGCTGGCTGGGTCTAGCCCAGCCCATATGGGCTGAGCTGGACCCAGCCTCAAAAAATAAAAAAAATAAAAAAATAAAAAATATGCATGCATGAATAAAAATAATATAAATTTATTGGTTTATTCACTGACACCAGAGTCAGGAATAAAAATACCGGTTTAAATTTATATTATTTTTATTCGTCGTATTTTTATTTTGTTTAGCTAGAAAAATAAAAAAATGTGTGCATGCGTAAAAATAAATTTATTTTTTATTTATTTATTTACTAGCGCTAGAGTAAGGAATAAAAAAAATATTGATCTAGTTTTTTTTTCGTAGCTACGAATTTTTACCAATGCCAGAGTTGGAATTATTCGAGCTTGAATATTCACTGGTGCCAGAGTCAGGAATATTATAAACTATCATCATAGCATAAACTAATAAACATTTAGCAATTTAAGACAAAATCAGCAATGCAGTCTGTCTTAGGCAGAACGTTTAAGGGGTGATAATATCTTCCCTTTTACGTAACTAATCCCAAGCCATAGAATCTCTGTTAACCAGTTAGGGTTCCTAGTGACCATAATACTAGGTGGCGACTCCTCAAATAAGATATTTTCCCCTAAAAGAACCAGATGCCAGAAATCCGTTCTTTTTCCATAATTAATTCAAGAGAATTATATTTTGTGGGCCGCCGCGATGTCGGGTGCGACAAAGGTTATGCCTCTACCAACAACGATGTTAGCATTGTTGGTGTACTTGGTCACACACTAGGCTAGCACGCCAATAATAGATAGGTAGTAGTCAAGGGCTAACACCCCACTATAAAAGCACTAGCTTAACTGACAAGCCTAAAACAGAGCGAGGCTACTACCTCGTATTGTTGTGGAAGTTATTGCTAGTTGGCAAGTGTGCCTACATGCCTACTAACACTGGTGGCAATGAAGAGAAAAGGGAAAAATTATAAAAGTGTCATGATTGTTCTCGTGTACATATAAAATGTTGATTATAGATTAAAATTAAAATACAGAATAAATTAATTATAGAATTAATTTCTTCTAATGGATTAGGATTAAATTATGTTATTTAATTTCAAAATTGATTTTTATATTATTTTTATTTTTTGTAATAAAAATACATTTAAATCTTATAAAAAAAAGATTCACCTCAAAAAATATTTGTTGCATTAGCTATAAAAACTTATTATTTAACTTAGCATAATAGGTTGATGCTTGAATTTTATAATTATTATTATGTTCCGGTACTTTCTAGAAATATCATATCTATTTTTATTTAGCTTTAAATGAATTTAAATTTATTATTAAAGGCCAATGTTGTTCATTTTATAATAATGATGTTTATTATGGATTTGTTATTTATACAAATAATTTGTATATACTTGATTTAGATATGTCCATATTCAATGTAAACAATAAGAAGAATATATTATATAATCAATATCTATCATATTTATAACATTGTAGACTAGGTTATGTCAACAAAAAAAATAACTAGTTATATAAAGAAGAATATTTTGATCCTTTTGATTATGAATCAAATAAAAATTTTAAAATTTATTTATTGAGTAAGATGATTAAAATATCCTTTATTGAAAAAAAAGAAAGAACAAATGAATTGTTAGGTCTAATATATACAAATATATACATATTTCATTACATTCACTTATATTCATTTTGTATATGGTTATGTGTATAAGATGAAATACAAGTTTGAATCATTTGAGAGGTTCAAAGAATTTAAAAATAAGTTGAAAAATAAGTTGAAAATAATATCAAAATACTTCAATCAACTCGTGGTGAAGAATTCTTGAGCCAAGAATTTTAGAATTATCTAAAAGAGAATAGAATTCTCTTATAATGTACATCTTCTAAAATACTATAGTATAATAGAGTTTGTAAAAGGAGAAATTGCATCATGTTGAATATTGTAATGCATGATGAGCTATGTAAATCTTCCACCTTCTTTCTAAGGACTAATACTTACCTTTTAAATATAGTTCTAATAAAATATGTTGATAAGACTCAATATAAGATATAAAAGGATAGGAAACCAAACTTATCATACTTAAATATTTGGGTATTTGATGTTTATGTGAAGCATATAGTATTTAAAAAATGAAGTGCTAAATAAGATAAATAAAATTTAATAGGATATTTAAAAAAAAAAACTAGTAAATATTATTTCTATCATCTTGTTGAGCAAAAGATATTTGTCTCAAAACATTCGACCTTTCTAGAAAAAAAAAATTTCTTCTTAAAAGGAGAAGTGGAAGGAAAATAAAACTTCAAAAATTTCAAGAGCCACAAACTAATATCTAAATAGAACCTAAGCTTAAAGTTGTAAAATTTTATGTTCAGTTTAAAGCTCAAAAAACATAGCAACTTTGTAAATCAAATAGAACATGTCATGCACCAATGAGATATAAATTTCTCATGAAAGCTAGAAATGATGAATTATACATATATGATGAGCCTACTAACTAAATGAAAGAAATACTTAATATTGATTTAGAAAAATAGCTTAATATTATGACATCTAAGATAGATTTTATATACACCAACCAAGCATGGACCTAGGATGATCCACCTGAAGGGAAAAACTTAATGGTTGTAAGTTGATTTACAAGAAAAAAAAAACACTAATATGGATTGCAATTTTCAAATATACAAAATTAAACTAGATGCCAAATGTTATAGAAAAAGGTAGGGAGTTGACTTTGATTAAACTTTCTTGTTGATAGTTATGCTAAAATCCATAAGGATTGTACTTATAGTTGTATGCCATGATTATGTGGGATCCTATTCTAGTATATGAGATAAATAACCTATGTATTGGCAATAAATACAATCTTTATCTTTAATATTCATTTAAATTTTATTAATTAGTCTAGAGTAAAATAAATTTCTTGAGACAAAAATATCTATAAAAACATTATAAAGTGGTTACAATTATGTGGGATCCTATTCTATCAAACCAATATTTTCAAATGTTCATAGTCATTAATTAAAGTTGTTAAGGTTGGTACATATTATGTTTTTTTATTACAAAAAAAAATAGTTATTTTCATAAACTGAGGTACAAAGGATACTTGAATATATAGGTGTTTGTTAAATTTGTACAATGAATTGAACTATATGAGGATTCTAGATAAAAAAATTACTCGTGTTTATAAAAAAATTCATGTGGCAGTTGAGTAAGTGATCTTAGCCTTGAAATTATTAAATTATCTTATATAGAGAATGAAATATATTGATTCGGACTATAGGTTGCATTAATCAAAGGTAACAAATGGACAAATATGGGGTATAAAGTGAAATTTATAAAGATATATGAGTGATCAAGAGAAGATTTATCATCTTAGGTAAATTAAAAAATATGTTCCATATGTTCTCCAATACTATTGATTATAAAATCCTTGTACAATATGGAATGAGATTTGAAAAGGTTTTCAAATATTATTTAAAGAATCAATGAATGTGGTGTTGATAACAAATATAATTTGACAAAGCATACACACTTCATGCTCAAATATCTAAATTAAAATATTTTTAATGAAGCGATAATAGTTATACTGTGAGACTAGTCACTAAAAGGTTAAGTTAAATCATATATTACCTTCTTATTATTTAAAGGATCATTACATGTTGCTTAAAGCTTCACTTGATCTTCAAATATAAATCAATCAATTTGTTGAATTGATAATAAGTTAAATTATTTTATTTAATATTATAGTTTATATTTGGATTAATATATTAGGGATCTCATGGGTCACATATATGAAGAATTATTGGTAAAAAATTAAACTCATATGACTAATCAAGCACGACTTAATTCCATATTAGTATATAAAAATCGAATTGATCATTTTTTTAGGAGTAGAAATTAATATAATGGATTACAACTCTAAACTTATAAAAATTATAGTTATCAAACTCGGCTCGTGGGTTGACCCGGCCAAGGGGCAGGGTCCCGGGTTTCATGGGTCAACTCGGATCAACCTGGAAAAATTTAAAAAATATTTAAAATTTTAATATTTCATATGAAAAAATTAAGAAAAAATCCATATGAATATAGGCTATACATATTGTAAATAATGATGTTTAAAAGAATATTTTAAAAAGTTTTATATCCCACATTGAAAAGATAATATGTTAAAAAAATTATCCTATATTAAAAAAACATAACTTTTCTCTTGTGAATATAGAGTATATATACTAAAGGGATTCAAATCCCACATTGAAAAAATATTATATTATCTTTTTAAGTTGAAGTATTTAAACCAAAAGATTTTTTTTATCCCACATTGAAAAAACATAATTTTTTTTCTTGAGAACATAGAGTATATATATTAAAGGGCTTCAAATCCCACATTGAAAAAATATTATGTTATCCTTTCAAGTTGAAGTATTTAAACCAAAAAATGTTTTATCCCACATTAAAGAAACACAACTTTTTTCTTATAAACATAGAGTATATATACGAAAGGGCATCAAATCCCACATTGAAAAAATAATTTTTTTCTTGGGAACATAGAATATATATACTAAAGGGTTTCAAATCCCACGTTGAAAAAACATAATTTTTTTCTTGTGAACATAAAGTATATATATGAAAGGGTTTCAAATCCCACATTGAAAAAATAACTTTTTTCTTTGGAACATAGAGTATATATACTAAAGGGTTTCAAATCCTGTATTGAAAAAATAAAATATTTTTCTAATATTTTATATAATGAACTTTAATAGCCAACTAAAAAACATATAAAAAAAGAGGGGTATAGGAGAAAAATCACATTTGAAAAAAAAAAAACATCAAGTCTCACTCGGGTCATGGTTCGACCCGCCAGGTCAACCAGGTTTTGCGGGGTTGTTGCACTGACCGGTCTTTTAAAAAATCCAGACCAGTCCAGCCACCAGGTCAACCCGTTAGGCCGATCTAGATTTAATAACAGTGATAAAAACCAAGGACTTGATTGCATAAACTTTTATTAATTATCATGAAATAAAATATATGATATTTTTTAGGGAGGCAAATTGATATTTTGTTATTAATAGAGTTATGAGCTTTTCCCTATAAATAAATTATTATTCCTCATATTTTTTGACAAACTATATACATAGAAATACAATATAGTAGATTTGAGAGCAAAGAACAAAAAGAAAACGAAAATACTAGCACTTAAGACATAACAATTGCTCTCTTAAAAGGGTTTAGGAGATTTATAATCTAATTATTCGTGTGGATTACTATTAGAGACTGGATAATTAAACAGTTGATGATTTGCAACAACCTAACCTTAAAGAATTAATCAAGCACTCGAAGAAAGAATTAACCTTCAAATAATTTTTGTGCAAACCCTAAATAACCTTATGTCATCTAACAGGATCTAGAGGACTCTTGATAAAATTTAGTAGTATTTCTTACTTTTAACAAACCTAAGAAACCTAATATTAAAGGCATCACATCTCACTATATCCATTTTACTATTATTGTATAGATCACCTAAAAATAAATAATTATTCATAGTATTTTGAACATTTTTATTGGTTTTGAAGATTTTTATTAAATAATATTTTTTTAATCTTGTATTGGTTTTGGAGATTTTTATTTTTTAGTATTTTGAAAGATTTAGTTGGTTTTGAGGGTTTTTATTTGTTTCTATAATTTATTAATGCAATCCAACTTATACGAAAGGATCCATTATTAGTTTTAGTAGGGTCAATCACTATGGCTAGGCAAAGAAATTCAAGAAAGCCAGGTTAAGGTGGACTACAAAAGAGCAACAACAACAAAAAATAAAAAGAACAAGCTCTCGTAAATTTGATTTATATTTAAGATGGGCTTGAAAACCATGGATTTCAACTTAGGGAGTAATTCGGCATCATTGGGCTTGTTTTGTTAAGTATTTTATGTTTCCAAATCCATCATGAAAGTCATAAATTTTTTAGCCAAAGAAAATATAATTTATCAAGGAGTTAATCTATCAAGGAGATCTAATTGGAAGGAAAATCCTACTATACCTTGCACACTATAGGTGGCGGCAAAATAGAATTATTATGGCAAGAGAATTTCCTAGTCTAATTTTTAAAAAGTAGTGGTGGAACTATAAAATAAAATTTCATAATATTTATTTTATTATTTTCATGTTATTTAGTTTGTTTTTTAGGGTTATTTTGGGCATAATTTAAATTGGATGAAGTGAGCCCATTAAGTTATCTTAGGAGATTATTTTCAAAAGTATAAATACTTTTTTGTAAGACTTGATTTTCATATTGGAATATACATTAATTGCCGCATATTGAAACATAGAGAATAAGATGTTTTTTTCTTACTTAGTTCTTCATTGAATTACACTCCTCAAAGAATTTATCAATCTTTATTTTGATTTTACATTTTTTATGCTCGTCTTCAAGTGAGGACCTTGTGTGAGTGTGATTATTATAGTCTTGGTATCTTAGGGCAAGTCACCCCCTTGTGTCATGCTCAATTATCAATCTCGAACCTGAATTAGATAAATTTTGAGTCCACGAATTCAATTAAAACATTATGCTATGATTCACATCATTTATGTATTTGATTATTATTGTTTTGTAGTAAAATAATATATTGAGTAACTAAATTATATATATATATATATATATATATATATATATAAATAAAAAAAAAACTTAGAAGGCCATGGATCTACACATACATGATTTATTGGCCCCTAAATTTCTTAGTTTCTTTCTTTAATTTTATTTAGCTTATTTAGTTTTTGAATATCCTAAAATTAATTTCTCCTAAAATCAATTATTACAATATTTTAAAACATTTAACAATACCATATTTTTTAAATAAGATTAGATAATTTTACTACTAATGTTAGTAATTATTAATGAAAGTAAATTTATGAATCTAATGTGTATAATTTGTTTTTTTTTTTAAATATTAGAATCCAAGAGAATTTAAGTCTCCTTACCATTTAACAACTAAAATTATTAAATCTTATTTAATATTTTTTTATATTTTGTTAACATTAATTATAATTTTGTTTTTCGTAATCAATCTTTTTTTTAATTGAAATTTGGTATTGAAATTATATTAATTATTTATTCAAAAATAAAAATATAAAGACAAATAAATCATTTTAAAAAAAAAAAGGAAATTTGACTGGGAGGTAAAAATTAAATATTTTGATAAAAAAAAAATATAAAAATGCCTAGAATTTGTATTTGAATTATTGAGTTTATCTTTTTATTTTTAATTTAGTAAACTAATTTTTAAAAAAATACTTAAATATATTATTAATTACAAGCACGATAACACTTATTATTAATAATAATTATTTTAAAATCACTATTTCTTAATTGAAAAGATATTAATAAAAAAATAGAAAATATTAAATAGCTGACACGCGCTTTATCGGATGAAAAACAAATTAAGCAAAAACATAAATGCACATGTGCTTCTAATGTGTTTTTGGCATTAAAAAAATTAGTTTCGAACAAAATATAATTATCTATAAAACAATTAATAATATCATCAGAAAAATGTCATAATAGTCATTGAAGCAATAGCATACTACTTCTTTAGAAGCATGTTTTTTTCCAATAAAAGTCACTAACAATCAAAATAAAGGTTTCTCAAAAATTTCAATCATTTGAGATAACTAGGGAAAATGCATATTTTCAATCTAAATTCAATTTCCTTATCAATGCATCTTTTGATTATTTTGATAAAACAATGTTTTTTAATTGCAATCATTATTCTCTAATAAAAACCTATTATGATCTTAAAAGAAAGTTTAGAAAAACTAAAATAATGACTGAATAGTTTGTATGCAATCAAAGGTTAGAAAAAATAATAAATTCGATAAAATTTTATTCAAAATTTATTTAAAAAGATTTAAACCAGTATTTTTAAAATGATTATTTATGAATTTGTTTTTCTAAATTTGATGATACAAATTGCTAACATTGCCATGAAAACCTTTAATATTATCAAGAATCATGGAAAAAATGAATAATAATTAAAAAAATAATACCAATATATATATAAAGAAACAAAAAAAAAATCAAAAGGGGCGAGGTCTGGGCATATGGCCCAGATAAAAGAATGCTCGGAATGTGTGGGCCTGCTAGGCCAACCCCGCATACTTGAGCTTCTTTTTTTAAAAATTAGTTGAGCGATGCATACCTGATTTTTTGCCGCCTTGGAGGTGGCTGAAAATTGAGTTGTGTATATTTTGACCATAAAACTCTATTTTCACCTAAAAACAACGGCAAACACTCATAACCTCAAGAAACTAATTCAATCAGGAAAAAAAATCAAATCAATTAAACACATAAAATCAAACTAGAAAAAAAAAAAACTTGTTCAACTTTGATATTATGTTTTGGGCTATATAGAAGCCCAAAAACATCTCAATATATCTCATCTAGTCAAGATAAATACTTCGACATCAAATTTGATCATTTTAGTCATTGAAACTTGATCAATCAACCTTTTCTTTTTCGTCTATTATTTTCTATCAACTCTCTCACATATATCTCTTAAACTCAAAGATTGAAAGGTGAACAAAATAAAGTTTTAGGCTAAACCGTTTAATTTCAAAACTAAAAGCACCAAAAAGAAATTTTGAAAATATCCCAAGTCAAAATTAAGTAAAACACTCTAACACCATTTTTTTTTTTTTGAAAAAAATGAGCTTCCATTTTTTTCTTTATTTCAATTTTAGTACCATTATTTTCAATCTTTTTCAAACAACAAAATTGAATTATTTTTCATGAAATCGAGCACTAACCCAATATTGTGATATATTGCAAATTGAAACAAATTATCAATCTCAAATTCTAATCAACACAACATTGAATAATAAAATTAAAAAGAAAAGAAAATTCATGATTGAGAGAGAGAGAGAGAGAGAGGACCAAAGTTGACCAAACAATTTAAAAAAGAAAACAAAAAGACTTATTTTTTCTTTGTTTCAATTTTGATTTCTTGATTTTCAATCTCTTGCAACACAATAAAATTAAATTCTATTTCATGAAATTGAGTATCATTCC
>CM031969.1:34790869-34900001 GCA_018804465.1 Populus tomentosa
ATAATACATTTAAATTGCAACTCAACATCATTAATAATTTCTTTTCAATGATAAATAGAATTCATATGTTAGCCTATAGAATTCGTTCGTTCTTTCACCCCTCATTGACATTATTTTCATTTCCAGAAAAATAAATATTTTGCCCATTATCGGGTATTAGTTCAATTACTGGAAACTAATTTCTTCACTCCAGCATTATTCCCACTTCTGTGAATATAAGTTCATTGCCCGTCATCAAAAACTAATTCCTTCACCCCTTACCAGACATTATTTTCACTTCTGGAAATCTAATTTTGTTGCTCATTACCAGGCATTAGTTTCATTACTGGAAACTAATTCCTTCACCCCTTACTAGGCATTATTTCCTCTTTTAGAAATTTAATTTTATTGCCCATTACCGAGCATTAGTTCCATTATCGAAAACTAATTATTTTGTCTTTTATCGAGCATTATTCCCACTTTTGAGAATCTAATTTTGTTGCCCATTACCGGAAACTAATTCTTTCGCTCTTTACCAGATATTATTCCCTCTTTCAGAAATGTAATTTGTGTTGTCCATTACTAGGTACTAGTTTTATTACCGAAAACTAATTCTTTCGCCCTTTATCAAGCATTATTCTCACTTCCAGGAATCTAATTTCGTTGTCCATTATAGAGCATTAGTCTCATTACCGGAAACTAATTCATCTGCCCTTTGTCGAGCATCATTCCCACTTTTAGGAATATAATTTTGTTCCCCATTACTAGAAACTAATACCTTCACCCCTTATCGGGCATTATTTCCACTTCCAGGGACCTAATTTTGTTGTCTATTATCGAAAACTAATTCTTTTACCCCGTATCAAGCATTATTCCCATTTCCAGGAATCTAATTTTGTTGCCCTTTACTGGATATTAGTTCTATTACTAGAAACTAATTTTTTATGTCTTACATTACAATTCTAACACAGAATATCATTGCATCATCAAAACTATTGTTATAAACTAAGTTAAAAAAGATTGAGGTGCACGACATCTACCTGCTACAAAAACTCTAGTGGTACCTTCCTGGCTGTAGAACTCTTGTGGCTTATCCTATACTAACAGATACACCTCATTATTTTTCATTCCATGTGCATTCCTCCAAATTAATATACTAAATCAATTTCTTTCATCTTAACCTTCATTTCTCATTCAATCCTCATTGAATTTTTAATTTTTCTTGAATTTATTTTCTTAGTTATCTCAATAAAAGAAACTCTTATAACACATACACACACATATCTTCTCAAACAAGGATACCTATAATTAAACAAGCAACTAGGCATATAAATTTCTTCCAATTAGGCATATAAAATTTCTTTATTCCTTAACATGTTCTTCCAAACACCCAACAAAACTCAATAACAATGTTATTAACATTTATAGTTTTATATTCGTATGATCATAGTCATACATATATTATATCATACAAACATTATTATATTTACATCAATTTCTTGATATATTCTTCCTTTACATGAGAATTCAAATATATTCATAATAACATTCATCTTTAGGTTCAATAATTCTCCCTAAATTTCAACAACATAAATGTTTAAGTTAATTTACATAATATAACGAAACTCCTTTAAAATTATTTACTTCATAACATATATATTAATCTACTACAATATCACTTAACAATATATAATTATATTTCAAATAATGTAACCCCTCATTGATTGGCCATTGGGCCTTTAAGGACCCCATGGTTTTTTCTTCATCATTTTTATCTAAAGTAATACCCAACACAACTTAATCTAATCCAATTGATTAATTCATAGTCAATTTATATTTTCCTAAATTTTCACTCTAAACCCTAGCATTAATTTCATGATTTCAACCTCAATTATTATCCATTTTATATGAAATTGCTAGATTAGGTTTAAAACTTCTTACTGAATGATAATCAAGTCTTCAAACCCCAACTAGTCAAAATATTCCATGTTTCCCCTTTTTTTTCCTCTTTTTTCTTCACCTTCTCTTTTTAACTCAATCTTTTATCTCTTTGATCTTTCTCTAATTCTAAGAGTGGATGTATTTTTATCTCTTAAAACACTTTCTTTTCACTCTCTAGCCTTTAGAGGTACAAGAGTAGAAGAAAATGAAAAATAGTCTCTTCTCCCAAAACAGCCCCCTGTCAGTTTTACAAAGATAAAAATAAAAACGGTCTGACTGGTACAGCAAATTGGTCTAGCCGTTTCTCAAAATAACTGAATTGTTTTTGCTATTGGAAAGTTGACATTTTGGCCAAAAACCTTTTCTTCTCTTATCTTCTTTAACACTTCTTTTCCCAATTTATTCTTTTCATCATTTTTTTTTCATATCATCACACTATAATTCCAATGATTTTATTATTTTTATTTATATTTTATTTATCCCAAGATGACTCAAAGCCATAACATCTGATAATTAATGTTTTTGTAGGGTTTATAGTAAATAGATATCGTAGTTAGTTTAATTTAACTCTAAACACCTTGCACATCATAGATAAACCCTCCACTTAAAATTTATTCTTTATATTTTAATCTCTATTTTATCATTGTTACAAACTTTCGAGGTGGGCAAAATATAACTGAAACAACTGCTTCTTTTTGTTACTTTAACCGTAATTATTTTTTAGGCTTTGTCATATAAGTGCTAGTATGTAAATGGCATAAAATTTATACTTTACTATAAACTTTTCTTACTAATATAAAAGATTTTTATCCAATGCTTGCTTCAATATTCCTACTAGCTTTGGAGATATGCTATTAAAATTTAACAATTTACTTTATTTTTATGTTTTAAAAGTATATTTGAAACAAATTGATTTTTTTTCTTTACTTTAAATTAATATTTTTTAGTGTTTTAATATGATTTTGATATACTAATGTCAAAATAATTTTTTAAAAATAAAAAATATATTATTTTGATCTATTTTAATTTTTTTTTTAAAAATAACCACTATCATAATTTCAAACACCCTATACCTCATTAACCTAGCTACACTTTAATAATGATACTCACTTTTTTATTATTTTATTAATATGGGTGTTTGGATTAGCTTGTATGTCTCAGCTAATATCACTAACCTTAAAATTAATAGTCATATAAGTTTCTAATGACGCTAAGATAACTTAAACTCATAATTATTAAAAAATAAATTTAAAATTTAATCAGTTAAGTTTTTCTGGAATTAATGATGCTTACTTCTTTATATACCAAGAGGTTTACTTTCTACACATCAATTATAGATTAAAAAATTGACTTGTTTTTGTACTGACAGGACAACAGCCACCCAAGTTATACTAGATAAATAAAATATGTTAGTGGCAATTTCTGATTACCCCAACATGATTACACTGATAAACTTCTTGCTAAAAAAATAAAGGACTTTCAACCCTCTCGCTGCAAAAGTTCTACATTGCTCAAAATCTGCTTTATTGCAACATTATGCTTTTTAATATACGTTCCTTCAAGTTTTACTCTAAGACATGCTTATTTACTCCTTATTCTGTTAATCTATTTTAAAGTGGACTCAGTGACAATGACGGGTTATTCTTTGACCAAAATAAATTATTTATATAGATATTGGTGGTGCTTGAAAAATAACAATTTCTATCTATAAAGGGTTTGCTAGCCACAACCTTTCAAGAAGTTTTAGGTTCAAGAAATACAATCAAGATGAAAGTAATTTAAGGTGCAACGAAACGTAGATTTTGAATCCCTAAACTTTGTTCAGGTAATTTGTTTAGAGAGTTGTAACAACAAATTGCCAAGGGATTGGTTGTTGTGTGTGCTGATGGATTATGAATGTTATTAGCTTGAAAAAACCATTGAAAATGCTCTATTTTTTTCATTGGGTTTTTTCTATTGTATTTCCAGTTTGTGTGTATGCTATTTTTCAATGTTGGTAGATTCCTGTCTCTCTTTTAGAGTGTATTTAACGCCCAGCTTGTGCTTTTTGCTAAAATTCTTCCCTCTGGTTTTCAATGTTTATGCTTTCGTTTATGCACATTGACACACTTAATAACATTGGTCTCTGCTAAACTTCTTTGATTTTCTTTATTTTATTTTGTTTTTTTAGGGCACTCTCTAAAATTTAGTTGCTTTTTCTTTCTTGTATGTTTGCTCCACTTTTGATTTTGAGTTGTTCCAATCATTGCCTTCTCCTCCTCCTCTATTTTATTATTTTATTAAAGCATGGAAACTTAATGAATGAAATTTTTTTTTTTTTAAAAATAAAAATTTCAAAAAATAAATAGCTCAAAATATATATATTTCAACTTATTTTCTCTATATATCTAAGGACCAGAAAGTTATTTTCAACCCATTTTTTATTATATAACTCAACATATTAATAGAAAATACTAATATATTTTACTTAAAAAATATTAATAAGGTTATATGTCTATAATATTATATCTAAAGTATTTATATCATATGCATAATTATATTTTATAAAACAAACTATATATAAATATATAATATTATAAATTATTATTTTTCCATCATAGCACTTTTCATATCTTATTATTTTTTTATTGTAAGTAGTCAAATATTAACATCTAATATTTTATATATATTGATACATTTTAAAATCAATTAAAATATTAATAAGTAATTTTCCAGTTTATTTTTTTATAATATGATTAAACACTGAAAAATATTTTTAAATTAATTTATTTATTATTAGATATCAAAAAATAATTTATTTTTTAAAAAATTATTTTTTATGAAACCACTATTATTTAAAAAAACTATTTTCTGATAAATAAATAATATATTTAAAATATTTCAATTTTATTAAAACGATTGATGTTTTCTAGAAATAAATGATGTCTTATTATTGTATCTGCGTTTTCTTACAAATAATTTTAAAGATATATTGATCTTATATATATCCATTATCAGCCGCCCTTTCCTATCCTTTATTTCTTTTTTTTTTTTTGGTAAGCCCTATCCTTTATTTCTTTCCCAAACAAGCTTTCAAAAAATACACAACGCCAAACACTCCCTATAGGCCCTGGGGTGAAGTGAAATGAAATCGAAGTGTCAATACACCGAGAGAAACTCCCACACGCATGTAAAGCACGTGTCAACTGTCAGTCTGGACAAAGACTGAAATCCCCACACCTTGACAAGGCCCCGAAATTATAAAATCAAAAACAAAAACCAAACAGCACATTTTGAGAAAAGAAAATTTAAATTTGATAAAAAATCGAATGGCCAATCTTCCTCAATCTCTATCGATGAACGCACCGTTCGGAGTCCCAAGCGCGTCTAATCCAGCCTCCGCCGCAGTAGCCGGAGCTCCGGCTAACAAAGACCGGAAGATGGCATCAGCAGAGCATTTGGTTCTTGACCTAAGCAGTCCTGATCTTCGTGAAAACGCCCTTCTTGAACTCTCTAAGGTAACAACAGCATTACCAAGTAGATGGCTTAATTTTTTTTTCTTAGTGAGGAAATTGAGAATTGAAAATTTAGGATTTTGTTTGAAACCCTCATAATTATGAAAAGAGAATTTAGTGTCTTTAATTGTTTTTATTTAAGAAAAAATAGTTAATTTCATGAGAACTATTCTTTTGTAAAACAGCTATAATACTATAGACAGTTGATTAGGAAGGAATTGTATGATTATTGGCGTAAAACAGATCCGTCACTAGCTCGACACCACCCATGATTTGTGGTTTTTACTCCATTTTATGCAGCTGAGGAAGAAAAAGGCCACCCCTGAACTAGTGAAAATTAGAATTCAAGGCATATTCAAACTTTTCATGCAATAGAACAATTTATAATTAAACAGGATGTGAGCTTTTCTTTTTAAATTGGAGGCCCGTTATCGTTGGATGCAACCTGATAGTTTGTTTTGCATGCAAAGGAACCTTTACCTTGGCTGGCTGCATACATGTGAGAGGGGCAAGTTACCATTTACTTTGTACCAGTTCTTTTCTATATATATATATATGCTTAAACAAGAAATAGATGCACATACACAGCTGGAGGTGGTCCATGTGCAATAGCTTCATTTAAACTTGTTGTGTGCGGATCTTGCCATTTTTTCTCCTTGTGTGGTTATTCCATTTAGTTGTTGAACATTCAAGTGCTGCCATTATAAACTAGTGTCTGCCTTTGCTTTCATTTTTAGAACAAGGATTTATTTCAAGAATTGGCTCCTTTCGTGTGGAATTCTTTTGGTACTATTGCTGCACTCATACAGGTATGCCTAATAAACTTGTGTTTGTTTTTGTTTTCATTTATAGAAGAGAGAATTATTTCAAGATTTGGCTCCATTGTTGTGGAATTCTTTTGGTACTATTGCTGCACTGTTACAGGTATGCCATTTGAAGTCGATATTATCAGATCCTTGCTTAATTATTCTCCCTCTTCGTTCATGTTGAATTGTGATATACTTTAGCTTGTAGAATTTCCTACACAACTTCAAATCTTCATTTTTTTCAATTGGAATTGTAGAAGCTCTCGCTATTTTCCCATGTTTTTAATGCATTATGCTGACAAAAAATAGAATAAACATGTATCATATCAAGGATAGGAAGTGTGTGAATTAGAATGTTCCGTGTTGTAAGGATACAACAATTGCTTCTCTATGATCTGTTGAAACTGGGCAAAATTGTTGATGTTTTATTGCATACATTCATAATTGAGTTAATATTTATTGCTTGTTTATTTTTGGAGCGCTTTTGTGTTTGTTTTTTGATTTTTAGTTTAGCTTTTCAATTGGACCTATGTGACTGGTTTGTGTGATTTTTTGTTTTAATTTTTGTTGGAGCTCAATAAACAAAATAAACACCACTGGTGTTATTTAGTAGTTCTCGTGTCCTTGACACATTGCTCTTTTGTTTTCCAGAAATTGTACATGGTTTAAAACTTTTCAACACTCGAAGTGCTTGGTGTATGTTATTTCCATGATTTTCAACTTTTCCTGTTGGTTATTTCCATGATTTTCAACTTTTCCTGTTGTTTGCAGGAGATCGTTTCAATATACCCTGTCTTGTCACCACCTAACTTAAGTCCTGCACAATCAAATCGAGTTTGTAATGCTCTGGCTCTTCTTCAGGTCAGAGTTTGTTTTCTTGTAGTTCCTTAGGTTGCTGTTATATACTTCTACTTTAGTTTTTTCAACTTTACTTCTTACCCTTTATTGGTAATTTATTCTGTGCATATATTGTCATATATTTCCCATCTAGAGATTATGATTTGAGATATTGAACACTTCTAGGTATTCAAATGAAGTAGTATTATATGCTCACATTCTCAATGCTTTTGGTGGTGTGGGGGTTAAAAGTTCAATTTATCAATGATTAAAAACTTAATATTCTGGCTTCTTGCTGGAATCTCACTTTTATTATTTTGGGAAATATTATGCATGCTTGACATTCGACAGATTCAAATATCACTTTCCATGGGGCTATCTATTACCATAATTATTGCCAGCTTGTTGACATGTTTGAGCATAGAGGAGATGATGTAGGTGTTTATATTTAAATGCATCTATTAGAAGGGGGACAATGCAGAAATTATTTTTCAAAGCATTTCTATAAATGGTTAAATTATTTGTGGAATTTTATGTATCGTAGTGTTTTCCCAGAGAACTAAAGTATTTATTGACGGTATTTGAGAAAAATGAAAACTCAAAACTAAAAATAAGAAGTAGAGAAGAAAAAGAATATGCTTGACAAATTGTTTTTTCTTTTGTCTGATTTCATCATATGCTGCTTGTTTCTGTTTTTCGCCTGCTAATCACTTGGACAAATGTTGAAGTGTGAACCTGGATATTTTAAGTCGTTGTACCTTTTGTGGTTCTTTTTCTTCTATTTCCAGCTCTTAGTTATTTCTAATGCTTATAATCTATTTTATACTTTCTTACAGTGTGTGGCTTCACATCCAGACACAAGAATGTTGTTCCTCAATGGTAACATTCTTGATCTCATTTACTCAATTGAATAACATTTGAGAGGAAAAATCTATTATTCTTGTTTGGATTGTGGCTCAAATTTGAGATAACAATATATAAAGTGTGAAGTTTTCAATTTTCACAACTGGGTGTCTCAACTTCGATTTTTATCAATTGAGTTGCCCATCTGTTAATAATGTCACAATCAAGTGCCTCAATGAATGTCTATTATCAAATTTGTTGACATATCCATTAAATGATGACATGGACACCAAAAACTTACAAGAATACGTGTTTCTTGGGTTAATTGGTGTCATGGCATGCCTAGAGCGATAAAGACCTAATTGTTTTGTAAGATTCTGGCGTCCATGTCATCATTTAAAAAAAAAACACATGCAAATTCCTAACGGATGTCCACTGAGGCACTTAATTGTACCTTTATCAATAGTTGAGCAACTCAATTGATAAAAATTGAGGTTGAGACACCCAATTGTGAAAAGAAAAATTGTTTAGACAGTTAATTTATATTTATCTCCTCAGATTTTGTTTTATGGGAACAATAATTTTTTCAGTACGTTGTGGAGATGATAAATTCTGTTTAATGTGTTGTATTCTTCGAAGTGACTGCTTTTTTTCCACTGCAGCTCATATACCTTTATATCTGTACCCTTTCCTGAATACAACTAGCAAATCAAGGCCTTTTGAGTACCTAAGGCTCACTAGTTTAGGTGTCATTGGTGCCCTAGTGAAGGTACTTCATCCTTTCTGATATCCTATGTCTCAAACTCGTGATTTTCATATTCTTTATTATTTTATAGTTCAATGTCTGAACCTTTTTGGAGTTAACCATCATAGCTTCACAGAACAATATATGTGTGGGTCGGTTTCTCATAAAAAAATGATATATGTATGGGTGTGTGCATTTATCCACATAACTCTATCTATGTATCACTTGGCACAAACAGGTCAACATTTATTCAAGCAAACAAACGTTATATTGTTAAGTTAACTTTGTTGCATTGATCTCTACATCGAAGCTCATGTTTTTGTTGCTTTTGGTATCAAGTAGTTCAAAATTTTGATCTTATTTCTTCTCTGTTCTTTACCAGGTTGATGATACAGAAGTTATTAGTTTCCTTCTTTCAACTGAGATTATTCCACTGTGTCTGCGTACTATGGAGATGGGAAGTGAATTGTCAAAAACAGTTGAGTGTTGTTATTTACATCCTTCTGTTTTTCCAAATATTTCAAAAACCTTATTCTGATTCTGTTTACTTTCACCATTTATGCCTTTGTTTGGATGTTTGTTTGGTGGACAACTGACCCGCTGGAGACACATGGTGATAATGAATTTATTCAGTTTTCTTAAAGAAAAACTTTAGTGCTTTAGAAAATGTTTTTCAAATATCTGAGTTCAATCTATTAAAAATATTGAGTTATAGTATAGAGTTATTGTGTAGAATTCCCAGGTTAATTTTAATTGTGGAGTTAATTGAACTTCTATCAGCACTTTGGTGTAGGAAAAATTGAGATTTCTGCTATACAAAGGATTTGTGGTGAGCTAGGGTTTTCTATTCATGGAATTAGAGTAGAATAAGCTTGTTTAGGAAGCAATAAGGAGAAATTAGGCGGGTGAACAGTGATTCGGTTACTGCAGCAGCGATACTTTTAAGCAAGAAAGAAGAATAATTACGAGAAAATAGAACAAGAGAAAGAAGAAGAAACCTCAGGCACCAAGCTTTCAAAATAACTCTGAAACTCAATTTATTTCATAAATCAACTCTGCTGAAACATAAAACATAGTATCCTTATACATAGAGATTAAGACTAGGATTACTAATCCTCACTTGACTAGCAAAGAAACTAAACAGGAATAAACTATTAAAGACCAAGACTCCAAAATCCTAAATAAGAAGACTAGACCTTCAAGTAATTCTCATAATTACTAAAACGCTCCTGATTCACCAGAACATGCAGTAATTGTTGACCGAAAAAACTTCTTGCTTGATGAAGAATCAATTAATGTAGCTTTGGGTTTCCAAACTGAAGTGTTTCTCCAAGAATAACATAGCTACTCCATCACATTTCCTTGTTCAGACAATGAAATCAATATCTTTAATTGTATGTTATTTTTCAAGTCGCCATAGGGTTAATGACTTGTTTTCAAGGCTAGTGGAACCAAAAGATATCACTAACCTAAATTTCATCAGCTATATTATGTTTTTAACAACCTAGATTTCCAGAAAGTTGGGCTAATGTTTTCGCTTACCATTTTTCACTTGTCAAAATATTGAAACGGGTTTGTCTGCTCTGATTTCTTCACACCAGCTTTGAAATGTTTTCCGTCTTGGGATGCCCATTCAGAATGAAATGATACAATGTCCTGTTTCTTTTGTTCCACTCGATTCTTTTGGTTGCTATGCAGCTCCTTGAAATGGTCCTGAGGTTGCTAATACAGATCTTCTTGAAAGTTTCAATCTGTGCACTTACTTCTTACCAATTATGTGTACAATTGTTCAATCATATGATCTCTTGTTGAAATGCAATGGAGAGTATGATTTTCATGAACCTGTAATATTAATGAGATGGGATGTTTGAAAACACATTACAGACATGTGGTTCTGTGATGGTAAGCTACTATATGATCGAGTTTTCTCCTTTGTTCTTAAATAACAAATGGCTTGTCACTATACATGTGATAAGATAATTGTGAATAATAATCTTTCAGCTAGAGTTCTCCTTTCTGTTGGCAGGTTGCCACATTTATAGTTCAAAAGATTTTATTGGATGATGTGGGCCTGGATTATATTTGCACTACAGCAGAACGGTTTTTTGCAGTGGGCCGAGTTTTGGGGAACATGGTTGCAGCACTTGCTGAACAACCGTCATCACGGTTATTAAAACATATTATCCGATGTTATCTTCGACTTTCAGATAATCCAAGGTTGTTACATTTCCAAATAAACAATGGCTCCAAGCAGTCAGTTGGCTCTGTACTTCTTGCTTTGATTGTGTTGATGATTCTTCATTTATAAATTATTTGTTTTGACTTCATGTTTCCATTGGATGTTTTTTGTCCTTGGAATTCAGGGCCTGTGATGCATTGCGAAGTTGCCTGCCAGACATGCTGAGAGATGCCACCTTCAGTAGCTGCCTACGTGTAAGTACAGCTTGTGTAATTGTTAATATTCCCTTTTCTATTACCTTAGGAGTCATCTGGAGGATAGTGATTTTTAGCTTGTCCATAATCAGGTGAATTTTGACTGAGGCAAGGACTGTAAGCCATTTATATGGTTTGAAATTCCTAACAAGCAGTTAGCAACCTTGTCTTGATTACTGCCACACTGATTGAGATTCTACAGCTGCTTTTATAGGCCAGTTTTTGTTTTTGACAGCAACAATTGGAGTACTGCATTTGAATCCATTGATAGAAATTTCACCCCTACAGTTTGCGATGTGCATGGTCTGGCTGTTGAATTGAATTGCATGTGCTTGATTGTTCTATCGATGAAGTTGATCATGTGGCATATCTTTATGTTTAATCGAAACATGAGTTGTTTTTAACAGAATGGTTTGAATTGTCAATAGAAAGACTCAAGTCAAGCATATAGCTGTTACAGCTGTATGCTTGAATAGGAATATAAATGATTGAATAGGAAATAGGAAAGTCAAGCATACAGCTGTATGCTTGAATAGGAAATAGGAAATTTACCTTATTTTAGATTTCTAGATTTCCTCTTTGTAATGATGATGTACAGCACAACATTTTCTATATAATGAAAGCCTAGTCGAAAGGTGAAGGCAATTCAAACCATTCTGTTATGGTGTCAGAGCTTGGTGTTTTCTCACAGAATTCTTAAGATTTTTTTTTTTGTTTTCTTTCTTAGTCATAGCTTTATGGAGAAGTCAGATAATGTTTGTGTCAGATTTACTGGCAAAAATTATGCTGCTTGGACATTCCAGTTAGAGATCTTTCTCAAGGGAAAGGAGTTATGGGGCCATATAGATGGCAGTGACAAAGACTTGGTTGCTGAAGGATCTGTGGTTGCTAAGGCAGCATGGGCTGCCAAAGATGCACAAATCATGTTCTGGATTCTCAGTTCTATGGAGCCACATCTGATCCTTTCTTTGCGTCCTTATAGATCTGCAAAGGCTATGTGGGATCATCTCACACAAGTTTATAACCAAGACAACAATGCTAGGCGTTTTCAGCTTGAGTTGGCTATTGCCAACTATACCCAAGGAGATATTTCTATTCAAGATTACTATTCTGGTTTTCTGGCTTTATGGAGTGATTATTCTGATCTTGTTACAGCCAAGGTTTCTGCAGAAGGTGTGCTGGCAGTGCAGCAAGTCCATAAAATCAGCCAACGAGACCAATTTCTGATGAAATTGCGACCAGAATATGAACCAGTTTGTGCCTCTCTAGTCAATCGCGATCCTGTTCCATCCTTGGATGCTTGCTTTGAAGAACATTCAACGGACGTTGCTCTTGCTTGCTCCATAATGGTTTGAGCATGGAGACGCTGCTCTTCACGCAATAGTTCTCCAAAGCAAGCATCCAAGGATGGAACAGGATCGCGATTGACTAGAGAGGCACGAACTGGTTCATATTCTGGTCGCAATTTCATCAGAAATTGGTCTCGTTGGCTGATTTTATGGACTTGCTGCACTGCCAGCACACCTTCTGCAGAAACCTTGGCTGTAACAAGATCAGAATAATCACTCCATAAAGCCAGAAAACTAGAATAGTAATCTTGAATAGAAAGATCTCATTGGGTATAGTTGGCAATAGCCAACTCAAGCTGAAAACGCCTAGCATTGTTGTCTTGGTTATAAACTTGTGTGAGATGATCCCACATAGCCTTTGCAGATCTATAAGGACGCAAAGAAAGGATCAGATGTGGCTCCATAGAACTGAGAATCCAGGACATGATTTGTGCATCTTTGGCAGCCCATGCTGCCTTAGCAACCACAGATCCTTCAGCAACCAAGTCTTTGTCACTGCCATCTATATGGCCCCATAACTCCTTTCCCTTGAGAAAGATCTCTAACTGGAATGTCCAAGCAGCATAATTTTTGCCAGTAAATCTGACACAAACATTATCTGACTTCTTCATAAAGCTATGACTAAGAAAGAAAACAAAAAAAAAAATCTTAAGAATTCTGTGAGAAAACATCAAGCTCTGATACCATAACAGAATGGTTTGAATTGCCTTCACCTTTCGACTAGGCTTTCATTATATAGAAAATGTTGTGCTGTACATCATCATTACAAAGAGGAAATCTAGGAATCTAAAATAAGGTAAATTTCCTATTTCCTATTCAAGCATACAGCTGTATGCTTGACTTTCCTATTTCCTATTCAAGCATACAGCTGTAATAGCTATATGCTTGACTTAAGTCTTTCTATTAACAGTTTTAGAACCACTCTTTTTAAGTTTGAAGTTAGAGTCTTTAGATGGGGATTATAATCACGACACCATGATTAACCAAGTACATGGTTTGCTGACGTTGCTGGCTGGATGCATGCTTGTGTGTTTTATGTGAAAATATTAATAGCTAATTAGGTAAAGAAATTTATTTGTGTTCCATGCCACAAAAATTAGTTAACTGTGTCAGGAATATCAATATTTGGAGTTTCAAATGATGTATAGGTTGTCCCTTTATTTCCCTAGAATAATTTTTCAAAATCAATCATCTTTTTTCCCTGCCCCATCCCCCTTCTTTCTTCCGGCAATAACCAATTTCATGGTCTTTGTACATTGTAACTTCTTCAGGAAGATCCAACAACAAGGCGATGGCTACAACAGCTGCTTCACAACGTGGGAGGGAATCGGGTGGTTCCGGGACTTCAGGCTGGTGGGGGATTTGATCATATGCTGGTGAACTAAGACCGCAATTTTATTTATGTTCCATTGCTTCAAGACCTACTGTCTTCCCTTTTAATGTGCGATAGCGTTTCTGGTAACTGTAATTAACACCCAGAAGAGGAAGCAATGGAAGACAAAAAAAAGCTAGACTAGTTGTTGACTTATCATTGAGCTGGTATTTGTTCTTGTATAATGAAAAGAGAGGTGCTCCTTTGTTTACATTATTGCTAGTCTTTTTTTCCTACCATCAATCTGTTATTTTTTTTTTAAATATTCTTCATTGTCTATTTCTTCTTAACAACATATAATTGCACTTGGACAAAACCTGGTGTCTCCATGTAGCCTCTTATGTTCCATTTCTCTCAACGTCATTACCCATCCAAGCATTGGGCATTGGCTCGACTTTGCCGCCTGCGCTCACCCTTTTTACGGGCCAGATGGCGTGGTGAGGTGATCATAGCCAACTGTGCCAGGTTCCAGTCATCACAATGGATGCTGCTGAGAGGGCTTCCTATTATCGGCCATTAAACTTATCCTAACAGTCAATAAAACCATAGAGGCTATGGTCAAACTTAAGGTAGAGTTGATTTTATATTTGGGGTGGGCGGGAATATTCTGGGCATCACATATCTTTGTAACAAATAAACAACCTGTTCGGTAACGTGGGAGCGTCCACGTTTCCTGCGTTCACTTGTGCAAGCTATTTGGTTAACAGCTACTCATGTTTTAAAACTTTATGGGGCCCACACAAATTGCGTTCTAAATGCAGGGTAAGCAAAAGCAATTGTGGGCTGCTTTTTACCGTTGTTGCTGTTCAGAAAACGCAGCAAACTTTATCAAAAAATTAATTTCACCCTATCTGTCCTTAACTACACCATCATCTCCCCTCCTCTGCAATATTCGTCTCCCTGAGCTCCCGATCCACAGCTGCCCTTTTCTCAAAAAATTAATTCTCCTCCTCGTGATAACACACCCACACACTGTGGGCTGCTTTTTGCCGTTGCTGTTGTTCAGAAAACTCAGCAAACTTTATCAAAAAATTAATTTCACCCTATCTGTCCTTAACTACACCATCGTCTCCCCTCCTTTGCAATATTCGCCTCCCTGAGCTCCCGATCCACAGCTGCCCTCTTCTCAAAAAATGAGTTCTCCTCCTCGCGATTAAACACACCCACACACTCTTCTCGTCCATTCTCTAACAAAGACCGTCACCATTGTTAGCCGAGTGTAGATCAAGCCCATCTGCCACCGATCTGCTGCCATGATGAACTCCTCTCTCGGTTGAAGAAGACATGCACTGACCCAGGTAATTTTATTCGCACTTGACCTAAAAAAAATGTTTAGATCATGTTGTATCAGCTTAAACTAACTGTTTTCTCTAAAAAAAAAAATGTTCTCTTCCTGTGAGTTTTATTTGCAGAACCAACGAGAGCATCGAAATATTATCTTCCTGGAAAGCTCAAGTAGAAGCATCTTACGAAGCTCATTCTCGGTTGCACAAGAAATTACCAGGTTAGTTGCTCTGTTTCGGTTCAACAATTACTGTATATGTCTCATTCTCTTTTTACATGTGATTGTGGTTCTGCGTGGTGTTAAAATTTGTAAATATGAACATTTCCTTACACTTTTATGCATAGATAGGCACAAATACATTTGCTATCCTGTTAAAGACTTTTCGTTTTGATGTGGGTTTTTTTTTTAAATAGAGCTAGTTGGTCATTACCTTCATTGTCTCTACTAAAATTCGATTTAGCATTACTAGAATGATTATTTGTGTTTTTTTTTTTAAATTCGTAAAGGATGTGAATGCGGAGTGTGGAATGTGAAAGGAGGGTGTTCTTTGTTTTCTCAGTAAAGAAGATAGCATATGATTTCACAATATGTGGCTATTGATGTTGTGGAAATTAATAATTTCTTTTGCACCGGTTTATTAGTTTAGTGTGGCATTTAACAGTTTCCAGGACAAGATTTTTTTTGCTGCAATGGAATAAGATGAAGGGAATTTTCAAGGTTTTAAGAGTGTTTGACAAAAGTTTTGGTTTGTAATTTATAGATGAATGCATAAGATTGTGTGGGGATTTTGTTGTTGCAATGAAAGGGAGATGGTGCGTTAAAAAGCTGTCGGTTTTTTCTTATGTTTGTACTTTTTATGCTTGTAATAAATACTATTCGTTCACATGTCAAAGGAATGACATATAAGCTTTCTTTTGTATAATATAAACTGAAGGTTTTCTTTGTCTAAACTTCTGCAAACTTTAATGCTCTATACATCATATATTAATATATTATCATTATCTTGATTGGCATTCAAATTCAAGAAATATTAGTAATACTATGCAATAATAACATTGGCTTGTAGAAACAGTAGTGGAAATAAACATAGCAATTACAGTGTTAAGATGATTATGTTAAGTCTATGTTCTCAAATTTCATTTTGTAGTTCAGGCTGCCATTTATTAATTAAGATAGCTTGTGCATTACATGTCCTTTACATCACCTCTAGAACATTAACCTCTTAATTGTATATTAGACAAATTAGGCAAAAACGAGAACATGGACGATTCTCAATCACAAGATAAGGCTTGTTGGACTAGAGAGATGTTGCACGCTTTTTATGACATATGTATTAAAGCAATTGAGCAAGGTATGCAACCCAACACACATTTGTTATGAATAGCTTTTTGTGACATATGTATTAAAGCTGGGTGGAAATTTGTTATGAATAGCTTTAAGGATCAAACTGGCCATGCATTAACGAAAGCACAATTAAAGAATAAGTGGGATGGAATTAAAAAAGATTGGAGAATATGGAAAAGGTCGATTTCCGAAACAGGAGTAGGATGGAGTGCTGAACTTGGAACAATTGCAGCTCCTGATGAATGGTGGAAAGCTAAAAACCAGGTCTGTTTTTTTCTGTATTTTTACAGCTGTTCTTTACTGTTTGGTTGCGTGCTTTTACATCATTTTTTATGCATTTTTTCCTTCATTGTCCCTTGTTGTAGGAGATACGCAGGGCAAGAAAGTTTAGGCATGCTGGCATCGATCCAACATTGTGTTGTAAATATGATATCATGTTTACAAACACTGTTGCAACCGGTCAGTATGCTTGGGCTCCATCACAGGGTCTGAATTCTGATGAAGATGGTGTCGGTCAAATGCACACTAACGCTATGAATGATGACCCTCATCTTTAGGAAGGTAGTGGAGATTCTGAGGAGGATAGTCTTCTTAATTTTGTTGCCGATGTCAATAATATGGTGGCTGGTGTGACTTTTGCCAATAGCACAAGCAATCCCACTAGTAGTAGTGGGAAAAGAAAAGGTGGGCAACAAAGTTCTAAACAAAATGAGAGAAAAAAAGGAGTGCTGGAAGGGGATCGCAATTGTTTTCGCGATTAGATAAGTTAGTGGATAGTGTTTCTACCAAGAATGAATGCACGTCAAGTGTTTTGGATAAAAAAGGGTGTAGCATAGAAGAGGTGATGAAGGAGTTTCACTCCATTAAGGAAGTGGTGTTCGACAGTGAGTTGTATTGTTTTGCAACTGAGTTTTTTATGGTTAGAAGTAGGAGGGAAATGTGGGCAGCAATTGGTGATATGGACCAAAAATTTCAGTGGCTGAAATTAATGTTCGATCGAAGGGCAAACTACCACCCTTGAAGTAAGTTTATATTTGATACATGGAAAACTTACATTAATGTATGTTATTGTGTGTTGTATGTTGCAGCAATGAAATTCTGTTTTGTTTCAAATTTTTTTCAATGTTTATGTGTTTTTTTGCAGGTAACAGTGCAAAAAAATTTGGGTTCATGAGGTGTTGCTACGGTTGTAGAATTGCAAAATGGGTTATGCAAACGGTTATGCCTTTACTGTTTTTCCCAGGTTTTATAACTTGTAACATATCATATGTTGAACACTTTTTATGTATTTGTAGTTGTAGGCTATTTGTTATGTTTGAGAAATTTTTAACAACTATTGTTGTTCCTTTTACAAGCTGTTATTGTAGGTTTAGTGTTGACTTTTATAGTGTAGTTTGAATGCTGGATAAATCTGTGTTCAGTTTGCTTTTTTCAACTTTGAATTTGATATTGTAACGTAATGGATTGCATTGTTTTTTATGAGTTCAATGGCTGCTGATTGGTTGAATGTATGTTGAGTTGAAAGGCAGCTAATGAGATGCGATATAGTTCCTTACATGAATGTTTGAAAGTGGGTTGAATGGGAGTTGGTAGGTTGAATGGTTGGTAATGGTAAAAATATTTGCTGCTGGGTTTGGCAGCAGTAAATATATGTTGGTGTGTGTGTTTCTATTTAAGATGCATTAGAAGTCTAAAGCATTTTCATTGGCTGGACACAAATTTTGCAAGCATTCCAACGTGTATTGAGGGCTGTTTCAGGAGGTTTTGTGGCTGTTTTTAGACTGCTACGTCAAGTACTTTGACTTTAGAAGGTTGGTTGTTAATTTTATGGATGCTTTTTAGTTAATAAAGCTTTTATATTTATGTTTTGTTAGCAAAAGGTTGGTGGTAAACGATTTTATGGCTGCTGCTATTGTCAATTAAACAAGTGCATTTATGGTTTTTTTCAACTTAGACAGCAACCCCCTTCTCTTTATGGCTGCTGTTATTGTCAATTAAACAAGTGCATTTATGGTTTTTTTCAACTTAGATAGCAACCCCTTCTCTTTAATGCATTTTGCTCAAGAAAACCTAATTGGCTGCCACCATTTCATTTAAAGCATGAAAACGTGTTCAATATTGCAAGAAACGTTACAGTGTTTTGAGTGTTCAATATAAGATTGTGTTGTGAAATATTGAATGCGTAACGTAAACGTAAAATATGGTTGTAAATATTTTTTGCGTAGGTTAATGTTAAATAATTTTACGTAGTAGGGATTTATGGAATTTAGATGTTATTACTAATGTTGCAGTTTTAAAAAAAGTGAAAATATTGTGAACAAATTACACCAACAAACCGGTCATTTTATCTTTACGTTGCATGTTGTACATTACAATTATTGTTGTGTTAAAAAATAGTGGATGAGTTACGTATACGTTAAAGATGCTCGATCTGTACCGCTTGATCGAACATAGATGTTTTATGTTAAGACCACCATGAACGACAAAAAAATTGAAAATAATTTAGTCAATGAACATGTATTTTGTATCGGTACGATGCAGGTTAAAAATTGATTGTAATTGTTTTTTGTAGATATGGATGCGAACTGGTTTAATGCACTTTTTGATGACCATTATGAAAATGTTATGAATAATGTTGGTCAGTATGTGTCTGATGGGTTTGCTGGTACAAGTTCTGTAAGTGGTTTTGGAGGAAGTTTCGGTGATGGTTATGGAAACTACAATAATGAGGTTCAGGATGACGACATAAATCAACAGGATGACGATGACAGTGGAGATTTATTTTGGCATAGAGAGTGTGATCGCACTAAATTAGTCATCTGCACTGCAGGAGCACTGGCTTTATATCACAATACGTATATTTATAAAGAGCCATGTATGAATTCATATAACACTGGCATGCGATGGTTGATTGAAATTATAAATGGTCATTGAATACGTTGTGTGAACATGTTTCAGATGGATGCTGACACATTGAAAAGTTTGGCTTTTGAGTTGGAAACGATGTATAGGTTGAAACCGTCTAGACGGATGAGTGTAATTGAGAAATTAGGCATGTTTGTCTACACTTTAGCTCTCGGAGTGTCGAATAGGGAAGTGCAGGAGCCTTGTCAACATTCAGGTGAAACTGTTTCAAGAAATTTCAACAAGGTGCTTCGTTCTGTGTGCTTGCTATCAGCGCATATAATAAGACCAGTAGATCTATAATTCACAACAACTCCATTGGAAATTAAAATGAATCTGAGATACATGCCCTATTTCAAGGTAAGCAATACTGTGTACAAGTAGTTAAATATTTCAAAAGGTTATAATCAAATAATTACGTGCAATTAAATTGATTCGGCAATACACTTTATGTTTTTGTAGAATTGCATTGGAGCGATTGATGGAACACATGTACGTGCATGTGTTTCACAAGAAAATCAAATACCATTTATTGGTAGAAAAGGTATACCGACGCAAAATATAATGGCAGCATGTAGCTTTGACATGCAATTTACATTTGTTTGGGCTGGGTGGGAAGGTAGTGCTCATGATACAAGAATATTTTATGAGGCGATTGGAAATACAAACATACAATTTTCGAGGCCACCGGAAGGTAGATTTTCTTTCAAAAAATATGTTTGTTCAGCTGTTCTAAATTTTTTTTTATGAAGTTTTTTGTAAGTGGAAAACAATTCTGACATCTATACAGGGAAGTATTATCTTGTTGATTCAGGATATTCGAATGAGTACGGTTACTTGGGTCCATATAGAGGGGAAAGATATCATCTTCCAGAATTTCATCGACGAGGACAACCTCGGAGTCGGAAGGAACTATTTAACCGAGTCCATTCATCATTACGATGTGTGATCGAACGTACATTTGGAGTTTGGAAGAAAAGATGGTGAATTTTGCAAACCATGCCTGAGTTTCCTTACAAATCACAGGTTAAAATTGTTGTCGCATCAATGGCGCTGCACAACTATATTCGACGAAAGTCGAGGCAAGATGTTGCATTCAACAAGTTTGATAACCACCCTGATTTCGTTCCTCAAGATACTTTTCCCGATGTCGTTCCACAATCACAAACGAGTTCACACTAGAGGGCGTCGCGTATGGATGATATTCGTAATGGCATTGCAAATAGTTTGATAGGGCAATAATATTTAATTGTAATAACAAAGCACACTTTGATTTTTTTGCCGGTATTTATGTGCAAACAATGTTTTATTTCCTCTTAACAAAAAGAATTATTTTATTTATGTTCTTTTTAGTCATTTTAGTTCCAAACGCAACCGCAACCACAATTTAACCAAACATCTTTTTAACCACAATAAAATCAAACCATAATTTTAATTAAACACTCAAATTATATACACAAACCACAGAAAAAGTGTTTTTTTTTAAAAATCACTTTTTTCCAACCGCAACCACAACCACAACAATTGCAGCAAAAACAAACACTCTCAAAGTCGCAAGGCGGCCTCAAGCCTATAGCCCAACAACCTTACTTAACTCTTCTATACCTATGTTCAATAGTAATTAAGGAGGAGATAAATAGATAGGATTGAGGTAACATAATATATAAGAGAGCCACGGCTAGAAATTATACAAATAGCTAGGTTTGTGTAGAATTGTTCATTTTTCAAAATGGTGGACATGTTGTACCTAACATAAAAATAATTGATATCAAATAATTCATTAAGAAGAACAATCGATCAATAATAAGGGAATATATCATTAAATTCATAAACCAATATAGTGATGGTGCAACAAATCCTTTCATGAAGCTAATACTATCTGGCTCATCACTAATCAAAATAACTTTTACTAGTTCTTTATGCTGCCAATCAATTTTATCAATAGTTAGGAAGAAATATATATAATGTTTTTAGGAGCACTTTTATACAATAAAACCAGAGGTGACATTGGTTGACTTAGTCAGGATATTATATGATCCAAGAAAGTCTATAAAAAATTATGCTACTTGATTAATGACTTTAAAACTATGTATAATACAACTATAATAAAGCAAGAATGCATCAAACCCATTTTAGAGAGGGAGAAGTGGAATGCCAAAAACCAAGTACTTGAATATATAAATCATTGAAAATGATGTTGCTTGTTATGAAATGATTTTGGCAAAATAATTATAAAATAAAAAATTAAAGGGAATTTACCTAGTTGGCTACTTGAATGAGGTCATAATGTCACAAAAGGATGTTAAGCTTGGTAGAACTCATTATTCAATGATCAATTCAGAATTTAAAAAGAGTTTAAAGAAGATCAACCATAGCTAATTTTAATTTTAATTGTAAAATTTCTTCAACTTCTTTTTATGTCAAAAGAGTATTATTTACTTTCACTAACTGTTTTGATAGTCTTTGTGTCTATGCTACCAGCCTTGGTATCCTCTTTAGACTTTCTGAATTGAAATTCAGAAAGTCTAAAGAGGATACCAAGGCTGGTAGCATAGACACAAAGACTATCAAAACAGTTAGTGAAGGTAATAAAATACTCTTTTGACATAAAAAGAAGTTGAAGAAATTTTTGACCAATTGATGTATAGGGGTATATAACATCCCATATCAAAAAAAGAGTATCTAGAGCTATGACATATTAAGGCAGTTGATACCTAACTTTGTAGAACGCGTTTTAGGGCCTATGGGCAGTCAGGAACAAAACCGTGAGGCGTGGAAGCCGGGTTGGGTTGAGCCATAGAGGACAATATTCTGCAAGGAAGAGTGGGCCGAACCTTACATATGGTATCAGAGCCGAGGAAGACTCGTTCTTAAGGTGGGGGGATTGTAACATCCCACATCGAAAGAAGAGTGTCCAGAGCCAGGATATGTTAGGGCAGTTGGTACCTAACCTTGTAGGATGCGTTTTGGGGCCTGTGGGTTGCCAGTAACAAAACTGTGAGGCGTGGAAGCCGAGTTAGGCTGAGCCATAGCGAATAATATTTCGCAAGGGAGAGTGGGCTGAACTTTACAGGGGAAATCAAACTTTTTGATAGTTCTACGATCCCTTCTGTTAAATAGTTTAAATGAAAGAAATATAGCAGATGGCATGACTTATTGAGACATGACATCAATAGTTTTGTTATCTTTAAGAACTAGATCCAGAAGCACTTGAGGTTGATCGTATTCACCTTTTAGATAAAAAGATGAAGGTTGATAATGACCTTTTTCTCTAAGTGATATTAATAGTGGCTGCTCCTAAACTAGAAGGACTTTTTAGTAAATCAAAATTACAAAATGTAAGGTTTAATTTACTCCGGCAAAGGTGAAAATTGGTCATAGATTTTACTATTATAAATAGATGTATTGATCATGGCAAAGTCAAAAAAGATTAAGATATGCCTTATTGAGATGTGCAAGTTCCTTATATACTATACCATCATTTCTAAATGAGAGTGCTTGTGGGACAAAGTTGAGCTATTTATGACTTAATTAATGGGTTTCCCGAAACATATATACGTAGTGAAAAAAATAATTTAAATTTTTTTAGGAGTTTCAAGAGTTCTATTAGATAATCTTTGATTGTTTAGGGTTTATGTGAAGATTACTTGAAGTTCAAGTATTCTTTTGAGGTTTGATCAACTTTTTGAAGGTTGGATTGTTACAAACCATGAGTCGTCCAATTATTCAACATCTAATAGTAATTTACACAAACCACTAGTGAGAAATATTTTAAAATCTATTTTTAGAAGAAAGAGATTGTTATGTATATGAGTATTAGCTTTCTTTATTCTGTAACTTTCATAATTTTTCTTTATTGAGAAAATATGAGGTATAAAATTTTATTTTATAGGAAAACCTTATAACTTTTTTTTTTTGAAAAGGTTAAGTTGTATAAATCCAAAAATAATTATGAGATATGAGGGGCATATCTTAATTAGTAAAAGTCTGAAGATCGGATCAATAGTCCATAAGGTCAAAACAAAGAACAAAGTTAAAATAACAAGAAAACAAAACAAAAGCTAAAATAGAGACATTTGGTCGATCGATTAACAAAAAAAACCCAGGAATTAGTCAGTTGGTTTCTAGTAACCCTAAAAATGGTTGACATGTTCTATAATGAAACCTAATAAAAACCCTAGGAACTGGTCGACCGGTTTCTGAGAAATCCAAAGTTGATTGACCAATTCTACAAAGATAGCAACACTATATAGCCAAATTGGATCTAAAAAGCCCAAGATAAAAAGCACCTAGTCAAAATTCATGCTCTGCTTCTTCTTTCTCCGAGTAATAAGGGAGAAATCACCATTAAAGAGGGTCTTAAGAGAAATTAAAGGTGACATTTGCTTGTTAGTAGTGCATTGAGTCAAATTCAAATGGACTTGTTAAGATGGCCCAACATGCCCCTTATTTTATGATGGTGGACGCCTAGAACCAACATCTTTATAATGGTTAGATTGTCGAGCTAGTGCAGACAATGCATCCTGAAGAGCTTTTAATAATGCCACTTCAACAACCAGAGAATTAATCTCAGTATAATTGTCATTTTTCTTTGGTGGGGATGCCGTTTTGGTGTTTAAAGAAGACATAATATGTTTAAGGTTTTTAATCCCTTTCTTTCTCTATAAATAATTAAGTCATTTGAAAGCAGAATTGATATTTTTATAAGAAAGATGAAGAATTAGGTTTCATATCAAGATTTTATATAACCTAAATGTCACGTTTAAAATAAATAAAGCATGTTTATTCAAAATTATATGATTGGCTGATATGTTAGATAGAAACTAAAAGTATGGTCGATAATCTTAGGCAAACAATGCTCACTATCCATGTCATAGATAATCAATTTGTTTGATTGATTCCAAGACTAATATTATAGCGGAACTTTCCTTTATTTGGTCTCGAAAAAAGAAGAAAAATAAAAGCATTGTTTATTTAAAAAATAAACATCCATTTATTGATTATGCAAAAATATTAGTTATTCACAACCATATGAGGAAAGGAAAGCTAAAATCAATCATCAATGGTAAAACCAATCAGATATAGGAAGAGTTCATATCAAATAAAAAATATAGGAAGTGATCAATTGTTGTAGCAAGAGTTCACATAATTGACTAAGAGTTCACATAATTGACTAAAATTTCAATCGTATTTAAAGCATAAATCCTCAATGGATAAATTAATATTTGTAGAATAAGTAAGGACTCATAATTTAATCTCTTTATCTTATTTGAATTATCAATATAAGATTAGATTTAGGTATTTACATGAAATTCTAACATTGCATTAATATAAATACGCCATCTAGTACTGATAAAGATAGTCAATCTCATATGTATAATATTTTTATAGCTTTCGTGCAAATTTATCTTTCATTATCATTTTTTTTCATTTCTTTATTTACAAGTTTTCCTTTACATTCAAGTTTATTTTCTCTTTTATCATGTATTTATTTTTTACATAGCGAATACTTGAAATAATATATTTTTTTATGAAACATATATTTATATTTTGATTTATTTATGAGGTTGTTATTTATTTATTCTTAGGATTCAATTTCTAATTTTAGTTTCTCCTATGTGAAAGGAAGAATAAAAAAGACAAATGGCATACTCGAGCCAGAAAATTGTCTAATTGATTAACAAAAATATAAGCAAACCTTGTGGTATTGTTCTTCACATGGGGAGCTGATATAGTAACTGAGCAAGATTTCCTTCACCAAGTCAGGTATTAGTTTTTTTTTTTGCTTCCAAGTTTTAACAACCACTAGTATGATTTCTACACACATTGTTATGGGTATTTCAACATTCTATTTATTTTATATATTAATGAATTTTTATGTATCATCATTATTAAGTGTTAATTTGGATCCAATTAAAAATAATAATTAATGATTAATATTGTATGTTTATTTGTTTAATTATAGTGAGAAATATATGAGCTTATAAAAATATACAAACTATGACTTTTTTTAATTCACGTATGTGTATAAACTACGAAAAAGATTAGATAGTCTTATCTAAATCCACATAGAAGATAAAAAATAAACTTGGAAAAATGAATCAAATAAATATATGTATCAATTTAGTGTCATTGGTTTGCATAAAAAGATAAGTACATATAACACATGAGAAGTGATTATAAAACATAATTTTTAACCTATCATACATAAATTCAGCACTATTGAATCATGTTCATAACTTTCTACTTAAATATTTCTCTTGTGTTTGTTTTTGTTTGTGTTTTTTTTTTAATTTTTTATGAAGAAGATATGAACAGTTAATTAAAAGAATCAATTTAAAGCTATTCGATAATAAATAGATGGAATTAGCCAATTACTCGCACTATGTTGTGAGTAGGATTCCATGTTAATTCTTAGAGCAAGAAAAGAATGTGCTAGTATTATAAGCTCATTTTCTTGCATAATGACAAATTTTACTTGAGAATTGAAAAATTATTGCGTTCATTTAATAAAGCAAAGTGAAAATTATATGAATTAAAAAATTATTAAAAGAGTTGTTAACGCAAATTAGAATCTAAAATGAGAAATTAAAAGATAGATACACATGATAAATTTTTATCTTGTGATGTGATGCCGGATTTTTTTTCAAAATTTTCTTCCATTTAATTATATGGAAATAAAATGGAGTTCCAACAAAAACATAATAATTTAAATGCTATGAAAAAAAAATAATTGGTAGTATAATTTTATTATTAATATATTTTTTAATCAAACATATGATTTTTATTAGCTAGTTGTTTATTGCATGGAAGCTGTAAGCAATTAAAATTAATAGCCAAAAAAATCTAACAATTTGAAATAATAATATAAAAAGCTATCTCTTTAATTAATATTTCTTTCACATGTTAATCCTTTTTTCTAGTAAATTTTTTTTTTTTTAAAGTTTTGTTTTTTAAACAAAACCATATCATAATCTTAAAAGCTAGTTTTAATAAAATAAAATAATAAATTAATAATTTTAACGTGAATATATTAAAAAATTAACAATCATAATGTTGAGAATAATTATATAAAAAATACATAATAAAAAATTAAAAATAAATATTTCATGTGCATTGAAAAAAGCATATAGAATTCAAATATAATTATTAAAATCAAATTTTAATATCTCCATGGAAGACAGTAATATTATTTAAAAATAATGATATATTTAGATAATTATTTAAACATTTAAATAATGTGCATTAAAAAAAGCATATAGAATTCAAATATAATTATTAAAATCAAATTTTAATATCTCCATGGAAGACAATAATATTATTTAAAAATAATGATATATTTAGATAATTATTTAAACATCATTTAAATAATTTTATATGAAAAGTCTTGAAATATAAAATGTGATAAAAAATTTAAAAAAATCAAGATGATAAAACAAATTGATGGGTCAAGTATGTATGGGCTATATGCGTGTCCGACCCACTTCAAGACACGAGCTTAAACATTTATTCTTTTTCTTTTTAAAAGGTGAACAATACGTTGTCGGTCTCAATCTCTTCCTTTCTTTAAATTTTATGGATGGCACATCGCTAGGTAGGACATAAAACATTTCTTTTGCCTACCATTGTTTTAGGTCACTAGAGGTTGTTTTGATGATTAAAAAAAAATGATCTAAGCTTGTGGATCAAAAAACCTATATTTTAACTATCTTTTTTTTTTTTTTTTCTAAAACCATGAAAAACACATATTTCATAAATCTCTATAACCCCATTCCGTTTTCAATAACACAATAAAAACAAATTCTAATTAAATAAAAAAAAACTTAAAATCAAATTGAATTAAAAACAATCTTTTCAAACTTTGATTTATCTTTTTAATAAAATGAAAACCACTTTTATTAATTTCCTTTCTCAAAAATGATTTTATAAATACCAAAATTGTAGTTCCAACCAGGCACTTGAAAGCCATCTCTCCTTAAAAGTTTTTTCAAGATTTTCAGGCACCTCTCTAGCATGATCTAAGGACTAAAATGCAAAATAAATAAAGTTTCGAATCTAAAAATATTTCAAAATTTTAAGGGAGTAAATTAAAAAGGTAAATTAAGGGACCAAAATGTACATTTATGTTCATTTTGAATAATAAATTTGAAAAATGCTTTAAATTCTTATCAATATCAATTCCAATTTTTGTTTTTTTAATTTTTTTTTTTATAATAATTCCAAAACTCCCCACGTAAAATCAATACCACATTCAACTCCGAGATAATCTACAAAACAAAAGAGAGGATATTACTTGCAATTTAAAGAGAATGAAAAGGTCTTGACAGGAAAAAATAGAACTTTTGAGGACCAAATTAAAAACAAATTAAGTCTAAGGATCAAAATGAAATAAAAGCAAGATTTAAGGGATCAACGATAAGTTTTTTCACAATAAGTAGTGTCATAAACAGTGAAATATGAAAGGATGAAAAGTAAAAAGTGCTATAGTAAATCATAATTTTGTTTTAGCTTTTTTTAAATTTTAAATTTAATATTAGATTGGAAGGCGTTGGATATTCGGACAAATTTTCTGTCGGTGTATGAAACATAAATTACCATAATAAGATCAAAAAAAGTAAACTAATAAAATGGGCTTCCCCGAAGCCCAATAAAGCCAGTCTTCGTTGTTGATGTTTAACCATGCCATGGCTTCTGTTCACCTCCGCCATTACTAACGATGTACTGTTAACCCTAACTGGCATAGACACAAACCAGATTGAATTCTCACTTGCAAGCAGAGAGATAGATAGATGGATAGCAGATGATATGAAGCTAAATTAAACTAAAAGGTAAATAGAGGAAACATGAGCAGCAGCATAGTAGCAAAGGAAGCAATAGAGGTGATAGCACAGAGCATCGGAATCACGAATTTGTCCCCAGATGTTTACCTCACTCTGGCTCCCGACGTGGAGTACCGTCTCCGGGAGATCATCCAAGAGGCAATTAAATGCATGCGTCACTCAAGGAGAACTGCCTTGACTGCTCATGATGTTGACACTGCTCTCATCTTAAGAAATGTCGAGGTTTCTCCTCTTCCTGTCTCTTTCTTATTAATTCAATGAACAGGTTTTTGTTTTTTAATATTTCTTATTTTTTTTGCAGCCAATTTATGGTTTTGGTTCTGGAGGAGATAAAGTTCCATTGCGGTTCAAAAGAGCTGCTGCTGCTGGACATAAGGATCTATATTATATCGATGACAAAGACGTCAATTTTAAACACGTAATAGCGAAATTGTTAATGCGTAATGTTCTCCTAGTTAGTTAATTAGTTTGTTTAAAAGAAGAATATGATGAAATGCAGGTGATTGAAGCCCCTCTGCCAAAACCCCCGCTTGATACTTCTCTTTCCTCACATTGGTTAGCTATTGAAGGTGTTCAGCCTGCAATTCCCGAGAATGTTCCGATTGAAGGTACGTTTCTCTTCCTAATAACATCTGCTATTCTTTCATTTGTTGATTTCATGACGCACTATTTCACCTTTCCAGCACTTGGAGTAATCTCTGATGGCAAAAAATCTGACTACAAGGATGATGGTCTTTCGATCGATGTCAAACTACCTGTGAAGGACATATTGTCAAGGGAGCTTCAGGTGAATACCAAATTGCTTATTTTGATGTGTTCCAATTCCATTTTCCCCCCTCCCTTTTGCTTAGTCATTCTAAGTTTTTTAGTGGCATTTATGATGCAAGAGCTTTTTAGGAAAATATATATTTTCCATAATTTTATTTTTTCTATCCTTTATCATGATGTTTTTCTAGTTTTTTTTTTCTATTTAAATGGAATATTTTTTCTAGTTTATTTTTGTCTATTTAGTATTATTAGGGCTTACTAGTTTTTTTTAATAAAAGGTTGTAATAGCCTTTTAGCAAGCAGAGACAGATAAAAAAAAATTGAATATTTTGGTTGTCTCCCCATACTTGTGATGTGTTTGGTCTTTGAAGGTTTTGATATGTAACAAACCCTTATATACTTGGTTTCACATCCCAAGTTCATGTCATGCTTGAATACGAAAAGTTTTTCATTCATGAATGTGCAGCTTTACTTTGAAAAGGTCACAGAGCTTACTGTGAGGAGGTCTGAATCTGCTATCTTCAAACAAGCATTAGTGAGCTTGGCCACAGACTCAGGACTGCATCCTTTAGTTCCTTATTTCATACAGTTCATTGCTGACGAGGTAGTATCAAGAATCCTATGATTATCCATTTCTTCACACTATCTTTAAGCAGGGATGGTAAGTTTGTTATTGAAAGTTAATGTTTTTCTACAACAATCTCAGGTTTCACGGAATCTGAATAATTTTTCTCTTCTCTTTGCTGTGATGCGCATTGCCCGAAGCCTTCTTCAAAACCCATACATTCATATTGAACCTTATGTAAGTTCATTTCCAGTTTATCAAATTTGGCTATACCACTATGTAACTGAGTCTCAGAAGGGTGTTTCATATCTGGTTTTTGCTTTGATTTTCCTAGTCTTTATTGCTTTTAATTGGCACTGCAGTTTAATACTTCTGGTGGTTTGGAAATACCTAAAACTAGTATATTTAAGTTCATGGGCTTTTCCATCTAATGTTACTTTTTTTTTTTCTCTTCAGCTACACCAATTAATGCCGTCTATTATTACCTGCCTAGTTGCAAAAAGATTAGGTAACAGATTTTCTGACAACCATTGGGAACTCAGAAACTTCACAGCAAACCTGGTTGCTTCGATATGCAAAAGGTGAGGACTTATTGTCAATTTCATTAGGATTATTCTTTTTTAATTTGCATTAGGTACAAGGTTAGAAAGTAGAGCTAAATTGTTATAAGTGTAACTATTATAGGAGTACTAGTTGTTAAGAGTGCAACCTGACTTTGATCAGAGGTTAAACTATTATAGGAGTACTAGTTGTTAAGAGTGCAACCTGACTTTGATCAGAGGTTAAACTATTATAGGAGTACTAGTTGTTAAGAGTGCAACCTGACTTTGATCAGAGGTTAAAAGATCGAGTGTGCTAGCAGACTCAATGAGTAGAATCTATCTATAGAAATTTAAAAACTGATGGAAATAGAGGTTACTGGTAAAGCCACTTAGGATTCCAAATGTCTGAGTTCATTTTCCAAAAGAAAAAAGTGAAAAGAAAAAGATCCAAAATCGTTGTTTTTAAAAAAGATAAAAGAAGCAATTATTAGTGTTGGGATACATGCATATAAAATATATTCTGATTCATGATAGTTTTGGGCACCATATTAGTAGATAAAACAGAATGAATTATTTGGATTAGATAAAATAAGTAATTTGCACTACTATCTGAGCATAAGTAGTAAGCATATGAAAGTAACCTACCTACAAAGAAACATGTTGAGGTTACTAGATGCAGAGCATCTCGAAAGGAATACTTGTCACATTCCTCTAAAGAATCCCAAGCACTAACTGAATAAATAGATGCTGCAGTTGTAGTGACTAACATGTACAAGTGAGTCACAATACAAGGTGCAAGTAAAAGAGAATCATTTAAAGGTTCCCCGGGGGGGGGGGGGGGGGGGGGTTAGCAATTGTCATCCATTTATGACAATCGCTAACCCCTCAATTCCATATCCCCATTTTTGCAACTACGACCTTAATTATTACCTCACCATCAAACTCAGATTAGATAACGATTGATAGTAATTCACTTTGTGAATTCAGTCCTCAGGGAGTTCGATTCAATTTCCCCCCCTTGCATTCACATGTAGCATGAATGTAATTTAATTTCTATGCTTTGTGCACAACTAAAGGTGAATAACTACATAGCCATGATTTTAATGGATGTTACAGTGACTGAGAGGATTTTATTATACATGCATATTCTGTTTTGCCTCCTTGTCCATATACTATTTATATATCTTATCAATTGTTCTATTTTTTTGTAGATTTTCTCTGTTATTTGTCTTCTTGTCATAGAATTTACTTATATCTCTATCAGTTGGTCTTTGTAGATTTGGGCATGCTTATCACAATCTGCAGCCTCGCATCATGAGGACTCTAGTCCATGCGTTCTTGGACCCGACAAAATCATTGCCACAGCATTATGGTTCAATACAAGGATTAGCAGCTCTAGGACCCAGTGTGGTATGAACTAGTATCAATGATTTTACGAGCAAAACTAGCAAGTATTTCTTTCTTCTAAAAATAAAATAAAAAGGGTACTGATGTTGTTATGCTAACTATTTTAAACTCATTTTTCAAGAAAGATAGGTCCTTTCCTACTATCTGGAATTGCAGTTTTTTAGGAATAAGTATGAAATCAAATAATCTAAAGTCCTAACTGTTGCATTTTTATTTATCACTCTGTTATGCTCTTCTGACTTTTTAAATTTTTTTCCCAAACTTCTGGTTCATTTTCCCCACTCAAATGTATTACACTGTTCGGTTTAGTGTTGGTTGTTGCGTTGTCAATGTTCACTCTTCCTTCCTAGGAATCCTCTTTGTACTGGTTTGACCAATTTGAGCTGGTTCTTGATTCTGGTAGGTTCGTCTTCTTATACTACCAAATCTAGAGCCGTATTTACTCCTCCTTGAACAAGAAATGCTGCTTGAGAAGCAAAAAAATGAGATAAAGAGACATGAAGCTTGGCAGGTTTATGGAGCTTTGACGGTGAGGCTATTTTTCAGTTTGACTTTAACTTCTGTTTATGCATAACTGAATTAACCATCAATGTAGCTTTGTTATGTACTAACATTGCTATAAACCATTCAGCGTGCAGCTGGTCTCTGTATGTATGATCGGCTCAAAATGTTACCTGGTTTGTTAATTCCACCAAGTCTTGCTATCTGGAAGAGCAATGGAAGAGTTATGACTGCGACGCCAAGTATGACTTGCTTCAACTTGTCTCATTGGGACACTTTTATACATGCATCCATTAATCCTGTGACTGGTTATGTTTACCATTTGAAAATACCTGTAAATGCTTGTGTGGAAATGGGTCTCTATGTGGGTACCTCTTCTTTACATGTGTGCGTGTGTTTGCATTCATTATGCAAGTGCTGGATCTGGCAAAAACTAAATGTTTTAAGACCTAGTCTTGGAATTTGTTTGGGAGCAACTCTAAGGCAGAACAAGGATAGCCCTTGAAAAGGTTAATAGCAACTGCTTTCTGATATATTTTGCACATAATGAGCTGCAGATGTAATTATGATGAAGGGGGTGGTTATTCAAATATTAGGCGGGGGATAATTTCTGGTGAGCGAACCGACCCTGCAGATGTTATGATGAAAATGTACATTTTTTTCACCACCACATATGATATAATCCTTAAACAACAATTTTTTAGGAGCTTGGGTCTCTGGGCGAGTTGTTTTTAGGAGCTTGGGTCTCTAGGCGAGTTGGGATTTGCTTGGACCATGACTATGAGATGATTCAGATGTTTGTCATAGTTTGACATACAACTTATGACAATCCATGTTCAATTGAAACTTTATACGGGTGTGCTCAACCCTTGATTCAGGATGCATGCCAATGTACTTTGAACTTTTATCTTATTACTTCTTTGTGTTCTTACAAATTACCCAGTTTAAAATATTCAGTATGTGCACTTAACCCTCTACCCTGCTTTTATTTCATGTCGGTCATTGCTTGCCAATAAAGATAAACGCAAAGCTAGCACAGACCACTTAATGCAGCAACCACCGCTTAAGAAAATAGCAGCAGATAGTGCAATTGGTGCCATGCCAAAGAACTCCATGCCAGTTGAGATGCAAGGGGCAGCAAGTGGATTTCCTACAGCTGTTGGAGCTTCCAGTGTGTCAGTATCAGCAATATCTCGGCAGCTATCCAATGAAAACGTGCCACGAAGAGAGATTAGTGGAAGGGGGTTAAAAACGTCAACTGTTCTCGCACAGGCTTGGAAGGAGGACATGGATGCGGGGCATTTATTAGCATCCCTCTTTGAACTTTTCAGTGAAAGCATGTTCTCCTTTACTCCCAAACCTGAGTTGTCTTTTTTCTTGTGATTAGCAGTAGACCATTAACAATGTCACTCAATATGCGTGTAAATTCTGTCAAATTCCATACTATTTGTTCTACAACAGGCTAATATAGTTATTGATCATTGACGAATGGTGTCTTGTCAAGGACACTTCTGCATGTAAAGAGAGTACAATGTTGCCAGAATTCCTCGTAAAGTGGAGGAGCTGACATGTGACTATGTGCTCTCAACTACGGTGTTGTCATCTCAACAGTTTACAAGTTCAATCTTCCATGCCATTTAGTGTCTTTAGAGAAGTGGCATTTCATTGCTTGGGCTGATGATCTCGCCAAATTTTTATTCAACTCCACATGGTTTTTCACAACGTTAAAGAGTCGAGAGGAATGCCCAGATAGAAATACCCTACTTGTAGGATTGAACTAATAATCTCTGCTGATTGAAAAAGCAAACGTCTCACGGCCCAATCGCATTCCACATCTTTGAGAAAGTCAATCGACGACCAGATTATGACAGTTCCAGTCCCAAGAATAACATCTCAGGATTCAGAATGAGACGAAAATATTCTTCATGTCCATTTGATTTACAGATTTTTTTTTTTTTAATTGGGTATTCATTAAGCGACGGCAGGAAATGGTGACTTGGCGCATCATCCAACATTAAATTCGGCAACGCATGCTAGTTTCAACAAGAATGCGCAGACACTAGTTGGTAGTCGGAAATATCATGAAGAAATTGCAAGGTTTCCACTGGCATTATTCCACGAGGACCCCAATACACTCGGAGAAGGCAAACATAGTCGGAGATAAATTACTCGATTGAGCTTAGCAATCAATACACAGCTAAATCCCCCCTCTCCCCAAACTAAAAAACAAAGAATCAAAAGAAGAGCTTTCTTGGAGATGGTCTGGTTGGAACAGTGGAAGATGAGGTCGAGGACTTCAGAGGAACTGGAATTCCCTTGGCTTCTTGACTCCCTGACATTCTGTCTACCAGTTTTGCGGCCTTCGGGTCTGTTAGAAGTGACTTCTGAAATGACTGTGAGAAGCCAGTGGCAATAATAGTCACATGAATCTCCCCATTATAACGATCATCAACAACAGCCCCAAATATTATGTTTGCAGATGGATCAGCCAAACTGGTCACAACCTGGAAACTCATCGTATATATACAGATATTAATACCAGAATGTAGAAGAAAGAACTCAGTCACAACAAATCCAACAATTATGAAAATGAAAGCAACTTTATCTTTTCCATCACCATACATGCTAAAGTAAAACAGACTAGCTGGGTGCTTTCATGATTGGTTTCATGAAACCTACTATCTTATAGCATGTTGAAACTTATTATCCTGATCATTGAAACTCAAACATTTGATCCCTGCCCTAAACTGGGTGTTAATATCAGCATTGAGGTAAGAAATCATTGGCTATACATCCCATAAATTCATGGTTGACCGAGGCAGTTCAAAGAGATCCAGTGGGTAAAAAGCAAGTGAGATCCTTTGAAACCCTAATATCTACTACTATCCTGTCCTACATCGGGATATATCAATCATGCTGTGGCCAATGACCACACTCTACATCATCTCTTTGCCCGCTTGAGAACTTTGTTCTAAATCAAAAGACATTGGTACGACTTGATGCAGGGGGTTCCCTTTTCAATCAGAAAATTTAGAAATTGAAAAGGTAATAAAGTACCTGGGACACTCTATTCACTTCCTGTAATGTTATGTCCTTTCCTCCAGTAATATTGTATACCACTCCAGTAGCTGACTGGATTGATGAACCAATCAAGGGCGCCAGAGTTGCTTGTTCAGCTGCTTCTTCAGCACGATTTTTGCTGGAGGAAACTCCAATTCCAAGCATTGCAGTACCTGAATTTTTCATCACTGCCTGTACATCTGCAAAATCCACATTAACTAGTCCAGGTATCTGCAAAACAAGGGGAACAGACTTTACACTTTGCAGGAAAGTACAGAAGTAGAAAATCACTGGTGAAAAAAAATTATGAAAGAGAAAGTGCAGTGTCCAATAATAAACGTAGTCATCATTCAAAAGACCATATAAGCAGTGTGCAATAATAACCCACAATCTATTTATTTAATTAATTTTTATTTGCAAGAAAACAAATTTTATGAATAATACTGCAAGGTGATGCAACCCTCATACACAAAAGAAGCAATTTCTTGGTAAAGGGGCTACCTCTAAATAGCCCATGAAAGGCTAAGCAGCCGAGGGAAATTTAAGTAGAAATTCAACAAGGGATTCAAGTCAATACAGTTAAAATAAAGAGTAAAATCTGTCAGACCCCCTAAACTATTGGTCAAAGTACAAATACTTCATCTTAATTTTATTCAATGCAGATCTCCATGAGGAAAACTAAGAGAAAAAATTAGTCCCTCTACTAAGTTTGAAGTGGGTTAGGTTTCAGTCCAAATTGGGTTGGTATTTGCCACATGACCAGCACATGCCACTAAATGACCCTAAGCACAAGTGATTCTCTCATGAATTTGTGTGTCAAGGCTCATCGCTTGACAAATACTCACCCCAATTTGGATGGAAACCTAACCTAACTTAGTAAAGGGACTAATTTTTAGTCTCAATTATCTTCAGGGATTATCTACGCTGAATAAATAAAAATAGAAACTATATGCGCTTTGACTAATAGTTCAAGGGGCCCTAGCACATTTTAAGGAAGATTTACCCAAACATAAATGTACAAGGATGGGAAGAAAGACAGGAATGCGGTCATATTCTAAGGAAGATTGGGGAAAAAAAGAAGCAAGAACATTCTGCTTGTAATGGTAAATTGCCAAGCATGCAATGTGGCCATAAGCAAATCAAGATACTGTTACTTCATTGAAACTGTAACAGGCAACTTACAACTTGTAAATTCAGCTGGTCTAAAGACTAAAACATGGTAATATACTTCAGTGTTTCATGGATCCACTCACAGTAATAATATCTGAAATTCCTTGCACTCCTTGCCGTAAAACATCATCAGCCAGGAGGAAAGCATCCTGGAGGGGTGTCTGCTCATCAGCAATATCAAGCAGGCGGTCATTGGGGATCACTATTAGAGTATCCACATTTTTTTGCAATTTCTCAATAGCCTCTAATGCCTGCAAGCATGAAAATTGTCTATACTCTCAATAATTGACCTTTGGAGTAAAGAAAGTTCATTCTATTTTAATAAGCACATCTAAGAAACATTAGTTTCTACAGCAGGCTAAAGGGTTGGAAACAGCTATTAGTAACAAAAAAAGGAGCAAACTTTTCTCTAATTATGATCTCTTTTTTTTCCTCGGAACAATACTTCACAAGTAAAAATATTTCATGCGATGAAACCAACAACACCACCTGCCTGCAAGGATCTTTTTCGCCCCTCAAAGCTGAAAGGATACGTAACCACACCAACAGTCAAATATCCTGCCTCCTTTGATATCTGAGCTACAACTGGGGCAGCACCGGATCCCGTACCTCCACCCATACCAGCTGTTATAAAGACAAGGTCTGATCCCTTTAGCGCATTTGCTATGGCATCTTTTGATTCCTCTGCTGCTTGTTCTCCCAAAAGCGGATTCCCCCCAGTACCTGAATCACTGACAAGTGGAGTTAAAGGGACACATATAAAAACCCCACAACAGATACAAAGAAAACGCAACGAGGCCCCGAATGCAGTTATAAAAAACTAGGTGGCTAGCTGTGTGAGATACATTACAAAATTGGAAATGTCTAAAGAGGAGCGAGGAGGGAAAAAAACACAAGAAGAAGAGTGGGAGACCTAGTCCGCGAGTCAAAAGCTCTCCAATTTGAAGTGGGTTCTGGGCAGCAGACTGTACAAGTGCTTGAGCATCCGTGTTTATGGCGTAGAAATCGATACCCTGTTTTTTCCCCCCCAAAAACCGAATCAATATATTTTGAGCACATCATTGTTAATGAGTTGAGATTAGACATGAATGAAGAGAAGACGGTTAAAAAATCTCAAAGTAGACAACTTACACACATGATCAGTTACCAAATTAGAAGAAGAAGTGGGTTTTACTTAGAATGATGAACAATAAAAGGTAGAAGAACCTGCAAATCGCTGCCTATCATGCGATTAACGGCATTGTTGCCACCGCCACCAACACCAACAACCTTTATCTTGGCAGACTCCATGGGAGCAAAGGAACAGCTTACACTGCCATGTTTCGATGATGACAGTCTCCTTTTCTGTGAGAAACGGCATAGTTGTTTCTGAAATGATGTTGAAAATGAAGGAGACGATGTGTTGGGGTTTGCTAGTTGAAGTTGAAGTGTTGCCATATCTGCCTTTCTAATTGCAAATATTTTTGGTTTATGAGAAAACAAAAAGGGAGTGAGAGACAAGAAGAGGTTTTATCTAGGGTTTTTTAAGTTTTATGAATATTTCACATTTTCTTCTTGTTAGGACGGACAAAAGGCAGAGATGCTGAGAGATATTTTGTTTTTCGAGTTGAATCAAAAGATTGGGTGGACCCTTTTTCTGCTTCAACCTTATGTGTACACGGGTTTTTTTTTTTAACGATGTCGTATTATTGGATAACGTTTTTGTCCTTCAAACCCCTTTGTTTTTTAGTTGTAAAGTGTCTTTGCAAAAAAAATAAAATTAATTGTTATAATATTTTAATGTCAAAAATAAATTTTCTAAAAAAATTATTTTGATATATTTTTAAATAAAAAAAAACTTTAAAAAATAATTGGTATCACAACACAAAAAGTTTAATTTTTTTAAGAGTGAAAATTATTGTCTCATGTACTTTTTTATTATTATTATTATTATTTTATCATATACCCTCTACATTATTGATTTTAATTTGCAACAACCCTTTTATGAGAGAAGTTATTACCTTTTTACCTCTTTTGTCCAATTTCATTATATATATTGTCGTATAGTCAATTTCTCATCAAAATTTTATAACCTTATGTAGTCCAACAATGAGATAGATATTGCATCAGCAACGTGGATAGATATGATTTTTTCAGGGTGTAAGGCTCTTAAATCTTTCAAAGATGAGCTGAATTTACTTTTCCTGGTATGATAACACGATTACTTTAAAAGTAATGAACATCTCCTTAGAGTTATAACACATTTTACCTTATGAATTTACATATTCTTCCTAGTGGGATCGCACTTTTCTCTAAAAATGAGATAAACACTACATCAACAATAAGCAAATGCTTGTCAACGATATTTCTTCTTAGTTCCTAAAAGGCAAAACCATTCTAAAATCTTCTAAGGTTAGATGATTCACTGCCCATCACTATAAATGATATCATAAGTATAGACATTGGACTCAGAAATGATATATTAAGTATAGATATTAGACACATAAATGATTTTATAAGTATGGAATCCTTAATTAGATACTTATCCACATTGTTGTTGAGAGTTGAGTTTTTATGACTGGCTTACTTTGTTTAGTCCGTGAAGTATGTCCTATTTCTAAGTAAGATTATATTGCATATATATGACGTGTATCTTATAGGAGACCTTTTAGTTGTTTATGCTTAGTAGTTTGGTCTTTCTACGAAACCCCTATTATTTCTAAATAAGATCATATTGTATATACATAATATTTTTTTATAGGAGTAATATGATCCAAACAAAGTCAGATTTAGATTTTGGCGTAAAATTTCTTATCGTTCAATTTTACATTATTAAGCATAACTCCAAATCATACTGTTGGATCGAGATGAACTTTACCGAAAGATTCAAGAGGTATTTTTCTATATTGGGGTAAAATTCTAGGTGAATTGGAGGTTGAGAAGGCTTTGCGATAGAGGTCAGAACATACTATACGAATTTTATTATTTACTTCATTTTGACTTGTGAACTTCTTATTTAGCAAGAATCCTTTTCCTGAAATAATGTGATGGTTTGTTTTGGAAATTTTATAGTTCTATAAGGATCTTTAATGGGTTACAACATAATTTCTAAGTGTGAAAATGATTCATTAATGTTCCCAAATTCTTTTTTTATAAGAATTCCTTATTCATTTTAGTTACATAAAAAAAAGAGACCTAGTTGTATTTACTGATAAATTGGTTTATAGGATCATTGGGCAGTATTGTAGGCCATATATAAGTCTTATATTATATTTGTATTATTTTCTTTTCTTCTTTTCTTTTCATAACAACATAAAGAATTAACTTATGGGTTTTATTTTTATAATTTCAGTTATAATCTAAAGCTTGTTTGAACTTAATTAATATTTTGTTTTTTGCTAGGATGCAAAGATTGTTTGGGTTTAATTAATATTTTGTTTTTAGATAGGATCTAAGGCTTATTTGACTTCATTCCAATAGTGTCAATACCTTGGTATAGGTTTTACTATATTACACTTCTATCAAACCTTTTTTAGTTTTTTAGGATCAGATCTCAATTTTGATTGTAAGTTGTGTGACCATGTGATGACAAGGTTTGCATCAAGGAGACTCTTTAGTTGTTTATGCTTGGTAGATTGGTCTTTCTAAGAAACCCCTATTGAAGATCTTATTTGAGACACTAACTTTAATAATTATATTAGCTTCCCACCTTGGAAGCCACTCTAGTATTGGATGAACTAAATTGTATTTCACAAACTAAAGATTATGAGTACGATGTATTATATACAGGTTGCCCATAGTTAAGTTTACACTCATGCACTCACACACATATACCAAGGAATTTTCTAGATTACCATCACCTTCCTTTATCATAACAAGGTTTATTGAATCCAAAAATGGATAAAAATATTTGTTGTAGACCTCGATGAGCTGGAAGACTATAATGTGCTCCTATTTTTATTAATAAGGATAAGAATTTTCTAGGCTCATAATGAATCATTGAGTAGGGCATTTATGTTACCAACCTAAATTATAGTCATAGTAGATATTTAGTTATATCATATGATAAACCCATATTTAACGACCCAACCCCTCCTCTCCCCTTTATATAAAAAAAACCACTTTCTTTAGACTTAGTCAATTATCCACCTCTATTGAGCTTAGCCAAAAAAAGAACCAACCTCTATTGAGCTTGGCCAATGGAAGAATCCAGCTCTTTTAGTTTCAACCTAAAGGAAGAGCTTAAACCCATGAGCATAACTATTTTTTGGATCCTACTTTCCATATACCTTTAGGTGTATAAAAGTCATCTAAAGGCCCATCATATTTTCATCAATATTAATGTTGTGTAAGGGATAGTGTGTAAAAGACGTCTAAATGACCACCACATTTTCATCAATATTAATACATATATCAGATATATTTTTCCTTATTAAAACTATTAGTATAATATTATACTTTGGACTTTCCTCTCTATAAAAAGACTATTTGTCTATAAATCTCTATTCTTTACTGTATATTTATTTCCAGAGTATCTCTATATAATATTATTGTATTTTCTCTTAAAAAATCACTAACTTAATCATTAAAAAGTCCCAAAATTAACCGATTATCCAAGATATAAGCCTTGCCCCAAAGTTACATGGGTTTTTTTAAACATCTGTATTAGTGTTATATGTAGAAACCGATAAAAAACCACTACTTTCTTTTTAATGACATTTCCATGTCATTTTATGGTATATATGAATCATGACACATCTTAGTTAAAATGCTTCATAGATCTACTTGTTACTGCAAACACTTCTGCTTATTCGGACCTTCAAATGTTAATAATAGTCTCTATGATTTGGTGATTCGTGAAAATTACTATTGCAGGCTGAAAATTTAGATAGCTTGTAGTTTACGACAATCTAACTTTGAAATAATATCTAACCCAGGTAAGAAAAAAATATTCTCTAAGCAGTCTTTGCACAAACCTTAAACGACTTTAAATTGTTTAACAAGATCCTAGGAACCCTAAAAAATAATTTAAATTACCATTTCACTATGTTTATATGTTTTGAAAAACCCAATAATGATATTAAGTTCCTTTAAATTTAAGTTAAAGGCCTTGGATTAGGATATTAATAATTCTTCTTATGGTGAAGAAGTAGATTAAATCTCATGAATTTATTAAAAAGTTAGATCTTGAAGCTAAAAAGGCAAGTGGAATAAAATAATTCATGTAATCCTTTCAAATTCATTAAAAAATTAAAGTCGAAAGTAAATATTTGTGATTTTCAAGCATTAATAAATGGCAAAACCATGGCTTTTTTATTCATGTAAAGTTGTTGGATGGAAATTTCATGTGGTTATATCATTGTTAGGATTTGGTTTAATGTATTGTGAGCAAGCTATTTTTATTATGCTTCTTCTTTAATTGATATTTTTTAAAAAAATTAAGTTTTTTTATTAGTCAAGTGATCTATTATAAAACTAATAAAAAAACTCATCACATTAAGTAATCTATTTTTATTAAGGTTAGTTAAAGAGAGAACAATGGATCATATACGTTAATCAAAGGTATTTGTTGGTTGTTACTTAATATTTAATGTGTCAAATAACTATTTTTATTGTATCAAAGAACCAGCTAACCCCTAAATACTTGTTTAAGTAAAACCCCTTTGAGTATAGAATTTGCACAGAGACTCATCATTACCTTATATTTAATTTTATTATTTTAATTACTTAGAATGTGATAATGAGATTTGAACTCGTGACCATTTGGTTATCAAAACTCTGATACCATATCAAATAATTATCTCAACTTAAAAACTTAAGTTATTAGGTGAGCCTCAATAATAGTTTTATGTTATTCCAATAAAAGTGTTGTTTTTAAATTAAAACTTATTCTTAAAGTACTGATTGTGATTCAATTTATTATCACCAAATACATATAATTGAATTGCAATGATACTTAAAGAATAAGTATATATATTATTGTTGTGCAACTCGAAAGAAATGGTGCTTACAAATTTTAGTAAGCATGTTAGATTCACTATACTTATTACAATACCAAATACATATAATTGAATTGCAATGATACTTAAAGAATAAGTATATATATTATTGTTGTGCAACTCAAAAGAAATGGTGCTTACAAATTTTAGTAAGTATGTTAGATTCACTATGCTTATTACAATAATTACTTCTGATATTTTAGCTTTTCCTTCCATTTCTTTGTTGTTAACCTAAAGTTTGATTACATGTTTTGGTGTTGGTCGTGGCTTTGGTATAAGTCAGGTTTAAGGTTAATCTCTTTTCTTTTTGTATTTTATATTAATGTCTATTACTTTTAGTTTGTTTGAAAAAGAAAACCCAGCTAAAATAATGCAACTTTTTTTTAATTGCGGATTGTTTTTATTTAAATAGGTCATTCTATGCAGGTTTATGTAATGGTTCTAAAATGGACACGTTTAAGCTTAATAGAGGAATCAAGCAAGGGTTTTTGATTTGTTCCTATATTTTTGTGTTATGTTTAGAGAGGTTAGTGCACCTTATTTAGGATTCAGTTAAGAAGGGGATTTGAATACCTTTAAGTTTGGGAGGATTCAGGCCGCTAGTGTCTTATCTTTGCTTCCTAGATGTTATGGTATTGTTCTTTGAAGTTTCTGTTAAGCAGGCGATAGTCATGAAATTAAGTATTTTCACTTATTATAACAATTTGAAAAAGTAATTTTTTTTTAATGAAATAACATAATTTGGTACTTGTCACAATTGAGAAACATGATATTTAAAGTTATCACGATTGGGAAAAGTGATATTTCAAATAAATTGTTAAATAGGTTGCAATAAATTGTAATAAGAAGAGAGTAAAGAGAACAAAAAAAAGACCTTAAAGACACATCGAAGCTTTAATTACAACATCACTTGTACCATTGAAAAGACCTCGATAAGAAAAGTCTAATAACATCAAGAAAATTCATCAACAATGACTAGAGTTGGCCATGCTCTTCATCCAAAAGCAAATGAACAGTTATAATGAGGAGAAAAGATATATAAAAAGAAATAAAGAAAGAAAGAGACCCTTAAGGCATATCAAAGTTCCGATTATGATACCATCGACATCATTGGAAAGATTTTAACGAGATAGATCCAATAACACCAAGAAAGGTCATCAACTATAACTAAAGTGGGACACACTCTTCATCTAAAGGAAAGTGAGCAATTACAACAAGGATAGATGAGAGACAAAAAAAAAAAAAAAGAGATCATAGAAGCTCACTGAAGCTTCAATTATAACATTATTCCATAAGAAAGATCTCAGTGATAAAAATCAAATGACACTAATAAAGGTCATCAACGGTGACTGGAGTGAGCTATACACATCGCTAAAATTCAATTGAGCCACTTGTATGACCCATTCTAGTCACCATTAGTAACATTTTTTTGCTGGCATTGGATCTTTCTCATCGAGATCTATCAAATAGTACTTGTGGTGTTGTAATCAAAGCTTTGTGTGTTTTTTGGGTCTCATTCTTTCTTTCATTTACTCTTACCTTGTTGTAATTTCTCACTTGCCTTTGGACGAAGAGTGTGGCCCATTTTGGTCACCATTGGTGATCTTTTTTTTAGTTTTTTTTGGTTTGTTCTCATTGAGATTTATCTGATGGTATCAATGATGTCATAATTAGAGTTTCAGTGTGTTTCTGTGGTCTCTTTTTTTGTCCTTTTCCCTTTCCTCTCTCTTTAGTGACATTTTCTTGGTGTCGTTGAATTCATCTTATCGATATCTTTTTTATGGTATTTGTCGCACGTGTGCGGCGGCGCGGCGATCATCCACCCTCAAGGAAAAATCAGAAATATTTATTCCTGGAAAAATGGGGAGAGACAAGGAATTCTAGTCTCTACAAGTGAAAATATGGACTGGGAGTCGCCACCTAGTATTCTGGTTACTAGGAACCTTAACTGGTCTTTAGAGATCGGGTACGGAGACTGGTTGCGTAAAGGGAAGGTATTAGCACCCCAACTACGCCCTACCTAAGGTAGGCTGCATTGTTTTAATGTCTGATAAAATCTAAGGTTGTGTTGTGGTTTCTTATTGTTCGGAATACGCATTACATGTAATGTCATACCCCAAGTTCTATTGTCTAAAAAAAGAATTAAATATCCAGAATTTAAATACCCGGAATATGTATTACGTATAATGTCATACCCCGGATATTAAAAGATAAACAAAATAAAATTTTTTGTTGTTTTTGAAATTTTGGCCAATATTCTCTTGACTTTAATAAACTGGTTATTAAAGCCAAAATGCATGCTAAAACATTTTTTTTGGTGTATGAAAAATACAATATGAATTTTTAGCTTTGAGACACTTGGCCGTATGCACAAAAATGTTTTTTTTTAATTGTTTTTTTTTTTGTATTTTTAGAAGGTTTTTGCCGAAAACCGGGTATGTTAATACCGGATTTGTATTTTACGACATAAAAATATTGTCCGATATTAATCAAAATGACATAAAAATGACGCAGAAAAATTATAAAATGATGAAACAAATATTTTTGATTTTTTATGTTGTGTGAACAGTACTATGTGAATAGTGCCGTGTGAACAGTACCGCGGGACGAAAACCGGGTATTTTAATACCGAATTTATATTTTTACGATGTAAAATACAGACCGATATTAAGCAAAATTGATAAAAACATGTGCTGGAAAAATTGTAAAAATTCTATATAAAAAAAAAATAAAATTGAAATGGATTGAAATGGGCCGGACCCGGCCCATATCAGTGGGCTGGGCCAACCCGGCCCATTACCAAATGGGCTGGTTACTGTGCCTAAGCACAGTAACCAGCCTCCTTCAGCTGCAGAACGTGAATTAATTCACGTTCTGCATGCAACCGAAAACAGGAGGCGGGCAAACGATGAAGGAGACGGGGCGGCGAGACATTACCTGCGGTGGCGTTGCCGGTGGTGCTGCTGGCGGCGGAGGCACGGTGGCGATGGTGGCAGAGGCCGGCGGTGGTTCTCTCTCTCTCTCTCTCTCTCTCTTCTGTTTTTCTTCGTTTTCTTCCCTGCTGCTTCTTCTTCTTCTCTGCCCTCTCTCTTCTCTTCTCTTTTATCTCGGTTCGTCTCCCTTCCTCCTTTTTCTTTTTTTTCTCCTCTTCCTCCCCTGTTTTTATAGGCGAAAAACAGGGGGGGGACGTCATGGTGGTGGCCGGTGTGCTGCCGCCCGTCCAACACGTGGAAAGTGGTCGGCAAGTGGTGTCCTTATTTCGGCGTCTTTTTGAGCAAAAGAAGGAAAGAAATTAGGCGAAAAGGGGAAGAAAAAATCTTCTTCTTCCCCTGCCTCGCGCGTCCAGGGGAAGAAGAAGACCTACAGTGCCGTCAAAACGGCACCGTTTTGGGCTTCTGTTTTTTTTTTTTTTTTTTTTTTTTTTTTGCAACAGTGAATGAAACGGCGCCGTTTTGGTCAAAACGCGCCGTTTCATTTAAAAGAAAAAGGCGCCAAAACGCGTCAGATTTCAAAGAAGGCCCTCAATTTGCGCGCGTTTTACAAATTCGTCCTTGGTCTCGGATTTCTTCAATTTAGTCCCTAATTGGCCATTAAACTTCAATATTTATGCAATTAAACCCCTGATTTGACCAATTTAACTTCCAAAAATTATAATTTGACCCTAGAAAATTAATTTCTTCCAATTAAAGCCCAAAATAACTCCAAAATCAATTGTTTTTGCAATTAAAACCTCTATAAATTCAATTAAACCTTCAATAAAATTTAATTGAGTCCATAAACTTCTAATTTTGCATTTTTCTTCCTCAAATTGAATTTTCTTTATCATCGGGGCTCGCATCAGTCAATGATATACTGTCAAAAATTAATTTTTATATTTTTGAACATCCTCAATCAATTTTTGAACATTTTTAGGGCGCTCTGGCATTTTTTTCACTGTTATATTTTTTTGATAATATATTTTTTTTGAATTTTTTTGTATTTTATTATTTTTTATGTGGGGACCCAGAAATGAGTTACAACAGTATTGGTGGTGTCATGATTGAAGTTTTAGCGTGCCTTTGAGGTCTTGGTCACTGTTGGTAACCTTCCTTGGTGTTGTAGAATTTGTTTCATCAAAATCTTTCTGATGATATTGTTTTAGCTGTATCAGAGCTTCAGTGTACCTCTAGGATATCTTCCTTCCTTTCTTGTTTTCTTCTCTCTCCTCTCTTCTCATTGTAATTTTTACTAGCCCATTTAACAATTTCTTTGAAATGTCATGTTTCCCATTACGACATTTTAAGAAATCTTATTTTTCAATTGCAACTTGTACCAAACTATGCTATTTCACTAAGACTTTTTCAAATTATATCTTATTTTTAGTGTTTTTGGCTTTTTCTCATTGAGATTTATCTAATGGTATCAATTATGTCATAATTAGAGCTTCAGTGTATCTCTGTGGTCTCTCTCCCTCCCTCCCTCTCTCTCTTTCATCCTTTTCTCTTTCCTCTCTTTTTAGTGATATTTTCTTGATGTTGTTAAATTCATCTTGTCGATATCCTTTTTTATGGTACTAGTAGTGTCATGATTGGAGTTTTAGCGTGCCTTTGAGGTCTTGGTCACCATTGGTAACCTTTGTGCTGTTGAATTTGTTTCATCAAAATCTTTCTGATGATACTGTTTGTGCTGTATTGGAGCTTCGGTGTATCTCTAGGATATCTTTCTTCCTTTCTTTTTTTCTCCTCTCTCCTCTCTGCTCATTGTAATTTTTACTAGCTCATTTAACAATTTCTTTGAAATGTCATATTTTCCATTATGACATTTTAAGATATCTTATTTTTCAATTGCAACTTGTACCAAACTATGCTATTTCACTAAGACTTTTTCTTTTTCAAATTGTGTTGTTTCGCCAAATATTCTTTTAAACTATGCTAATTTTAAAACGAAATCTATGAAATCTTGTTTAAAGAGATTTTGCTTTGCTTCAAGCCAAAAGGTTAGCGAGTCTAAACCTCGGATTTACTTCTCTAAGAATGCTCAGATGAGAGTTCGACAAAAGATTTATTCCGTCTTCGAGCTCCAAAGAATGGATGATTTAAACATAGGAGATAAGTTTATTATTGAGAAGGTTCAGCAAAGGTTTGCTGGGTGGAAAGCAAAGTAACTATCAAATAGCGGGGAGGTTAACTATCAATGATTTGGTCAAGTGGAATGATGTTTGTCAACCTAAGAAGAGTAGGGTTTGTAATTTGCAATCTTAGGATGAAGCCTTTATGTTGAAACTAGGCTGGAGTTCAATTACACAACCTAGTTCGTTTTGCGTTCTACTTTTACGTTGGCAAGTATTCCAGAGGTGTTCCAGTTTTAGGAGGAGTTACAACGAGGAGCAATGATTCAGTTTTATGGAAGAGTATTGTTGTTGTTTCGGACAAGCTGAAGTCAGAAATCCATTGCCGTTTCGCTTTGCTTCTTTATAGCCACATGACATCCATTTCAACTTGCTTTCAGATAACACGACGAGTGAGTTCACATGCATAAACCATACAGTTAATAGGTGCAGAAATCCTTGTACCCAAAATAACCTTGAAGCTCAGCCAAGTTTCCCAAGCCATTGCCTGCTCATTGAATCTAAGCTGACATTGAACTCTCAGGCTGGCGCACAAGCTAGCTGATATCATTTATTTCATCCAAATTACATATTTGCACGCAAATTCTGATGGAATGACTACTGAAGTATTATAAATTGAATGAGGTAACAAGGCAGCTGAAAGAACTGCAACAAGTAAAAACCAATCCGAAGCTCACGCTGATAAATTACAACGACCCAAAACGGGAAGATACATGAGGATTCATTAGTCATAAAATCTGATATTATCTGGCATCCAATGCTTGTTTACCAATAAGGTACAATGTGCTCATTTGGGAACATCTTCACTCCCCTTCACTTAAAATTGGGACAATGAGAGGTTTCATTTGTGCTAAATACACAATGGCCCACCTGACGCACACCAAGAAAAAAAGAAGAAGAAAAAGAATAAGTGTAACAGGAAACAACTGCATGCAGTTCTCAATAAGAAATAAATAACCTGAAAGACAATTGACTGAACAGGTTTCCCAACTATGCTCCAGGAAAGAAGATTAAAAAAATGAAAATAAAAATTTCAGTGCAAGCAGTTGGTGCAAAATCTGAGGAAAATAGCTTATTCATACTTTCACTACATTAACAAAGTGCAAATATTATTCAAACAACAATGGAAAGAAAGGGAAAGGGTAAAACATATAAATGGGTAAACTTAGGTATGCTTTGAAGGTGCAATTCATCTACAATTTCTCTTACAAAAATCATGTACTTGCCATACATGAACATGCCACAGAACCAGGGTGTCCTTGTGCATTCATATCACTGAGAAATAAAAGGGATGATTGTTTTCTTATGGCAAAATGACATTGATAGCAGCTCCTCCTCCTCCAACATGACATGAGATTCTGTTACTGTCAGGCTAATTGTCGCAACAATGGTAACAAAGCAGAACCCCCAAAGTTGGCAATAGAGCTTTCTCAACTAATTCTAAGCTCAATGGGAAGGAAAAATGTATGAAGAAACGAACAAATATGCTAATGCACAGTTTCAATTTACCCTAAACTACATGATGGATAAAAAAAATGAATAATTTTCTGAGAAGCTACTGACAAGGATGAAAATCTCAGGCGGATATGCTGCCAACCTAGGGAAACTTTTGGAGAAAGGGCAGCACTCAATAAAATTGAGTAATGGTCATGGTTTTGCAACATCTTCATGAAATCCCGTTATTGTATAATCACTTCTAAATTTATGGAAGCATGCAAGTAGCTGGAACACCAACCACATATCCATGACACATATGATCATAAATCAAATTCCTTCTACGTAGAAAATGAATAGTCATAGAAGAAAGAAAAATGCAAGCCAATACAAACTTACATCATCCAAGAAAATGAATAGTCATAGAAGAAAGAAAAATGCAAGCCAATACAAACTTACATCATCCAACAACAGACTGTTGCTGTTAGGACCAACGTCAGGTGGAGCCTGCAATGATAAAACCAAGATTAGCTATATAGCATAAGAATAAAAAGAACAAGAGATGAACATACAGAGGCCATATTCACTTAATTAAATCTGAATGACTTAATGCATACACAGTCTTATTTATTGGCTAATTTAAAAGATCAGACAAATACAAACATCTGACCATTAAAATTACTCACGGTGAAGGAGAGACTCATTCATGATGGTACTTAACATGCATGAGGATTGGATTGTGCTTTAATCCAACCTATCATTGAGCTATTGTACCATGCATACTTCAGCACAGACACAGAACTAGAATTGGTTGCTACAAGAATCAGCATTTCCAGAAAATGTTTTTTTCACATGCAGAGCCAACTCAACATAAAAGTCTGATGGTACGCCAGGGGTATCATAATACTGAATCATAGGCATTTAGGTTATGTTTGGCATGACTTTTGGATTTTGATTCTTTTGAATCAGAAAAAGTCATAAATATTTTTGGCTAAGAATAACTTTTAACTTAGATCAAAAGTATGTCACAAAACTGAGTTAAAATTTCAAGCTTTTGACTTATGAATTAGTACTTATGCTACTTCCCTTCTTCAAAAGAGTTGTTTTGAATTATTATTATTATTTTTTACCAAACATACTTCTTCATGTGTTATTGATGAAAAATAATTTTTGAATTATGACTGAAAATCAAAAGTTAATTTTCACAAGTCATGCCAAAAGGACTCTTAGCCAATAAAGATTAAAGACATGGCTTATGATTTTACAAGGATGAACTTGGAAATATGCAGACAATTGAGAGACAGAAATTAGATACCATCAAACGTGGATTCTCGCAACTAATTGAAGAATAAAAAAGAACATGGAATCCGCCATTTTGCTCATCAATACCACAACTAAACCTGGCAGTTCGCTCATCGCAGCAACATGACAACAGAGAAGCTACATGCTAGTAACTCTTATTGATGGTTAAGTAAAATTGGCTATGGTCAAGATTTGCATTGGTATTTTACAGTTGAATTAAATTGATATGGCAACCTCTAACAATTAACAACCTACAAAGAAATAACTAACTTGAATCGATTAAAGAAAATGAAGCGTACAAATTAGTAGAGGGTCCTCTGTTGCAGCAGATTCTGGTACAAAGCGAAGCGATTATCCCAATCACTACGAAAATCAGTGTTGTTACGAAAAACCCCATCCCTCTTTATTCGATCTCGAGATCTCTTTCTGCAAAAATAAAATTTACAGTTAGAAAAACAAAGAAAAGGAAAAGAAAACCGTATCGGCATCGGTATCGTTATCGGATCTCACTTGGGAATTTGATGATGAAGCTTCCTGTGCTTCGTTTTTCAGGTCCCTCGCTTCGCTGTTGCGAGATCCAGCTTTTTTAACTGAATTTGATTGACAATAATAATCGTAAGCCATTAATCCTGAACCTTCCCGCTGGCCCAAATATTTGTAGTTCAATCTGCGTGGGTTTCGGTTAACGAGGCCCATGCCAGCCCATTAAATGATTAAAAGTGACCGTGTAAGGATCTGATTGCAAGATCTTTTCACTATAATGACTGAATTGTATTTTATAAAGTTACGGATCAAAAGATTTCCAAATAAGGACCAATTTATAGATTTAAATAAAATACAGAGATTATTTGAAAATCACAAGGATTAAAATGACTAATAAGTTCTATTTAGATGACAAAACTAGTTTTAAAAACTTTAAAATATACAGATTTACATGTTTATTAGAATGATAATAATAAACCTGAAATAACTAGGTTGATTGATAAAATGTTTAGAAATGCATTGCAAAGACCATTCTCTTGGTAAAAACACTTAGATTTTTATTTTAATGAAAATATTTTTCCTCACCTTTATAAATACCAACTTAATTATTAGAAGCTACGAACTTGTTTTTGCAAGTAATCATGGAGCCTAAAATTAACAATAATATTGAATGACAAGTTTACCAAGCCAAAAGACTTGTGAGAGGGAAGGGCCATTTGTTCTTCTTAGAGGCCTAAAAAATGTGTGAAAGATTTTGATGAAGTACTTCTATTTTTCTTGCTTTGTACTTTGTTATGAGATTTTGATTTTTCTTGTAATTAAAAAAAACAAATTATATTTTACAACTACAAAAATTTTCTCTGACTTAGTTACAATAGCAATAATATAATATTGTAAGACTCCTATATTTATAATTTCACACTAATTAAAATAAATAACTAACAACTAAGAAAATGATTTCTCAATAAAATAAATAGAAAATGAACCCAAAGATTTATTATATAATACATTGAAACACTATTTTGAAGAAGTTTTATTGTAGAAAGCATAATTATTAAACTCATTCGATTTTATGAATCGATTTGATGACCTATCAATTTTAATCACGGATCAATCAATTGGGTTGTTTGATATTAATGGATGAATACCAAAATTAGTTAAAAGATTTGTATAACAATTTTAACACCTTCCACTCACTTCAACTCATCTGCTTGTGAATTTTTAGGTTCTCTATTGCCTTACTCTTTTGCAACTATATAAAAAGAAATCCCTCTTTTCTTTCCTTATATTTGCATAAGTAATTTTGTTGAGGATATAGTTCCCACTATGTCTTATAATCATGATTTAGAATCTCGATTTATTCACGATTGCAAACACGAATTCACGTATCATCACAAAGTGTTATGTAATAGATGTAGTTATATGGGTTGTAAATTAAATAATATACGTAATTAATACATTAAAAGTGATATCTACAAGTAATTAGTTTTAACTATAGATTGTAAATACATGATATAAATTTAGATAAAATAATAAAATATTTATTATATTGCATATTTTATATTAGGTACTTATAATTTATTTATAAAACTCATCAAGATTTGATCCAAATTAAAAAGTTCTTATGGGCTGACATTTCAAAATCCTTTAAAAAAATACTCTTTTAAAAAAAATCATATTAAAAAAAGTAAATTTCTTATCATTCACTCATAATATTTGAGATAAATAGACTTGTAACAAGCTATTATCTTAAATATTAATGAGGAATAATATCTTGATTTCTCATGCCTTTTAAAATTTCAAGCTTTTAAGTTTGATATTCATTAATGATACCTAAATGTCAATTGGGGTAGTAATTTTTCTTATTAAAGTTCAAAACATTTTCCACTAAAACATCCCACCAAATAGATCAACCCATAATGGTTACTAAGATATTTTAGGACTATGGTGTAAAATTCTTATTCAACAAAAAATACGAGTGAAACCTAATGCTATAAGATAAATGAACCTAAACATGTCTTTATTCGTGGGCTATTAATGCAAAAACAACAAGCTTAACGAAAACTCATCCTACAAATTTGTGTAGGGCTTAATGAGCATAATAAAGGCTTACCTAAATATTTATTATCATAGCTTGATAAATTATTAATAATCATAGGTTGTAATAAGAGTAAATGGTTATAAATATCTCAATTCATCAGATAATTAAGAGTGAAAAAGATGATATGAATTTTAGAATGGATAGACTTAAACTCACTCTTCCATCCAAAGTTTAACTCATTGTAATATACTAATTCTCATCCATGTAAATAAATTATTGATAAATTAAACACATTATACTATTAGAAATGAAAAAACAACTAGCATTGCAGCTAACATTAGATAGGATGTTTAAGGATAGTAGTATCTTTCATTTAGTATAATTAGTCTTTTACTTTATAACTCAGCAAATTAGTTATAATTTTCTAGTGATCATAATACTAGCTGAAGATATTTTTTTTTGTTAACATAAAACCTTTTATCTTTTCTCTAAACACAAAACAACAAAAAAAATTTATTTTTTCCTTCTAAAAAAAAGGACGGGTCATCCTAATAATATTATGTACCACACATATTATAAACTAGAAAAATTCTCGATTTCCTTGAAGACAAGTGGAAGCCAAAACTCGAAATATATACTTGATTAATGTGGATAACCACTATAACATACTTTTATCCAAAATCTAAGAATGACTATTTTACCTCTAAAAGTTTTGGAGTTGCTGGTGAACACATCCACCTACAAATAAATTATTCTTTCACCTTGTTAAGGTGATGAAATTTCTTCTACTTTTTGACACTATAATCTTGATTATTTATTTCATTTTACTTTAAAACAGTTAGATTAATTTCTACTAAACATTTGAGCATCTTACCATGTAATCTATTTTCAGCTGTGAGTGTTTTTAGTTCATCTCTTTAATTTGAGTGAAAAACTATTGTTGAAGCACAAGCGATATTTTAACCACTCGGGGGGTAATTGTTAATGAGCTCTGAAGAGCTTGAGTGATTGAATCTGAAGCCCATGAAGAGGATTTATTGTAACAAAGAAGATCGTGATATAGTAGAAATACTCAAATTAATCGTTCAAAGAGTTGAACTAGACATCAAACTAAACCACTATGTATTGTGATGCAATCTTTCCTTCCCTGTTTTTTATTTTTTATTTTTTTTATTTTTATTTTATCGTGTTTGAATGCTTAATGATTAAAGTGGGATATCATTCTATTATTATTGTAAAATTTGTAAACGAGGATTAAGTATTAAGCATTGTTCTAAACATCTAATTAACCCGCTTGTTAGGTGCGAAGGTTTCAAGATATGTATTACAGGAGAGTAGCATGGGGTGTTTTTTTTTTTTTTCAATTACCGTAAAAACAGATAAACTATAAACTATTAGAGGATTGCATGCCTATCTATATGAATCCCAAATCCCAAAAAATGAAATATCTACGAGAAATAGTTCAATAATGTTAATTACATATATTATTTTTATGTTTATTGCATTTTGATTTTTCTCATAATTTATTTTAAGGGTATTCCAAGAATTGCATTAATCTCCTAAAAATAAAAGAACGGGAAATGTAAAACAATTACTAGGCTGTGGTAATGAGAGGGTAACCCTGTTATATAACCATAATACCGATCATTTGCCTATTATAACGAGTCTTTAACACATCACTTACAAAATTAATGTCCTTCATTTTTTTTCACCAGTAAGTTATCGTCTATATTTAACAAGCTCGTTCCAGCTCTAACAATTAAGAAGGATAAAAAAACATAGCAGGCGACGTTGGAAAAAAAATAATAATTTTACTCGGTTTGAGGCATTCAATGTATCTTCTACATTTATACTGTTAGTAGCCGAATGTCGAAGGTGCAAGTAAACAATTCTTGCTGCAACTTCTTTTCACCATTGAATTGTTTAAACATGAGGAGCAGTATGAAGAAAGGGAAAATTTACCCAATGATTAGATTAGAACATTTAACTTTTAGAAAATGTGCATAAACTGTGATGACAGAGCGAGAGAGAGGGGAACATGGATTCGCCTCTCCCTCTCCCTCTCTCTACCTCTTTTCTTTTGGTGGGTGGCGGGGGCGGAGGGATTTGAAAAACAACCATTTTTTCCCATGATCAGAATCTGAATTGGGGGTCAACGTCCATCGCCCAGGTAAACTTTGCTAAGAGAGACTTGTTGAATATCTGAAACAAAAGCATATGATAAGAAACAGCTTGACTTAGACAGTCACTGCCACAGTACCAAATAGAAGAAAATGAATAAACAGAAGTAAAGCATAACTGTTGGTTAAATTATTTCATCCCATAAATAATTTCAGAAGCAGTTCACCTTATCAATAGGAACTTCATGCCGCTTGCACCACGCAACTGTGATCCTAGGATCAAGGTAGTTAATCTTGGATGTCCCCAATGCCACTGTTTTCAGATCCTCTTTGGTCTTCATGGCCATTTCCATTTTCTCAATCCTTTGATTGGTTGTTGCTATCTTCTTCTCTATTCTGAAAATCAATTCCAAGAATCATTAAGAACCATCAAGTATACACAAAATACCCGAGCACAAGGGCAAAAGTTATATTACGCTTCAGGAGACAAGCTCCTCTTTTGCTTTCCATCTGCACCCTTCAATGGGGGCTTCCCCTTTTTGGCCCTGTCCAGATCAGTTTTCAACTCCTTTAGCGTGCCCTGCAAGCAAAACATGAGTCAGCTCAAAGCATGGACTCCACAAACACAATAAGCAGTAAGAAGGAATGGGCAAAGTTTCCAATATGCTAAGGGCGACAGTATGCCAAAGAAAGAGTTGGCTGGCGATCTACACACTACCATAATAAATCCATGCATTCAAAGAAGAGAGAATAGTAAAACGCAGCCAGGAATTCCTCAAGTTAGATTTTCTCCCAATTTCTCAAAAAATGAGGGCCAAAAATTTCTCGTACAGTTCTAAAATTAATTACCTTAAGTTCCTCAATTTTCTCAGTCAATCTTGACATTTGTGCATCATGAGATTTTGAAATGGTACGTTGATGATTACATATGATTGCAACCTGCAGAAAAAAAGAAGCCATCATTATAGGTGCAAGAGCTGCAGCTAAAAAACACTACCAAAAGTCCAAAAAACGTTTCTGGCCACAAACTGGCTTTACCTGTTTGTTTGCTTGGTTATAAATGACAATTTTTTCAGCAACATCACCATCTTCTGTTTCCTCATATAACTGTTTACACGCCAAATATAACCCCAACAGCATGTAAATTCACATACTTCCAAGTGACCCATAGGAAGTTGATTATACAACTTCAATGTAGTAATTGATCTCAGCTTGAAACTTACCTTTTCATCCAATGTAATTGATGCATTGTATGTACGAAAAACTTTTGCTGTGAGCCCCGGCATGAGTTCTTTTAGGTGAGCATTTAGTTTAGATGTATCCAGTGAGTGAAAAAGATCATCAGTTGGCTTTTTTGCTGAAGAAGAAAAAATTGCTCATCAGTCCTGCTATAAGATTTTAGTAACCTAATCTTAACTGCCATTTACTCACCAACTTGAAAATGTCCAATTGCCTTGTACACAGGAAGCTCAACCTCGACTGTGTTCTCATATCGAATTGAATCTTTACCAAGGAAGTCAAACTGAAGGGTCAATCAGAAGCAAGTATTAATGCTAGCAATTCACTAGAAAGGTTAATGCATGTATATAGACAATCAAATTTAGGCAACTCAAAGCCATTTTACTCCTAAACTTTTGAAAGTAGGCCCGCCACTGCAGCTATCAAATATGAAGATACTACACTTAAAAATCTACTGTCCATAAAAATAAAACCACCATACCTTCAGCTTATTTGGAGGGATGCACTCAACATTTGCTACTTTTAATGTGCAGCAACCAACAGTATCAGCTTCATCATCATCCTATAGGCAGCCAATCACAGAATGAAGAAAATTTGATGAAGTTCTCACTCAAAATGCATATGTGATCAATAAAGCTAATTCCTACATGAAATCTCAACACTGCTCATTTGGGAACCCAATAACAAGCAAACACAAACCAGCATAACAAAATTTGTTTTGGAAACACTTGCTAAGTTCTAACAAGAAAAATAAAACACATACTGAATACATTTTTCAGGTGATTAGGTCCATGAAAAATATTTGATGGGTTTCAATTATCCTAGGAAGAGGTACATGACTTTTGGTGATATTCCCTTGGAATCAAATGCAAATTTAAATTTCTACAGCCTGATAATATGTTTCAATTATTGTACAATTCAAAAAATAGCTGTTGGTTTCACTTCACCACCTCACCCTAGAAAACCTCATAGCAGAATTAAAACTAAATTGTAGTCCAAAAACACATGCATACGATCTGCTCAAGGCTGAGTTGCCACATAGAAAGGGGAAGATAAAAAAGAGTCCGGGCATTTTGAAAAGCAACAGTGACATTTAAATTTGGAGGATGTGATAATTGATAAACTGAATGTGATTCAGCAAAATCAAACTAGTTTGAGGCCTGAATCAATTCTTATCATTTGGCTTTCTGCAGACCATATTCACACCCAAAGGCTGAAATTAACTTGTCAATTTGAAGCACCAGGTTCATTATGCGAGTTAAAGCCTCATTTGTCTTCACACATTCTACCCTCCAAGGAAATTCCAATGACAAGGCAAGAATACATTCTCCAAACAAAAAGGGGTTATATCCAATCTAAAAGGCCCAAATCAACTGCCAAGGGTTCAAGAAACTTGTTTTGTTGGTTGTTATACCTTCTCATTACCCGCCCTCAGAGCTAGCTTATCAATAAGATAGGTTGCCACTGCTATTTGCCGCTTCGTAATATCTTTACTTGCAAAATCCTTTGTGTAAGCTGCTCTGATGTTGTGTATATAGTCCTGCACTCAAAATACAGAAGCTAAAGACAAGTTCCTCAATCATATCACAAGTTACAACAACTGTAAGCTCATAAATCAGTACCTTCAACTTCCTTGCTTTCTCGTATTTCTCCTTGTCACTTTGCCCCTTCAAGGAGCTGCTCGCAGCTAAGAATACATACTTGAATTCTTTTGGATTGATTGGATCATTCCAGAACGCCAACCATGTAACAGTATTATCGTGCTTCACTTCTTTCCACCTGCAAAATTTTCACAAGTTTCCACTAACCCAAACAGTACTAATTTATCAACAGAAACTAAAGAAGTGTCTCCCTTCTATTCTCCCCCAATTTGAACGAGATAGTAAGAAACCAAACCTTTCACCAGGAATAGGACATTCCGGGATCGGTGCATCCTTTCCAATATTTATAGTAATGTCACTGGGACGAATTCGGCTTTTCAGCTTCCCCATCTGGTATATACCAACAGTTCAAGGGAAAAATTACATGACAGTGCAAATTCAATCATTAGCGGCCATGAATATCAATATAAAATGTAGTCAAAGCTGAAAGCTCTATGTCTCAGTTAATGGTTAGAAAAAGTCACTGGAACCTTTGGATGCTCTCCCCGTCCTCGAAATAGACCCGGTGGTTCTACTCTGAAATTCCCAACCTGGGATTGAGATGATCAAAATTGGCACAATTAATATGCAAGAGGTGAGAAGTGCATTAAAACAAAATGCAAAGAGTTAAATTAATAAAATCTGCACCAAGAAACCCATTATTGTTTAAAATGTATGACCACGAAGCAGAAATCTACTCACTCGCATGCACATGCACACTCGTATGCATACACATGTTCTCTATATATAACATTTCCCAAATAATGCTAATAAAAACACTTGATCCACAGATAGTTACCTTCTCTTTAACACCATTAACAATGGCCCACATGTACTTCTCCTCTTGCTTCAATTTCTCTTCTTTCAAGAACTTTTTCTCCTACATGAACAGAAAATACTGATAATCATAGAGAATGACATTAAATGAAACTTATTCTCAAAGAAAATGGTAGTGATAATTGGTAAGGGTTATTTCCATGAAGCAATTGAAACTGCCAGAATCTCCATGATTAGTGCTTGGTTAAAGATAGAGGATGGAAAGATCCCCTCCTGCTCATTGGCAGAGAAAAAGGAATTAATATAATTCCACAATTTTACACAACAATAGCAACACTTGGCAAGATTTCTCCTAAATGTAAACCAAGTATATGAGCTGGCAGGCAAGGGTAAGTGCAAATGATGTTAATTGCTCACTCTCACAGACTAATATGGTTTTGCATCTCAATCGCACGCAATGTTGTATGTGTACCAACTTACTTCAGTACTCATTTGTTTCTTCTTCTCCTTTTCTTGCTGATGCCATTCATATATGGGGTTGAAATCACAGTCATCTAGCTTCTGTATTACATGATTTTTCCCAAGTAATTTACGCCAATCGTTCCAAAAGTTTTGAAGGAATTGTGGTTTTTGAGCATAGTCTGTATCTTTCATCACTGCAAACATGGTTGCAACCTGCAGTTAAAAGATCAAAGTTTAAATGTATCTAGCACCAAACATACAAGGACAAATTTGAAAACTTCTAATGTACATAATAATAATTCAACCAAACTAGGAGCAAGCAGCAGAGGTTAACTCGTCGACACAAAGGACATAATAAGGCAACATAAAATTGAATCATACTTCCTCTTGTTCAGGAGTCAAATCAATTGGTTTCCCCTTGTAAAGAATCTTAACCCCATGAGGCTTGTATGGAGGTGGGAAGATGACACCGTTGTGAACTAAGGTAGTCCATTTTTTCTGGCCATCACTGGAGCCAGGCTGCACTTTTGTTGACTTTGAATATTTTGAATTTTTCATTTGTTTCTTGTTCTTCTGAGTCGTCTTCTTCAATGATGAAGAAACAACTTTTGTAACCTTTTTCTTCGCAAATGATGATTTGTTAGCTGAGGAGTCCGCCTTCTTCATTCTCTGGGAAATTGTAAGGTGGTCATCATCATCTGCCTTCTGCTCAAACTTGACAGTAACTTGCTTAACTTTTGTTGTTGTACATGCATCTAAAAGTTTTGGTTTTTTAGCAGAAGAATGGTTTGAAGGAACCTTATTATCCATAGGTCTCTTAGTTGGCACCACAGAAGATTTCTGTTGCTTGTCATTTTTAGTAGAACCATTTAGCTGACTTTTAGAAGGCAAAGGTCTTATCTCACTAGATCTGATAGACTTACTACTTGATGTCCCTGCATTTGACTTCATTGCAAACCTCGAGGATAAAGGAACTTCATCATCATCTGAAGGCTCATCCTTGACATGAGCAGGTGCAGTAACCCCTTTATTGACATTGTTTGTGCTCCCTTTAATTCTAGAACTCAAGGGCTTATCATCCTCAGAATCCTCATCATCCACGATCGGTTTCGTCTCCTCCTTAACAGCATTTGAGCCAACCTGTTTAGATGCCTGCTTCGACTGATCATTTGAAGATGCAAGTGCTCTAGTATATGTCAGTGGTGACTTCAACAGGGATGCCTTGGCAGATGAAGCTGATGCTTTAGGGCTCCCTGTAGAAGATTTCATAGGGGATGCATTGGAAGATGGAATAGGCGATTTACCCTTCTGCAAATTCAAGCTTTGACCATTGGAATTCTGAGAAGATGAAGACGGTTTCTTCGCTTCAGGGTTTAATTGATTCTGCTTCGAGGTTGAGTTACCACCCCTCTTGAAAACTATGGGCCCATCATCATCATCATCATCATCGTTGAAATTATTGGGAATTAGCTTTGGAGGTGCTTGAACATCCATTACAGTCCAACTACAGTCTGTTCTGGCATGTATACCACATCAATATCTGATAGAATTTACAGCTTCAATTCAAAACCCATAACGATATAGCCGATAGTAATCCACAACAACACATTGACTATATTCTTAGATGCAGTAATATAAATGAAAGAAAAATAAAACAAAAAACCAAGCTTTTAACATGCAAACTCAAAACTAAACCCAAATCAGAAACAGTAAATTCAACCACTAATTCAGCAAAGCTAAGCGATTGGTTTTTCAAAGAGCGGCCAAGCTAATACGGACACAAATTCTAATAAATAAATCAGTGAGCTGAAGATTATTATTATTATAATATTCATCACCATTTTAATTAAAAACCCGAATTGAAAATATTTCAAAATGAAAATAAATTAACAAATAAGAAACGCCCAATTAGCGATAGTAATAGAGATTCCAGAATCTCTGATATCTACTAATCTTTCATTTCTTCATTCAAATTGAACAAGAAAAAAGCACAGACAGCTCTTAAATAGATATTTGAAAGATAAAAGAAAAGAATGAGCGCCTACCTAAACAGGAATAATTAAACCGTGGTTGTATGTTTGTTTGTTTATAACAAAAGCGAGTGTAGCGGTGGATGAGAGGAGGCGCTGCGGAGCTTAGCAGCTAGCTATCGCAAAGTGTGGAGAGAGACCAAACACAAGCTTATTAAGGTGGATTTTTTTGGGGGGGCTTTGCAGCCCCTTCCTTCTCGGCTATGCTGCGATTTTCTTTTTTGTTTGTTCGTCTAAAACGGCTACGTTCTGTCTGAGTTCAGTGTTTTTAATTTTTTTTTTCTTCTGATTTTAACAATCCAGGCGGCCAGTTTTCTTTTCTTAAAATCACAGTTTCTAGGAGAAAACTAGGTCCCTTACTTGTGTTTCTTCCGGGTCATATGCTCTCTTTTTTTTTAACAAAAAAAGAAAAAAATTGTATACATAAGTTTTTAATTTTTACATGTTTTTATAATTAAAAAAAAAAGAGTAAAACTAAAAAGTTTATATATATATATATATATATCTCGAATAAATAAAAATAAATTAATTATAAAGAATAATTAAAAATAAAACTGGAAAAATTAAGAGATAAATATAAGTGTAAATTAAAATATTTAATCTCACAGAATATGATATTTACCTGGTTGTGTTTGTTAAATTTATTTTTTAAAATAATTTTTTATTTAAGAAAATAATAATAGAATTAGACACGAACATTAAATTGATTGAATAAAATAAAAAAAATATTATACAAGACTGCATATATTATAAATATTATCTTAAAATAAAGTTCATATATGCAAAATATATATAAAAAAATTATAAATGTATCAGGAAAACTTCTTCAAAAATTAAATGCATACAAAATAACTAAAAAATAATTGTTATTTAAAAGAGACTCTCTCAACAAAATAAAAGAAAATGATTATTAATTTAAATATAAATAAAAAATATAATTTTTAGAAAAAAAAATATAAAAGCATTAATTTAAAAAAATAAAATAAAAAATTAGAAGAAAAAAAAATCAAGCGTTGTTGGGATTGGCAACCTAAGCCAACCCACTTGAACCATTTATTAGGGCCGATGCAACTGGCCTTTCTTTGCAGAGTGTTAAAATTGTATACTTGAACAATCTATCCACAATGCCTTGTTTGGGGACCCACAATTCATTTTGCATGGTAGATCCCCATGCATTTTAAATTATTATTTAACTAGTTATTTAACTCACGTTTTACCGCAGGTTTGATATATATTTTTCTTTAAAAACTTGTATATGTAAGTTTTTTTGATGTGTTTTTATACATAAAAAAAATCCTAAGTGAAAATTAAAAAAAATATATGCATATATATATATATATATATAATTAAATAAATTGAGAACAATTTATGCAATAGAAAAATAATAATTATAAAGCTCAATTCTTAATCAATCAAAGTTAATTAACCAAACTTGTAATTCGGGTCATGAACTTAGTTGGGTTCAACAAATTTTTTTATCTTAAATAAACACCTATAAAATTAAGAATCAACCAAGTATCGAGGCAATTGGAAAAAAATCAAATTGAAACAAATTACATTATTAATTAATAATCAACCAAATATTTAACAATAAAAAAGAAACGATCCAATTGTGATGGATAAAAAATAAGAAGAAAAACATAAAGAAAAAAGGCTCAGGCGCTTATGTTTGGATGACCCAGACTACCTAAGCCTTTTTTTTTATGAAAAGACGGATCGTCCATCCCTTAATTTTTTTTTTAAAAAAAATATTGGGCAACATGTCGTCAACCCTGCTCTAATTTGAGTGATCTCTAGTTGCTAGAAAACCAGGTTGTGCTATTCTAGATCAAGAAAAACTCAATTTCAACCATATTTTGATTCAAAAAGACCTTAAACACCTTGTAAAATATATTCAGGGCCTCGAACAACCTAAAAATTGCCTCAAAACCATAATTATTTTCAAGCTTGGATCAACTATTTTAGTCAAGTTTAAGGGGAAATAACACCTAGGAATAACTCTTCCCCTAAAAAAGAACTCATTGATACCAAAATCACTTTTTTTCATGATTAAAATTGATCTCAACCATAACCTTTTCTCTCTACTACTGAAATTTAGTCACTTTCTATCTTCATTCTTAAATTTCATAAATTTTTAAGGATTGAAAGTTTATAATTTAAAACATTGAAGAATCAAAGTGAATGTTTAGCCCAAAGTTTTAAAAAACTACCTAATTTTGCTATCTTTTTAATTTGGTCTCCTTTTCTTTGAATCTTGTCATTCCTCGATAAATATGCTTTAATTAGCTATCAATTTGGGCCTATAAAAGTATAATTAAAAAAAAAAAAGGAACTAAAAAAACACAAATCATCATAACAATCCACGATGATTTTATCTTTAGCTGAACAATAGCATGAAGAACTGTTTTTCCCCATGTCTTTTAGTGTTTTGTATAATGATAAATTAATTCCTCTAGTTTTACAAAACAAATGCAATGGTCCTTTTATTTTCAAATATCAACGGGTCAAAGCATTTTATTAGGCCGACACTAACATTAACACTAAATGATGAGTGCTTTATTGGGTTAGATTGAGAGACACCAAGAAATACTGATAGAGACGAAAACTAAAATTAATTAATCTTCAAAATATGTGAATCATACTTAATTTAATATTTAAATTTGTTCCAAAAACAAGTTTTATTTTCTCATTAATATTTTCATATTATCAACTTCTTTTTTTTTCTTTTTATATTTCTCAAAATAAAAAAAATAAATTTGAAAAGAACATAAAATGTAAAAAAAAACTAATTATTTAATTAGTTTTTAAAGTTAGATGAACCATCTGATTCATTTTTTAAATTAAAAGAAATAATATATAATTTACTGCATTTTTTAATTGGGTATTAATTAGCTAACATATAATAAAAGGCCTTGGTATTTCACTGTAACAACGAATAGTGAAATGCATGGCTTTTTTAATTTTAGTCATCAAAATTCTCTAGGACCAAAGTTTTTCATTTTATTTCAAACTTTTTTTTTCTTTTAATTTTATCATTTAACATTAGGTTTGTTGGGTATTTTGCTTCATAATTTGTTTTGACTTACTTTTTATAGAGTTATCTTGGTCTCATGACTTGTGTCGCAAGTTTTGCACATTAGCCATGTTGACCAGGGATATTTTTTTAATTATTTTTTTCTCAACTTTATTATTCAATATTGAATTGATTGAGAATTATGGTTCATAATTATTTTTTGATTTGCTTTTTATAGGGTTATCACAGTCTCATGACTCGAATAACGAGTTTTACAAGTTAGCTAGATTGACTCGGGTTTTTTTATGTCTTTTTTAATTATTTTTTTAATTTCATTCTTCAAAATTTATATTATTGAAAATTGGATTTTATAATTTTTTTATTTGCTTTTTATGAAGTTATCCAAGTCCGTTGGTTAGTTGACTCGTATGGTTTGTTATGCCCCTTTTTAAACCGATTCTTTTTAATTTCATCGTTCAACTATGGGTTAATTAAGAATCGAGTTTTATTTTTTTAAAATCAATTTGTTTTCTATAGAGTTATAATGGTCTCATAATTCAGATTTGATATGTAAATCCGAGTTGACTCAACTCATTTTTTAAGTTGATTTTTGTTTTCAATTTCATCCTTCAGTATTAGGTTGATTGAGAATTGAATTTGATATGTTTTTATTTGTTTTTTTATAGGATTATCAGGGTGTCATGATGACATGACCAAAAGCTTGATGTCTTTTCCCAAGTGCAGGAGTGTCGAAGTAATAAATAACCCGGCAAGACCGGGGTCGAACCACAAAGAGGTTAATTGTATAAATTATAAATAACAATACAACAATAACAACAATAATAACAACAATAGTAATAGTAATAATAATGTTAATAGTAGTAATAATAATAATAATAATAATAATACTCAGTACGTGGCGTTGTTATACCTGAGAATGATCTAAAAGATCGGGTCACAGGTTTCCAGTCTATATACTGAGTTTATGAAAAGATCAAAGAGATATATTATATAATATAAACAGATTTCTGATGTGAATGAACAAGGCAAGACCAACAATGTCAGGATCCTTGATCAAACACAGAGCATACTTAACATACATAAAATATAACAAGAATATAAATAATAATAATAATAGTAGTAGTAATAATAAAGAGAGCTTTGAGAGGTAAGGTTGATGTAAGGATTAAACAATAATAAAAACAAATGTCAAGGTTATAGGATCCACTAATGGTACTTCAAACAAGTATAGTATAAACTCTTATTACTCAATTAGAAACCACACATAAAGGAGGTTCCAATCAGATTATAATTTGTTAACATGATTACATTAGTTATCTTATGCGAATAATACTAATACTTGTAAATGTTGTCAGGCATTCATGATTATAACTTATATTAACAACAAATCAAGTTCCTTTTATAGCTCAGGTGTCGGTTATACCATACAGTATGGGCTATGAAAGTGCCAAGTATTTGTTGTACCAAGTGTTACATAATATAAATCTAGATTAACCATTTAACAAGCAAAGTATTAAAAGTGAACAAGATAACAAATATAAAACATGTTAGTATTCAACATTAAGGTCCATGTTAAGTTTATATTATACTTATTCTTACACCATTAGTGTACCCTTTTCACCTTGACATAATTAACTTAGCTAAACATAATGAAAGAAAGAAACGTAAATGAACAATATAAGAACATAAATGAGAAAGAAGTTAACTAAGTAAAGGAAAGGAAATGAAGTGCATAAACTTGATATTAATGAAAGCAAAACATAAGCAATACAAAGAGAGAAAGCAAGAACATGATCTTGATGTGGAAACCAAGATGCCTCAATACATGGTAAATGCCTCCTTTTATAGCCCAAAATTTGGAACTATTGATTTGTTGACTAATTGATGAGTGGGTGGCCACATCTTGACTTGGTGACAATCCTTATCTTCTTGTCTGAACAAGACATCATTGTTACATCATAATTTACACAGAATCCTGAGGAATGTTCTAGGAAATTGTCTCAGTTTTCCAACAAAAAAAAGATGAGGTCATTTGGACTTCTAGAACTCAAGATATGGGTTAAACACTGAACAGTATCTGGGCTACAGGACAACTTCAGACTTCTTTGTTGTTCCTACAATTTGGACTTCACAACGGCCTTTTTAAATATTGGGCTCCTCATGAAAGTTGTAGGCCTATATCTTACCTTTCCATTCATATAAAATGGACCTAAATCTGAGATCTAGAGCTCCAGATATGATCCAATTACCGAGCAATGTTCTGATTTGGACTGCACCAGCATCTCTTTTCTACGTTTGGCCATCTCTTTGTCCTTTCACTTTCAATACTTAAACTCATCAATCAATTCTTTCATTTATGTGGTAGGCCTGCATTTAAGATGAGCATTTACTATAAATTAAGGTATTATATAGTATCAAACTTGTTATTATAAAACATGTTTTAGTTAAGGAGTTATTGATACTTCAAGTGCAAAATGATGATATAAAACCTTGATAAACATGCACTTTTAAGTACTAATCACACCTCCCAACCAGCTTATTACTAGTCCCTAGTAATCAAAAGCGTTAAAATAGAGAAACAATTTGCAAGTTCCACAAAGCAAGGCATTCATCATTCAACTTCCATTAATCTATCCAGATAAATAAACTCTCATTAAATTTATATTCCTGCTTCATATTTATTAAAAAAGATATTAATAAACCTTCTTTTTATGTGCTTAATATATGAAAACATAGATGATGGGGCTTTTGTTGGAAGAAAACAATATCATGTTCAAATGTTTAAAGTGAACTTCCTTGGGTTGAGATTATTATTATTATTATTATTATTTTTTTAAAAAAATATGCACATACAACTTAAAAAATAATGTATCTTTAACCCATGTAACGAGTTTTCAGCTAATGACTCCCAGACCAGTTGGTCCTAGGGCATTAGGTGTTGAGACACCCCTACGAGCTTAGCAACTTGGGTTGCAGATACTGATACGTATATAGTGAAATATTTGATTCCCTTAAGCTTTTCTCCATAACCCATGTAACAAGCTTTGGGCCAATAGTTCCCAAGTCAGTTGACTTTAGGGTATTAGGTGTTAAGACACCCCTTCAGGCTTAATTGCTTAGGTTAGGGAGGCTACAAAACCAAACTTATCTACGTTTTTATTATCATCAATATTATCAATTTTTTTTTTGTAATTTATATACTATCCCTTTCCCTTAGTTGTTACCTTCAACAAAAGAACATAATTAATGTAATAATCCAATGTGCAACCCATAATCATATGTTAACGTGTGTGTGTGAAAATGAAGGTTTAAGAATATCTTGTTTAAGTGAGTATATGAAGCAGAATCAAGTGATAACAATGCGAGAGTTTGTAAACCTGAATATTTCAAGAAGTATTATGATAGACCTTGGTAATGATACTTACTAAGATGCGTCTCTAGAATCAATAAAATTTCCTCCTTACTCTGCCATCCTAATAAGGATACTTACTAAGATGCGTCTCAAGAGTTAATAAAACTGACTCCATACTCTGCCATCCTAATAACAATTTTGTTAAATAGCAAAAACAGTTAGCAAGTTAGTTTTTTTTTTAACTACTACCCTCTCCCCCTAACCAAAACGAGACATTGTCCTCAATGTCCTAAGATAAAAAGATAGAGTATAGAAGACATCACCTGAAACAGCGAACACTGACAAACCTGAAACACACTTAAACAAATATAAGAAGTAACCAAACAAAATAATATGTTATTAATAAAACCAAAAGACACAAGGTTTCACAAATGAAGGCTCAAATCTAATCTAAGCTTTTTACGGCTTTCCGTAGTTGACCAATCTAGGCGACTCATGCAGGGATCAATGACAGGGATGAAAGATTGTAATTGGTCCATCAATTGTTCAGCAATAGCAGCAGAGATTATGATTTATCATGCCGAAGATGTTAGAAATTGCTGTTCCACAGTTTGATCAAGAAAAGACAACAAATTATCATAGAAACCATTAACATTTAACAAACCTATAGGTTTATGGTGAATGTGTAGTTGGGCCCAAGAGAAAATATGAAAGATCTCTTCCAATGTGCCCAGACCACTTGGTAAGGCAATGAAGGCATCAGCATGGCTGAACATGTCGTTTAGTCGATCAGACATTATGGAGACCTGTAGTTCCTCTCCAATTGTTTTTCCAATGATGTTCCCATTTGCTAAAGCTTTGGGGACAACCCCCAAAACTTGACTGCCTCCTAAAAATGCAGCCATTGACACACTTCCCATTAACCCAAGGCTGCCTTCCCCATACACTAAATGAATCTTTCTCTTAGCTAGTACCTGACCAAGATGATTTGCTGATTCTAAAAACTCTTTTTCTTTCTTAGGACTGGATCCACCGAAAACACAAATATTTCTTATGTGATGACTTGAGGAACCTGTCATTTCTACACACTTCTATATTTGATGAATGTATGGGTTGATAGAAATGAAGGGAAAGAAGAGAAGAATTTATAGATGAGAAATTAAAAATGCAATCATACCACCTATATGTAGGCCAACTGTAGTCTCTCTCACACACACACACACTCTCTCTCTCTATTAATTATTTATTTTGAAAAAGCATGTGTATGTACAGGTAGTTATGATTATGGCTCACATCTTCCCTAGGTTTTACATCCAAGAATGACTTAAACGCCTTCTATGGGTCGAGGATAGGCTTCCCATCCAATTTTCTTAAAAACTGGCAAACAAGGTCTTTTTTAGTCAGATTCCCAAGACTAAGTCGATCATGTTCTTTATGGAATTGTGGTCATAAATCATGAATTACACGATGCACATCTCTACTAGGATGCATCTCAAGGGTCAACAAAAGATTATCTAAAGACCCCTTACTCAGGCCATCCTTAATGAATTGTATCTTATCTTCACGGTTTACAGATACCATTCCTAAAGAACGACATGTTGCATTGCAAGTCCATCTGGCACATCTGTGATAGACTTTCAGTCGTTTTGTACGACGTTTCTTTACAAAAGTGCTTGTACTTGTTCCAGGCATGTGTGAAATGAAAGAATTGGAGGACTCACCTGATAATCGGACCTTTGCTTCAATTAGCCAACGAATATCTTCAGGAATTCCATGATTCATTAACAACCTTAATCTTGCACACCTAGCACGGTAAATTTTTGTAATCGCATTTGAAGGCAGAGCGGGAAAATACCTTTTCAATTTTTCAAGAGTGGTGTCCATTTTTAAAAGAGAATTAGAGAAGAGATTCAAAGAAGGGAGAAAGAGCTAAGAATTGTGCAAATATATATAGATATCAATTATTTGGGAAACTGAAAGAACCGACTTAAGTCACGGAGTACCGTTATCTGCCATTTGACCGGGGTGAGAGAGAGACTAGCAAAACAAAAGTTACACCAAAATAAAATGCAAAACAATGTGAGAAAAAGAATCAATCTTTATATACAGGATCAATCAATTCAATAGAGTCATTTTCAACTAAAATTTGTCAAAATAAACTTTCAAACGATGCCCATTTACCTTGAAAACATTGCCATTCTTTGGATTCTTGATATCACAGGCCCCATATGGATACACATGCTTCACAATAAAAGGACCACTCCATCTTGATCTTAATTTTCCAGGAAATAAATGGAGTCGAGAATTATAAAGCAAGACTTTTTGACCAACATTGAATGTTTTTCTCAGTATTTTCTTGTCATGAAACTCTTTGATTCTTGCTTTATGAATTCTTGAATTGTCATATGCATCATTTCTTATTTCCTCAAGCTCATTTATTTGCAATTTTCACAATTGACTAGCATCATCAAGGTTTGAATTGAAAGCTTTAATAGCCCAATAAGCTTTATGTTCAATTTCCACAGGCAAGTGACAAGGCTTTCCATAGACTAGTCTATAAGGTGACATACCTAATGATGTTTTATAAGCAGTCCGATAAGCCCAAAGTGCATCATTAAGTTTTAAAGACCAGTCTTTCCTATTAGGGTTCACTGTTTTCTCCAAGATTTGTTTGATCTCCCTATTAGCAAGCTCTACTTGTCCACTTGTCTGAGGGTGATAAGGGGTGACAACTTTGTGTGTGATTCCATATTTCTTTATTAAAGACTCAAATGGCTTATTGCAGAAATGTGTTCCACCATCGCTTATCATGGCTCGAGGGATTCCAAATCGACTCAAAATATTATCTTTCAAAAACTTTATCACTGTTTTGTTATTATTATTTCGACTTGGAATTGCCTCTATCCATTTTGAAACATAATCTACCGCAACTAATATGTACACGAAACCAAATGATGGAGGAAATGGACCCATGAAATCTATACCTTAACAGTCAAAGATCTCAATGATAAGAATAGGATTTAAAGGCATCATATGACGTTTTGAAATAGATCCCAACTTTTGATAATTTTCACAAGTCTTGCAGAATGCATGTGAATCCTTGAACATGGTGGGCTAGTAAAATCCACTCTGTAAGATTTTTGTAGTTGTCTTTTTTTACGAGAAATGACCCCCACATGCCTCAGAATGCAAAATTTAATGACACTACTTACCTCATTATCAGGAATGCATCTTCAAAATATTTGATTAGGATAATATTTGAACAAATACGGGTCATCCCAATAAAAGTTCTTCACTTCGTTCAAGAACTTTCTTTTGTCTTGGGTACTCCAATGAGCTGGCAATTGTCCTAAAACAAGAAAATTAACAATATTAGCAAACCAAGGCATCGTAGAAACGGAGAGTAAAGATTCATCGGGAAAGTAGTCATCGATTAGTGTGATGTCAGATTTCGAATCCGTTGTCAATCTTGACAAACGATCTACGACAACATTTTCGGTGCCTTTCTTGTCTTTGATTGTGATATCAAATTCTTGAAGTAACAATATCCACCGCACCAATCTAGCCTTAGAATCTTTCTTAGAAAGAAGATATTTCAATGCTGCATGATCACTAAAAACAACAACAGGTGAGCCAACAAGATAAGACCTGAATTTATCACATGCAAATACTACTACAAGTAATTCTTTTTCAGTGGTGGTGTAATTCATTTGAGCACTATTTAAAGTTTTACTTGCATAGTAAATCACATAAGGTTTCTTATTTTTTCTTTGTCCCAAGACAGCACCCACGGCATAATCACTAGCATCACACATTATTTCAAAAGGTAATGACCAATTAAGAGGTTGAATGACAGGAGCAGAAATAAGCAAGTTTTTAAGTTTAATAAAGGCTTCTTCACAATGTTCAGTCCAGTCAAAAACATTATCCTTTGTCAGAAGGTTACTCAAAGGCTTAGATATTACACTAAAATCTTTGATGAACCTTCTGTAAAAACCAGCATGTCCTAAGAATGATCTAACATCCTTAACAGATTTTGGTGTTGGTAAGTTGGCAATTAACTCGATTTTAGATTTGTCAACCTTAATTCCTTTTGATGAAACAATGTGACCAAGTACAATGCCATTTATTACTATAAAGTGACATTTTTCCCAATTCAGTACAAGATTCTTCTCTTCACACCTGTTCAAAACCTTTCCTAAGTTAGTCAAACAATCGTCAAATGAATCACCAAAAATAGAAAAATCATCCATAAAAATCTCAAGAAAACATTCAACCATATCATTGAATATGCTAAGTATGCATCTTTGAAACATGGCTCATTACATAATCCAAAAGGCATCCTTCGATATGCAAAAGTACCAAATGGACATGTGAAAGTAGTCTTCTCTTGATCTTCCAATGTAATTTCAATTTGATTGTAACCTGAATAGCCATCTAGGAAACAATAAAATTCATGACCTGTAACTCTTTCTAGGATTTGATCCATGAAAGGTAAAGGGAAATGATCTTTTCGAGTCATTGAATTAAGTTTCCTATAGTCAATGCACATGCGCCAACCAGTAACAGTCCTAGTTAGAATTAACTCATTTTTCTCATTTGTTATCACAGTGACTCCAGACTTTTTGGGTACAACTTGGGTAGTACTTACCCATTTGCTGTCAGAAATAGGATAAATAATTCCATTATCTAGAAGCTTAATGACTTCATTTTTCACTACTTATTTCATATTAGGATTTAGCCTTCGTTGCATTTCTTTATAGGGTTTAGCATTTTCCTCCAAAAAAATCCTGTGTGTGCAAATCAAAGGGCTAATTCCTTTTATGTCAGCTATGGTCCATCCTAATGCATTTTTGTGCATTTTTAAAGTTTGTAATAACTTACCTTCTTGATGTGCATTAAGTTTGGAAGAGATTATTACCGGAAAAGTTTCATTTTCTCCCAAAAATGAGTATTTGAGATTAAATGGTAATGGCTTCAATTCAAGTTTTGGCGGTTGAACACTTGAAGATATGGACTCAATTGATCTTGGTGGCAATTCTTCAATCTGTAGTCTCCAATTGCATTCCTTTGATTCTTCCTGAAAGTAGACCATTTGCAAATCATCAGATTCATCAATCTTAGTTTCACTGGAAGTGGTTTGAAATTGATCATGAACTAATTTTTCAATAAAATCCACTTCCTGTAAATCATTATCATCTCCAGGTTGCTTGTAAATGTTGAAAATATTCATCTTCAATGTCAAGTTTTCAAATGATAGCTTCATCAGTCCATTCCTACAATTAATCAATTCATTATAAGTGGCAAGAAATGGACGTCCTAATATGACAGGAATTGAATTACATGTTTCAACAGGTTGTGTATCCAAGACAACAAAATCTACAGGGTAAATGAATTTATCAACTTGTACTAACACATCCTCAACTACTTCTCTAGACACTTTTACCAATCTATCAGCAAGTAAAAGAGTTACAGAGATTGGTTTTAACTCACCTAGATTGAGACTTTGAAAGACTGAATATGGAAGTAAATTCACACTAGCTCCAAGATCAAGTAAGGCTCTTTCAATTTTATGTTCTCTAATAAAGTAAGAAATTGTAGGACAACCAGGGTCTTTATATTTCAAAGCATTATTGTTATGAAGAATGACACTTACTTGCTCGGCTAAAAAGGCTTTCTTTTTCACATTCAATTTTCTCTTCACAGTGCATAGATCTTTTAAAAATTTAGCATAGGAAGGAACCTGTTTAATAACATCCAACAAAGGTATATTGATCCTTACCTATTTGAAAGTTTCAAAGGTTTCAGAGTTGTGATTGACTTTTCTTTGTTTGATCATGATATGAGGAAATGGAAGTGCTGGCGGGGAATCAACCTTTTCTTTATAATGTTCAGGTTCAACCCCTTCCTTACCCTCAGAGATAGACTCATCATCTTTCTCACAAGGTTTAAGAATGGGTTTTTCAATAACCTTACCACTACGAAGAGTGATGACTGATTTGACTTGATCCATGTGTTGGCTTCCAGAACTACTCGCATTTGCATTGTATTGCCCCTTTAGATTTTGTTGTGGTTGAGATGGAAACTTACCTTTCTCTTGAAAACTGAGAGCAGATGTTAATTTTGCAAGAGTATCCTTGAAATTTGTCATACCTTGAGCAAGTTGAGTGTTGATTGCCTCTTGCTTTTCAATGAATGCATGCAATGTTTCCTCAAGATTTCTTCTAGGAGGTGGAGCATAAGGAGGTGCATATCCATGAGAATTTTGGAAATTATGGTGTACTTGAAACGGTGGGTGTGAAGTTTGTGCATTATTACTATCACTCTTCCAACTAAAATTTAGGTGATTTCTCCAACCAAGGTTATACGTTTGTGAGTATAGGTTATGGTTGGGCCTTTGGAAACTGTTTAAAGCATGGGCTTGTTCATTGAGGCATTCCCTAAAAGAAGGCAAACTTGGACAATCATTTATTGAATGTTCATTAGTTTCACATATTTGACACACAATGTCATGAACATATTTTAATTGACCACTCTTCTTCATTTCAAGTGCTTCGACTTTTTTAGCTAAAGATGCAAACTTAGCTTGGAGGTCATGATCTTCCCTAAGGTTGTGCATACCTCCACTAGATGCATGAGGTTGAGTTTTACTTGGTGTCTCATAAGTACCTGTGGTGTCCTAATTTTGAGCATTTTCGGCTAGCAAGTCTAGGTACTCCATTGCTTCATTAGGGTCTTTATCTTTAAAAGTTCAATTGCACATCAATTCAACCATTTGCCTATCTCTAGGTGTTAACCCTTCATAAAAATATGAAACCAATCTCCATGTTTCAAAACCATGATGAGGGCAAGTATTAAGCAAATCTCGATACCTATCCCAACATTGGTAAAATGTTTCTTTTGGCTTTTGAGTGAAAGTGATGATTTGTCTTTTGAAAGAGTTTGTTCTGTGAGATGGAAAAAACTTCTTTAAAAATTGTTGTTGCATTTCATCCCAAGCACGAATAGATCCTGGTCTCAAATTTTGTAGCCATATTTTAGCTTTATCTTTTAATGAAAAAGGAAAAAGCTTTAATCTAATGGTGCTCATGCTACAATTTGAGTCATTATAGGTATTACAAGTATGGATTTTCTAGGTCTAAGCCATGAAAAGAAGGTAAAAGTTGAATAATACCTGACTTAAAATTAAAATGAGATGCATCAGGAGGGAAAACTATGCATGAGGGTGCACTTGTTCTTGTGGGATTAATGTGCTCTTTAAGTGTTCTCATACGGTTATTCTCATTATGAAGCGATTGATTATCTTCTTCGGTTATATTTTCTGAAAATGATGAGGATACCCTACAAAGTCGACCACTTAATGTACATGACCAAACTCTCATGCATGTGTAAGAAGAGAATAAAAGGAAGAAAAGAGAAGAAGAAGAAGAAACAAAACAAAACAAAACAAAACAAAACGAAAGAAACAAGAGTTAGAAAAAAAATTGAAAAGTGAAAAGAGAAAATAAAATAAATATTATAATTTATACAAGAATTTACTTCCCTGGCAACGGCGCTAAAAACTTGATAGGACCAAAAGCTTGATGTCTTTTTCCAAGTGCAGAAGTGTCGAAGTAATAAATAACCTGGCAAGACCGGGGTCGAACCACAGAGAGGTTAATTGTATAAATGATAAATAACAATACAACAACAACAACAATAACTACAACAATAATAACAATAATAGTAATAGTAATAATAATATTAATAGTACTAATAATAATAATAATACTCAGTACGTGGCGTTGTTATACCTGAGAATGATCTAAAAGATCGGGTCACAGGTTTCCAGCATATATACTAAGTTTATGAAAAGATCAAAGAGATATATTATATAATATAAACAGATTTCTGATGCGAATGAACAAGGCAAGACCAACAATGTTAGGATCCTTGATCAAACACAGAGCATACTTAACGTACATAAAATATAACAAGAATGTAAATAATAATAATAGTAGTAGTAGTAATAAAGAGAGCTTTGAGAGGTAAGGTTGATGTAAGGATTAAACAATAATAAAAACAAATGTCAAGGTTAGATGATCCGCTAATGGTACTTCAAACAAGTATAGTATAAACTCTTATTACTCAATTAGAAACCACACATAAAGGAGGTTCCAATCAGATTATAATTTATTAACATGATTACATTAGTTATCTTATTTGAATAATGTTAATACTTGTAAATGTTGTCAGGCATTCATGATTATAACTTATGTTAACAACAAATCAAGTTCCTTTCATAGCTCAGGTGTCGGTTATACCATACAGTATGGGCTATGAAAGTGCCAAGTATTTGTTGTACCAAGTGTTACACAACATAAATCTAGATTAACCATTTAACAAGCAAAGTATTAAAAGTGAACAAGATAACAAATATAAAACATGTTAGTATTCAACATTAAGGTCCATGTTAAGTTTATATTATACTTATTCTTACACCATTAGTATACCATTTTCACCTTGACATAATTAACTTAGCTAAACATAATGAAAGAAAGAAACATAAATGAACAATATAAGAACATAAATGAGAAAGAAGTTAACTAAGTAAAGGAAAGGAAATGAAGTGCATAAACTTGATATTAATGAAAGCAAAACATAAGCAATACAAAGAGAGAAAGCAAGAACATGATCTTGATGTGGAAACCAAGATGCCTCAATACATGGTAAATGCCTCCTTTTATAGGTCAAAATTTAAAACTATTGATTTGTTGACTAATTGATGAGTGGGTGGCCACATCTTGACTTGGTGACAATCCTTATCTTCTTGTCTGAACAAGACGTCATTGTTAACATCATAATTTACATAGAATCCTTAGTAATGTTCTAGAAAATTGTCTCAGCTTTCCAACAAAAAAAAAAATGAGGTCATTTGGACTTCTAGAACTCAAGATATGGGCTGAACACTGAATAGTGTCTGGGCTACAGGACAGCTTCGGACTTCTTCGTTGTTCCTATAATTTGGACTTCAAAACAGCCTTTTTAAATCTTAGGCTCCTCATGAAAGTTGTAGGCCTATATCTTACCTTTCTATCCATATAAAATGGACCTAAATCTGAGATCTAGAGCTCCAGATATGATCCAATTACCGAGCAATGTTCTGATTTGGACTGCATCAACATCTCTTTTCTACGTTTGGCCATCTCTTTGTCCTTTCACTTTCAATACTTAAACTCATCAATCAATCCTTTCATTTATGTGATAGGCCTTAAGATGAGCATTTACCATAAATTAAGGTATTTTATAGTATCAAACTTGTTATTATAAAACATGCTTTAGTTAAGGAGTTATTGATACTTCAAGTGCAAAATGATAATATAAAACCTTGATAAACATGCACTTTTAAGTACTAATCATATGATCTCGATAACAAATTTGACAGGTTATCCCGAGTTGATATAATATGTTGTTGTTTTAATATTTAGAAAAGATGTCGTCTTGATTTTCTTTAGTCAAACTATATTTTTATTGGTTATCCGGATTATTTTTGAGTCTGTCAAGTCGATCATGTCACATCAAGTTAATTCCTATATAGTTTGAAATAAAATTTACATCCAAAAAAATTTAGATCCGGCCCACAACATAGCATAAGAAATAATCTAGTTTCTAATCGAACTCCACTCAAGTTATCTTACTTGTTACATAAACCATACAAGTCAAAATATATGGGCTACCTAGTTAACCCATCAAACCAAAATAGGTCAAATATGTATAAAATTACGCATTAATAATATGCGCTGAATGAAAATATGAATCGTTTGGGATTATATAATGTAAAAAAAATAATGATGATGTTTACAAGTTCTCATCATTATGATTCCTTAATCATAGAAAAAGGAAACTAAAAAATTATTATTATTTTATATAAGTGATTGAGCAACACAAAAAATATGTAGTATTTTTTTCATATAGGAAAAATCATTTCAACAATAAATAATAAATAATCTTATATAAAGATATTAATTTATGTCATAAATAAAAAGGTAAACATCATAACATATTAAATTTAGAATTCACTAGATTTGTGGGCTCGCACTACATCGCTAGCCTCAACAGTTTTTTTATATATTAAAAAAAAAATGCTCCGACAACACATGCTTCTTTCAAAAAAGAAAAAAAAATAAATGAAACCTAGGACATAGACTTGATTGAATAAAAAACCTAGTATAATTTAATTAGATGATAAAAAAAAACAATTATGAATGTTAAATGGATCAATTTAAATAAAAAAAGAGTCATAGAACCTGTAAAACAAATTGTTGCCAAAATGAAAATGCGACGAAGCCAAGATTCTAACCAATGAAATTATAAAAAATAAAATAAAAATCGATGGGAGCCAACCTAAGTGAGGATGTTACATATGTAAATCAGTTCATGAGACTGAGATAAACCAATAAAAAAAAAAAGTTCAACTCCAAAAAAATTCAATGTAAAAGGATGAAATTAAAAATAAGTCAATTAAAAAAACAGTAAACGAGCAAGTCAACTAAACTCTATGACCCAGATGATGTAAATAAGATAACCTAATATAAGAAAACCTATAAAACATTATGAAACTTAATTCTAAAACAACCAAATGCTAAAAGATGGAAAGTAAAAAAATAATAAATAAAAACAAACAATTCTAAAAAATCTCGAGCCAACTTAGGCTAACCCACTACAATTGAGTCTAAGTGATAGGACTAGGATAAACAAACATTATAGAAATTTAAGAAAATCAAGAAGCCCAATATTGAAAAACTCCAACCTTGAAGAATGAAATTAAAAAAAAATATCAATTTAAAAAAAGTTACAAACTAAATTCAATAAAGAATGACAAATGAAAAGATTTCATACAACTTGAGTCATTTTAAAAAAATAATAAAGAATTTAATAGAAAGAAAATAAATAAAAATAGCAAAGCCTTACCTCTAATTGAATGAAAATTAAAGGATGAAACTGAAAAAAATATGAGAGAGAGAGAGAGAGAGAGAGAGAGAGAGAAGAGCAAACATGAGCTAACCTCCTAAACCTGAGTTAATTTCTAAAACTTGCAACCTGTGAAATCCTAAATTTATATTCAATCAAGAAGCTCAATTCCAAATTAATTTAATATTGAAGAATAAAATAAAAAAATCAATTTAAAAAATTTATCAAAGTTTAAAAAATAGAAATAAAAAGGATGAGACTCAAATTTGACGGGAAAAAAAAATATTAAGGAGGATCAAATTATAACCTGTAAAATCCAAGATCTGAGCTTAATAAAAAATCTTAATTTCCAACCAATTTAATATTTAAGGATAAAATAAAAAAAAATATTAATTAGAAATATTAATGATAGTTAAAAAAAACTAAAGGATAATGAACTTGTAAAAAATAATAATCAAGTTTAAAAACCATCTCAAAGATAACACACTTGGTCCAAGAAAACATCAAATAAATATAACAAAACAAACTTGACCCAAGTCAACTTGGCTTAAGCTGTGAAAATTACAACCTTAAACATGAGATTGGGATAACCCCTGATGAAATTGAAAAAAGATATAAAAAAAGACTTATGCCAACCTAGCTTAAGTCGTGAAAACCGCAATCTGAAATATGAGATTAAGATAACCCCATAGAATGATGAAATTAAAAAAAAGATCTTAAAAAAGAATTAGGTCAACTTGAGCTAATCTTTCAAACCCGTGACCTAGATCCTAATACCATAATTATCCTATAATAGGTAAATCAAAAAAAACTATGAAGCTAAATTCTCGATCAATAAAATATTGAGAGAAGAAAATGAAAAGGAAAGTTTCAATAAAAAAAGGACCTAGAACAAAAAAAATAACAATTAAAATAATAATGAACAAATTTAAAATTAAAACAAAATAAATAAATAAAAATTCAATTAAGAAAATAATAAAAAATTAACAATAAAAAAGATGATAAAATTAAAAGAAAATTACAATTCCATGAATTATTTTAAATAACAAATAGTAATAAAAAACAAGAGCCAAACTTGGTGCGGTGATGGAGGACATTTTTGTCCAACTTGATAATAACAAAACAAATATAGTGAGAAGAATAACGAGCTCCTAACTAAGTTTAAGATAATTTGAAATCAAGGACAATTCTATCATTTTATTGTGCTAGTTAAAGTGAAAAGTAAAAAATCCCCTACATGCCAATTCAATATTTTTTTCCTTTAAATGTTTTGTCATTTAAGTATGTAGAATATATATCCCCTATTAAGGCTATGTTTTTTTTTTTTTATTGTTAAAAAGGATAAAATTATAATTTTATTATTTTAATACATGGCGCAAATGAATTTAGAACTACAGTGAAATCGCTAGAGCAAAACCTTCTTTTCTTTTAGTTTTTTTTAATAGCATATCACAATATTTGAACATGAGATAAAACACATCAAACAGTTATGACTAACTATTTGACTTGTGCTCTATAATAGACCATAATTGTTTTTAACAAAAAATGTAAACACCCAAGCTTTGACAAAGTGTTTTCTTATGTAAAAAATCTTTAGTGTAAATTAAAAAATTTATGTATAAATCTAATTAAATAAATCAAGAATCATTTGTGTTAATAAATAAATAAATAAGTCATTAATAATAAATAAAAATATAATTGGAAAAATCAAGATATATGATCTCGCAAAATAAGTTATTTACCAAGTTGTGTTCAATGACTTTATTTATTACAATTAATTTTTTTAATTAATAAAATGATAGTAGAAATAGGCACAGATATGAAATTGATTGAATAAAATCTAAGGAAAAAAAATATTAAAAAAGGTTACACTTATTAGAAACACTATCCAAAAATAAATATTTTTATTTATAAAAATAAAGATCATTTATATAAAACATAAAAAAAAATATTTATAGGTGAATAAGAATATTATTCCTCTCTAAGCCATGAAATCCACCCTTATTTTCTTTTTTATTTTGGTCAGGTTCATTTCGGTACTTCGATTTCTAATTTAAGAAATATAAGCCCTTGATTAGCTTCAAACTTTTAATGTTATGCAATTTAGTCCTTGGAAAAATGTCAATTTTAACCCCAGATTGATGTGCCTTTTTCAATATGGTCCTTGGTTTCAGATTTATGCAATTTAACCCCTAATTAACTATTAAACTTTTAATTTCTTCAATTTAACCCCCAGTTTTTATCAATTAAGCCCCTATGGTTCGACGCCTCTTACAAAATGGTCATTGGATGCGAATTTATTCAATTTGATCTCTAATTGACTATAAAACTCTAATTTTCTTGTAATTTGGCCCATAATTTCAATAAATTAACTTGGTAAAAAATAAATTTGATCTCTTAAAATTCCAATCTTCTCAATTAAGCCCAAATTGGGCTCCTAAACTTAATGTTTTACCAATTAAGCCCCAAATAAAATTAATTTGACCCATTTAAAGTATAATTAAGTGCTTATACTTAATTTAATCCTTTAATTGGACCCAAATTAATTCTTAAACATAATTTAAATTCAATTTGGCTCAAGATTAAATCAAATTGGCCTATTAAAAATTTAATTATGTCATTGGACTTAATTTTTATGCAAATTCGTCTAATAATCGTTTAATTTGACCTTGAATTTGTATTGTTTCTCAAATAATGGGGTACAATTAGGCTTTCAATTTTCTCCAAAATTATAGTTGTATTCCTTGACCTGTTTTTTCCACGTTGCTAGCCTTTATTTTATTTTTTGATTTTTATTTTGAAAAAAATAAATTTTGAAGAATAACTCAGGCTTGGGTTATGACAATGATCACTTATATCTTATCATTATTGTTATCAGGATGGTAGGGATAGGTAATAAATATAATTTATGATATAGTTAGACAAAGATAGTTTATACTCATCGTTTTAAAGCACAAAATTAAAGAGATATAAATATAAATAATCCATCACTCTAAAGATACAAATTAAAACACTAGTTTAGAGATATAGATTCAAGGGATAATGATTCACCACTTACAAGAAAATACAAAATTAAATAGGATATAGAAAACCTAAGTAAAAAACATTCAATTCAACTTTAGTATAAGATACATAATATATGGTTAAATTTTGAATATATTCTTAGAACTGCTGTTTAAGTCCAAGAATTAACTAGAATGATATTATTTAGAACATAATAAATGACTTTGACAAAAAAACAATAGACTCATAATAACTAATACATGTTTTTTTTTATTATTAATTATCAGACAGCTCTAAACATGAATATATTGCGAATGTAAACAAACATATAGTAAGTATAGATACGATGGTTTTAACTCAAACCTTCTTTTCCCACTATTTTTCTCAAATTCAGGTTTTTTGCTTTCTTTAGAATTGTTCTCTTTCCTTCTCACCATGCCCTTCTAATTATAGGCAAGTGAAAAGGTCCTAGAACCTTTCTAGGTGGAACAATCATGTTCGTTGATCTCATTGGGTCGATCTTGACTATTCATCATTGTTGTACGCTTTGTACAAAATGGTCAAATTTGCTACTTTGGCACATATGTTTTGTCATATCATAAAGGCAATGCCATGGGTCTTCGTCTAAAGATGAAGTACTAGTACAAGGGATGAAGGGGGTGTCACTCAACATTTAATGGCCACATAAAAGAGAAATTTATACCTAAAGTTGCTAAAAACCACCTTCAAAAAAGAATATAAGAGGAGTTGAACCATGCCTTAAATGACACCTTTTTCTTATGCCTAATCCTTTAATTACTTATGGTGCAACACACTTAGGCTTATAGGTTTTTATCAATTTTCAAACTAATCCTCACAATTTGATTTCATCATTTTCAGTCAATTTTGATTGATTTTTCAAGATTTCTTTTAATTAAACAATTGGTGACATTCAAAATAGTCTTTTAATATTGGCACATTTTATAATATGGTCCTTGGATTTTTAATTTGAGTGTTTTTGTCAAATTGACCCTAATTCTCAATTTTTTCTTCAATTACACCTCTAATTGAATTAATATGATCTTTTATTTTGGTCTATGACCCTTTAATTCTTTATTTTTTGGTCAAATTGACTCTAAATTTCATTTGTTTTCTCTTTAATTATGCCCTTAAATGAATTAATAGGATCCCTAAATTTCAATGCCTCTTTCATTTTGGTCCCAAGTTCTTTAATTCTTTTATTTGTTCTATCAAATTAACTCTAAGTTTGAAATTTCTTATTCAATTAAGTCCTTGATTGAATTAATAAGACCTTCAAACTTTTCCATCTCTTTCATTTTGGTCATTTCCTTGCAAATTCAACCAATTTTGACATAAATTTAAACCCTCCCTTAATTAGGTCCTTAATTAAATGAATTGGAGTTCCAAACTTTGCCATCTTTTCTATTTTGATCCTTGGTCCTTAAATTACTTTATGTGACCAATTTCGTTATATTTTTTTCAATTTTTCTTCAATTAGACCCCAAATTGCTTGCCTATATTGTTTTCTAACCAACTATAAATTAGATTCTTGCCTAATTGTAACTTAAACTATATTATATTTTTGTAACTTTTTTCTTTGAAGATTTTTATAAATGATTTTTTCTTTGAAAATACTTCTCTTTAAAATTTATAAGGGTGTAAAAACTGGGTTATGGTAGTTGCCCTTGTTTTACAATGTTTACGATATAAAATCTTATAGAAAAAAAGGCTTTGTGTGGTAGGCTTTTAAAGAAAAGATGGTGTTTGTGAAAACTTTTGAAAAACCATGAAAGTTTACAAGAAACTTCACCAAGGAATCTTGAATTTTGGTTGAATGGAAAGGCAAACAACCTTTATTTTTGAAATGGTCGACTTGAGAGGCGACCAACCTCAATACATAATAAACTAATCAAATAAAATGAACGAACTAACTTAGGATTCACATAAATAATAAGGGATCATCTTGAGATCCACATAATTAAAGATAAAAATGATCATTTTGGGATCCATTTAGATATACATGTAAGGGATCATCTTAGGATCCACACAATTACAAATGAAGAGGATCATCTTGAGATCTATCTAGATATACATGTAAGGAATCATATTGAGATCCATCTAAATATACATGTAAGGAATCATCTTGAAATCCATACAATAAAAAATAAAAAGGATAATCTTAGGATTCTTCTAGGTAATATTGGGATCTGTCCAAACATATATGAAAATAGATCATCTTAGGATCTATATAATTGAAAATAAATAGGATTTCGCCTTGATTTTAGAGTTAAGTTTGACTTACTTGGCTATTAAATTTGGTTGATGATGTTTTAATGATGATAAAGTTTGAAATTTTCTAATTGCAGGGCTTGCAAAACATGATAACAAAGCTAAAAACTCTTTGATTGTAAGGTTGAATTTCTTGATGGTAGGTTTGATTTCTTTCTAAGATCTTTGTTGACTTGGAATTATTAAAGTCTTATTGGACTCCATATGAGGTTTTTACGTGTAATTTAAAAGACTTTTATATGAACATTGCATAATGCTAAACATTATAGGTTAGATGACATGCATGCATCTTTATTAGTTAAAAAATATAGGACCTTCTCTTTTGCAATCTATCTTTCTTATTGGTGGTGGGACCTATTATTTCTAATTTGATGTCATTTGGTTGTTTGGCCTACTAACCCACTTGAGTTTACTTATGTAAACTCTCTACCTGAGTGTTTGTAAGCTATAGCCCTGGCTTTTTACAATGACTATTATCCTTACAAGAAATTATGATATGCTAACTCCTCTTTCTAGGAGTGGCAAACCAATTTTCAATCCTAATGTTGTCTAATGAGCTTGGCTTTGCCTCCTAGTGTGCTTGTCGGTGGCTCATATAAACATAAACTTTTCCTTTTAATCCAAAAGGAACATATTTTTCCATAATAGTTTCCAAAATTTTAACTATTTTTTCATTTTAAAAATAGAAATTATTTTGATGTAAGCTTAAAATAAATTTGTTTTGAATTTCTTATAATTCTCAAGGTAGCTTAGAGGGAGGGTAATTTGATCTCTTTATTCAAGCAAAGTTATAATTGGTGAACAAACATGGTGAGGTGACCTTTTTTATGATGGTTTGAATCCTAAGTCAGATATTTAATTTTGTTATATTTTCTTCTTGTCTTTCTTTGCCATATTTCTTTGACTCTTCTTTTATTGGTTCTTTGGTGGGTCTTAATTTTTATTTTGACCTTGTCATTTGTTCTTTTGATTTGACCAAGCCACTTAGTGTTTGATTTCTTAGGCTCATTTTTGTTTCAATTTATTTTGGTATTTCATCATTTTTGAACTTTTTATTGCCCCTAGTTAGGGTTTCAAGAAGAAAAATTCATCCAACCTCAAACGGGGACAATAGGAGATATTCATTTTCTTTGGATGTGAGAGTTGTAAACAAAGAAGGCATCTCCTCATTTCAAGTGTAAGTGATTAGGATCGCTAAATTTTGTCCTCATTCAATGTACTTTGTTTGGACTTGCACAGAACCATGTTTTAGGAGTCTATAGCTTCTAAATTTGCTACACACCATTATTTATAATACCACAACATATCTCAAGAGACTTGGTTCATGGGGAAAATTATAGATTTTTTATTTTATCAATTTATGATTTAGTTGGTCACTTTATAAGGGGAATTGTATATTGTTACTTTTAACTGAATTCTTCATTTCATTTATCTTATGAAAACTCATATACTTATATATAGTATTTCTTTATAGAATCATAATTTAGAAGCCTAGGTAAATCTTCTTCATCCATTGTAGTTAGCATCAATGCTATTCTTGAGAAGGCTATTTTTACCATATATAGATCCTCATAATTTGATGTCTACTTGCTTTAATTTTCTTCTAGCAATGACATTTTTTTTTTAATATTAGGTCTTCTTCCTTAAACTCTCTTAGGCAATCCTTCCATTAATATGCCTAACCATCCTTTCTTAGTACAATTGATAGTGGAAAATTCGAGCTAACCTTTTCTCACAATGATCTTTACCTTTCTATATCGTATTTTAGCTCATTATGACTATTCTAACTCTGATTCAATCAATAATTTTAAATAGGGATTTTCTACTTCAAGAGGCATCACCTCTTCCATCCCATATACTAGTGAATATGGTGTGACTCTAGTTCATGTCCTTACTATATTGTGGTATGGTATCTCATATCATTCCTTGTATGTAACTACCATCTTTTAGATAATATTCTTTATGTTTTTGTTGACATATTTCATAGCACAATTTATCTTTAGCTTGTATGGGGTTGAGTTTGAGTGTTTAATCTTCCACTTCTTACATAACTCTAAATCAACTTTCTATTGGAGTTCTAGGCATTGTGCATTACTATGGTTTTTAAGCAATCATATTGACATATTAGATCCTTTTCAACAAACCGCTTGACCACATTCTAGGCTACATGTGCATAAGATTAGACTTTACCTATTTTTTTAGTAATCAATTACCACTATAATGAATTAATGCATATTGTTTGTTTTTAGTTAATCACTAAAATAATATCCAACCCCTACATTGCAAATGGCCATAGTGGCACCGTATTGAATAAAGGTGTTAGGGGCATATTGATTTTATCATCGTATATCTGGTATTTATAGCATCTTCTAACATGTTCTATGCGGTCTATTTTTATAGTTATCTAGAAATGACCAAATCTCTGCATCTACCTAATACACACACACACACACACACACACACACACACATAAATCCCTTCATGGACTTCTCATAAGGATTTCTTTATTTCTTCCTCATTTAACCATCTTAGCAAAGTCTCGTCAGATGACTTCTTATATAGGGTCTCTTCATCTAAATAGTGTTCCATTTTCATCCTCTTTAAAGTCGTTTTATCCATATTTGATGTTCCTAATAGGCACTCTCAGCATTAGATAAACTATTTAATGTCATGATACCAATAATTTCCATTTGTTTATCCCTTAAAAGTGCAATAATAAGCCATAAAATTTATGATCTTTGTACAAATTGCTTGTATTGCAACCCCGCAATCAGTTTTAGCCATGAAAGCCAATATTTCTAAAGCATCTACAAACTAATTCTTATCTTGACCTAGATATATGAATTCTATTTCCCAAGAGTCCTTTGTGATTTTAGAGAGGTATTTTTGATACATTCTCAATTTTTTATCTTTAGTTTATCATTCACCTTTCATCTAGTAAATGATCAGTATCAAAACCCCGTAATCATCTAGCTTTTAACTCATATTTTCAAAACAATTTCTAAACCATGAATACAAGCATCATATTTTATCTTATTATTAGTATAATCAAACTATAACTTGATTGAGATGGGGTATTGCCTTTCTACCTGGAGAGATTATCAATGTATCAGTATCATTCCTGAATATATTTATTGCTCCATCAAAATGCATCATCCAATATTCATCTTCTAAATCATCTTCAAAGATCATTATTTTCTTATCCAGGAAATGAAAATTCAGTGGCTCATAGTCGTTATTAGCATTATTTTCTAAATGATTATTGATGGCACTACCATTCATTACTTCTCTAGTCATGTAGATGATGCCATTTTTTGCTAATAAGGCTTGCTTTCTTGGCTGACAAGTAGGGTTTCTAAAAAATGTTCTTGAAGGGATCTATTTTTAGATCAACCAAGTCGTGTAATATAATATGTACTACTGAAATAGTTTGGTACTCCATATAAGATTGCAACATAACTTTTCCAATATATTGTAGTGAAACTTGTAGTTAGTAAATGTTTTTCTAAAATAATAAATAACTTGTTCTTTTCTTTCAAAAGCATCATGCTAACCTGTTACACAACACATAGTCATTTTAATCACTATAAAGTACAAGATAAGAGGCTTTCCATATACAAGTTGTATGAAAATAGGTGGTTTTTTAGATACTGCTTGATTTTATCAAAGGTTTCTTGGCAATCTTCATCCTATATCCAGTTTCAAAAATATAGTGAAATCACCTTTCCTATTCTTTCTCCAGACCCTGTTGCTAAGAAGGATGCTCACTTCTTAAAATATCACATATATATAGGTGGGAACAGGGGAAGGGGTCAGATTTATCCCGGCAGGAGTAAGAGTAACAATACAGTTTATAATGCTACAACAACGGGTATAATAAGCAAAATCATATGAAAAGAAAAAAAGGGTACGGAATAACTTTAACAGATGCGCCAGAGGGGCATTAAGTGATTGATAGTATCCCCCCAGGACCAGAACTTCTTGTTTCAGAAGGCGAATCCGTTTTTCTTTTAGAGTAATTAAAAAATTGATTCATGGATGTTAATTGAGAAATAAAACAGGTTATGTAATTTAATTGTCCTAGAAAGCTTCATTTTTTTTTCCAATTTTGGGTGCATGTATTATTTATATTGCTTTCACTTTATTATGATACATTTTGATGTCTCTACTACTCATAACAAATCCCAATAAATTTTTATATTTTACCCTAAATATACATTTTGATGGATTCAACTTTAATTAGTACTCCCTTAATCATTCAAATAAAATCACAGTTATAACTCAAAGCCATGCTTAATCCGTCCTCGTAATTAAAATCAAGAACTTGTTGCACACACTTATTAATTTGGTCATAACATGTTATAGAATAAATATTGTTGTAAGGATATTTCATTGCATCATGAAAATTAAATTAAATTACTTCATCTCTTATGTCATAGACAAAGTATCCTTACCACAATTAATTTTAGTGTTGATAGTTTTCAAGAATGGTCTTTCAAACAATATAAGAGTGTTGTTGTTTAAGGAATCACGTTCCATATAAAAAATATAAAAGTCACATGGAATAACCAAACTATCAATCTTGATTAGAACATCTTTTATCACACAAAGTGGATAAACAAAACTACAATCCGCAAGTTATATTGCAATACTAGTTTTAATCAAAGGCTCAAGACTAAGAGAATCATAAACATGTTTAGGCATAACACTAATGGATGCACCTAAATCACATAAAGCCCTTTTAAAGCTAATATTACTAATAACACATGGGATAGTAAACACACATAGGTCTTTTTACTTCAAAGACAAATTCTTTTCAACAACAGCAAATACAACTTCACCCATACTTACCGTTTCATAGCCTTTTAGCTGGTAAGGTCTCTTGGTAGTACACAACTCCTTCAACAATTTAGCATATTTGGGAATTTGCTTGATAACACCAATCAAAGGAATGTTGAGTTCCACTTTCTTGAAAACCTCTAATATCTCTTTTTCTTTGTCCTCTTTCTTAGACCTAGAAGAATTCAAAGGAAATGGGGGGGATTTTCTTAAAACTGGAATTTATTGAGTTAGAACTTACCTTTGGAGTATTGGTCATTATTTCAGTTTGTGGAAGAGTAGGGTGTTGTGTTTCTTCTTTATGCTTAGTTTGTTTTCTATCTCCTCTTCTTCCTCTATCTCAAATTGTTTCAACCTTTATTCTTCAAGTTCTTTCTCACGTTGCAGTGTGTTCACACTAATATTTTTTTTATTCAATGTTTAGAAGGGCAATTTTTCCATTGATTTGTGCTTCCAATTTCCTTACACTTGAAGCTACTTACCCCCATTTGCTTCTCTAAGTTATGAATACTAGACCTTGTTTCCTATTAAAAAGACATGACATAAGTCATTATGTTAGAAGCTAAGGTTTTCATCATCTCACGAAAATCATCACTCGAAGACCCCATAACATTGGAATTTGTAAATACAGGAGGCTGTCTCACTTGATAATTTTTTTGGGGCTAAAATCCATGGGGGTGGAACTGTTGGCCTTGATTGCTTTATTGAGGTAAGTTCTCATATCGTAAGTTCAGATGATCTTTCCATCAAGGATTGTACATGTTAGAAAAGGGATCATATTTATGCTGGGGTTGTCCATTGAATGCTCCATTAACTATATTAGCTTGTTCAATCTAATCTTCTTGCATTGTTGGTCACACATCCGAAGCATGGCCTTGTAATGAGCATATGCTACAAACTTTCACTTGTATATTTCCACAAGCCAAAGAGCCCACAAGAGAAGTAGGATCATTAACTTTATTCTAAAGGTTAGCAATACTTACCTCATTTACTAGTTTACTTGGGAAGTCTTCACGCGTGCCAAAATGTTTCGAGTTTGCTGCCATATTTGAGATCAATTGGCGTGTAGCCTCGAGTGTTTTATCTACCAATACCTCTTTATTTGTCGCATTAATGATACTGCAGTCAGTGTATGTATTCATTGGTGACAAATATACACTTCTTATTATCATAGCAAAAGGTTTGACAAGTGCACAAGAGAAAAAAAACTTGTGAAATTGTTGCATGATCACAAACTAATCATTGGTTGGACGTTAGCTGATATCAAGGGCATTAGTCCCTCGATGTGTATGCCTCATACTATTAGAGGACAATGCGAAACCAACAATGAAAATGCAAAGGAGGTTGAATCCGCCTATGATAGAGGTAGTGAAAGCTGAAATTTTAAAACTATTGGATGCAAGAGTTATTTACCTCAACATAGACAATAAATTGGTGGCGCCAATCCATGTGGTGCCCAAAAAAACAGAATCATGCTGGTAAAGAACAAAAATGATGAACTCGTTCCTACTCGCATCTTGAGCGGTTGGAGAATGTGTGTTGATTATAAAATGCTTAATCTTTCTACACGCAAAAATCACTTCCTATTACCATTCATGGACCAAATGCTTGAAGCAGTTAAGTGTTTTTATTGCTTTCTTGATGGATATAGTGGATATAACCAGATTGTTATTAATCTTGAAGATCAATAAAAGATTACATTTAAATGTCTATTTGGTACATATGCATATAGGAGAATGCCCTTTGGTCTCTGTAATGCACACACAACTTTTTAAAAATGCAAGGTGAGTATTGTTTTCTAAATATGTTGAAAGAATAATTGAGGTTTCCATGGATGATTTCATGGTGTATGATAATTCTTTTGATAAGTGTTTAGAAAATTTATCTTTAGTCTTGAAAAAATGCATTGAAACTAACATTGTTTTGAACTATGAAAAGTGTTATTTTATGGTAAAACAAGGAATATATCTTTGAAATGTTGTGTCTTCACGTAGATTAAAAGTTGATAAAGTTAAAATAGATGTTATTTCATCATTGTCTTACCCTCATGCATGAGAGAGGTTTTTTCTTTTATCAGTCATGTAGGTTTCTATCAAAGTTTTATCAAATATTGCTTAAAGATTACAACACCTTTGTGCAAATTATTAGCCAAAGAAGTGGATTTTGTGTTTGATCAAACATAAAAAGAAGCCCATAATGAGCTTAAGAGGCGTGTCACTTCTTCCCTTATCATACAACCGCCAAATTATGATGAACCTTTCAAGATAATGTGCGATGTGAGTGACTACGCGGTAAGGGCTGTACTTGGGCAAATAATAATGAAGAATTTGCATATTATCGCATATGTTTCCTGTATGTTGGATGAAGCGCAATGCAATTACCATACAACTAAAAATGAACGTTTTGCAGTGGTGTTTGCTTTAGAAAAATTTAAGTCCTATTTACCTGGTATAAAAGTTGTTGTTTTTACTGACCATACAACTTTAAGGTATCTTTTGAATAAAAAGGAGTCCAAACCAAGATTGATTAGGTGGATCTTACTTCTACAAGAATTTGATCTTTAGATCAAAAATAAAAAGGGTATTGAAAACCACATAGTTGATCACTTGAGTCGACTACGGACCAAGGATATACAAACTAAAAAAATAAGAGAGACATTCTTCAATAAGAAGTTGCATGTGTTACATTCCTCTACAAGACCATGGTATGCTGATTTGGTGAACTATTTAGTCACCAAAAAATTCCTCTAGGTTTGTCTAAATCTCAAAAAGACAAGTTACGAATTGATGTTAAATATTATTTTTAGGACACTCATTATCTGTGGAAATTTTACACATATAAAGTAGTTAGAAGATGTGTACCACAAGATGAATTTCATTTCATTCTCACTTTTTGTTATTCTCATTCTTGTGGTGAGCATTTTGGAGCAAAAATAACAGCCCACAAGGTACTTGAAAGTGGTCTTTATTGGCCTTTTATTTTTAATGATGCATATTAATTTTGCAAATCATGTGAAAAATATCAAAGAATATGTAATATCACTCATAAAAATCAAATGTCTTTAATGAATATTCTTGTAAATGAAATTTTTATGTTTGGGGTATTGATTTTATGGGTCCGTTTCTTTATTTTTTTGGGTAATCTTTATATCCTTCTTGATGTTACTTATGTGTCCAAATGGATTGAAGTGAAAGCCATATGAATTAACAATGCTAAGGTTGTTTTAGATTTTGTTAGGACTCACATATTTGACAAGTTTGAAATCCTCAAAGCTATCATTAGTGATCGTGGCACTTATTTTTGCAATCGTTCAATGGAAGCATTTCTATGCAAAAACCATATGACTCATCAAACTTCCACAACCTACCATTCTCAAATGAATGGACAAGTTTAAATTTTAAATTGAGAAATCAAGCTTATTTTGGAGAAAACAGTGCAACCTAACCAGCGAGATTGGAGACTACGACTTGGTAATGCACTTTAGGTTTACCAGACTACTTACAAATCACTTATAGGAATGTCACCTTATAGAATGATTTACAGGAAAGCATGTCATCTACCTATGGAGCTTGAATACAAAGCTTTTTGGGCCATTAAATAATGCAACTTGGATTATGATGCTACTGGGACTGCAAAGAAGTTGCAATTGCAAGAGTTGGAAGAGATACAAAAGGATGTTTTTGAGAATGCAAGGATTACAAAGAAAAGACCAAGAGTCTTCATGACCGAATGATTACAAGAAAAGAGTTTCATGTTTAAGATAAAGTCCTTCTTTATCATTCATATTTAAAACTTTTTCTTGAAAAATTACGCTCTTGTTGGATTGGACCCTTTGTTATGTCTAATATTTTTCCTTATGGTGCAGTTGAAATTAGAAGTTTAGAAACAAACAAAGTGTTCAAGGTCAATAGGCAATGATTGAAAACTTTATATGAAGGTTGGACGGTAGAACTTACCACTTCCATGGAGTTAGCTAAACCAATCTCTGAGGCATGAGCTTACGATATGTCGAGTCAATGACATAAAATAAAAGTGATTACTGGGAGGCAAACCAGAAAAAAAAAATCAGATTTGCTTTCTTTTTCCCTTATCTTTTATTTTTCACATTTTACTTTATTTTTGTCACTCTCTTATATTCCTTTCTCTTTGATTTCAATATTGAGGATAATGTTGTGTTTAAAATGTGGAGGTATTGAGAGAATTTTGGTTTTCTTTGTTGTTTCTATGTTAAAAAAAAAAAGTCTTAAGTTTTATCTTTTGAACTCTCATTGTTTTATGAAAATATGAGTATTATGTATAAGAATTAGTTTAGATAGATGAAAATATAAATTGAATGAGTAAGCCTTCTGACACGACCAAAAGATTGGTGTCTTCTCCCAAGTGCAGAAGTGTCGAAGTAATAAATAACCTGGCAAGACCAGGGTCGAACCACAAGGAGGTTAATTGTATAAATTATATATAAAAAAAATACAATAACAACAATAATAACAATAATAGTAATAGTAATAGTAATAGTAATAGTAGTAATAGTAATATAATAATAATAATAATAATAATAATAATAATAATAATAATAAAGAAGAGGAAGAGGAAGAAGTTGATGAGAATTGTAATATGGAAGATCAATGTAAGAATTAAACAATAATAAAAACAAGTGTCAAGGTTAGAAGATCCACTAATGGTATTTCAAACAAGTATAGTATAAACTCTTATTACTCAACTGGAAACCACACACAAAGGAGGTTCCAATCGGATGATTTGTCATTAATAGCTCATTATAAATTATTAACATGATCATATTAATTATCTTATTTAAGTAACACCAAACTTTTAAATATTATCAGGAATTCATGATGCTAACTTATGTTAACAATAAATCAAGTTCCTTTCATAGCATTAAGGTCCATGTTGAGTTTACACCATACTTATTCTTACACCATTAGTGTAACCTTTTCACCTTGACATAATAAACTTAGCTAAACATAATGAAGAAGAGAAACATAAATAAACAAAAAAAGAACATAAAGAAAATACAAGTTAACTAAGTAAAGGAGAGGAAATGAAAAGCATAAACAAGATATTAATGAAAACAAAACTTAAAAATTACAAAAATATATATATATATATATATATTTATATATATAAAGAGAGAGAGCAAGAGAAAGCTCTTCATCTGAACAACCAAGCCCCCAAATGCATGGCAAATGCCTCCTTTTATAGGCCAAAATTCAAAATTATTGATTTGATGACTAATTGTTGAGTGGGTGGCCAACTCTTGACTTGGTGAAAATCCTTATATTCTTGTCTGAATAAAACAAAATTGCTAGTATTAGAACTGGGTCCACCTATACTTATGAAAGTTGTAGGAAATTGTCGTACCTTTTCAGGACAAAAAAATAGAGGTCATTTGGACTTCTAGAACTCGAGATATGGGCTGAACACTAAATAGTATCTGGGTTGCAGGACAAATTCGGACTTCTCCATTGTTGCTATAATTTGGACTTGAAAACGGACTTCTTAGATCTTGACGTCTACATGAAAGTTGTAGGCCTATGTCTTACCTAATCTGTGTAAAAATTTGAGATCATTTGGACATCTAGAACTCGAGATATGACCCAATTACCAAACAGTGTTCCAGTTTGGACTGCACCAACATCTCTTTTCTAAGTTTAGCCCTCTCTTTGTCCTTTCAATTTCAACACTTGTGTTCATCAATCAATCCTTTCATTTATGTGATAGGCCTACATTTAAGATGAACATTTACCATAAATTAAAGGTATCTTATATTATTGGACTTGGTATTATAAAACATGCTTTAGTTAAGTAGTTATTAATACTTCAAGTGTAAAATGATGATATAAAACCTTGATAAATATGCACTTTTAAGTACTAATCACCTTCAACACTATATTCTTTGATTGTGTATTCTTTCAATGATATGCATCTCTAGAACTTGCTTCATATCTTATTAAGATTACATTCACATTACATATGTACATGAAGATGATAACGACATTAGGAATTTTAACCACTTGAGCCAAAAAACCAACCAATAGCATATTATTCTTAGTGAGCCCTTTTGAGCTTGTTTATCTTTTCTTTGCTTTACCCATGTTGTAAGCCTTAACTTTTTATATGTTTTCCTTTTCTCCTGGCCATGGATTAGTAGAGCATATACTTGTTGATATCTCATCTCATGTGATTATGGTTATAAATTATGTGAAAAGAAAAAAAAAGTGATACTTTATGAAAAGAATGGGCAAAGTTGCTAAAGGTAGACCATTCAAAAACAAAAAATGTGTTCCATTGTATTCTTAAAATTTTATATTGATAGAGCTTGAAATCAAAAGAAGTTAAGTATTGGTGCTTAAACATAGTAAATTTATGTGCTTTGATGAGATATCTTGTTTCAAAATCATTGTTTATAGAATGCTCTACTTTCTTTGGTTTTAACCTTTTCTTTTCCTTTCTTTTACCTCACTTTAACCTTAGCCCAATTACAATAAAAAAAAAAAGCAAGACCTTTTAATTCATGCATTGCTTGTAATATTTTAGTAATGGAGTTGAAATTGAAGAGTAAGCTTATGGTAGAAAATATTCATTGATTGAATTTGAGAGATATAAACATATAAGCCCTAAACATGTGAGTGTTGGAGTGTATATCAGTGGGAGGACCTATCACTTTGGCATGACATAGATTTCATTTAAATCCCAATAATTAATTGAGTTTTGAAGTTCATATGTAAATAAATTCATGAAAATTTACATTTTTATCCTTCTTGATTGTATTCTTGTTTATAATGCATGTACTCTTGGACATTGATGGGAGATTAAGAGGTTAGTGATAGTTATTTTATTTATCTAACTTAATTTTGATTTTATCTCTCATTTCTCAAGGATGAGCAGGAGCTAAGCGTGAAGGTATTTGATGTAACCATATTATTCAATAGTTTTACCTATATTTGCCTAATATTTTGCCTATGTTTTTATATATAAAATGCATTAATATTCTTTGTCTTATGTTTTGAAGGTACCTTTGAATGTAAGATTCAAAAAGAAGTAAATTGAAGATAATTCAGACCATGTTCCAGCCTATGTCAAACATTGGCAGATTTGACCCCTGATCGATGTTTTGTGCAGAGCTTAATCTCTAGAGATCGAAATGAAGTGATTCTAGTGTAATCAGAACACTAACACCCATACCTTTCTATACATATATGGCAAGAAAAAAAAAAGAACATGAAAATCATAGCCTTTAAAGACAAATCTCGTATTTTGCTAGTGTTGATCTTTGGCTATTCCGACTTGAATATCTTGAGTTAGAGAAGTTTATTTCATGCAAACTCAATTTTGTTGGATTTCTGACTCGAAGACCCATCATCCTACCATATTTCTACAGAAAAAGAGCTCATATGAGAGAGATATGATTTTCCTAAGACGACTTATAAATTCTATCAGCAAGCATGTTTTGTGAATATACAAGTCCAATTTTCTTCACAAACATCCAAACCGACATCAAAGTCTTTATTTGAAAAATTTAACTTCTCTAGGTCCAAATTCAAAGCTTGAAGATTTTATGGAAGACTATTTCTTCTTTTATAGGAAAATAGTTATTGCACTACTTAAATGTAAATTGTCTATTTAGAAAAGGACTATTTTATAGGGAAGTATGGATTAACATTTCCTATCAAATAAAAAGAAAGAGAGAAGCGAAGGGAGTGGCTGCTAGAAAGAGAAGAAAAATTCTACCCTTTCCTCCTATACCCAAAATCATGTATTCATATTTTTTCTTGATTAGTTTTTCAATAGACATACAAGGCTAAGTTCTTTTTCTTGGTTGTAAGGACATATAAATCTTTGGATTTCAAAAACTATGACATCTATTTTACCTTTTCTTTTTAATTTATACGATGAGTATATATTTTTTTTATACTTATTTCCTATGATTGCTTAGTTTGATTGTTAGAGTGGACTCCAAGTTATTATTCTAACAAATCTATTGGTAAGTTTGCTATCAAAATCAGAGTTGTGATATCTAAACTTGTGAAGCAACTAAGTTTAATAATTGTGGTGGATCTATGTTATTAATCTTAAGAAAGATATTCGATCAAATCAAGCATAGATTGCAAACAATTATGTTGTCTAGATTTATCAAACTATTTAGTTTTTAAGGCTGTCATTGAATTAAATTGCTAGTACGGACATTATGGTTGTTTAATGGTTAGGGTTAATTACACTGCTGATCGATTAACTAACTAATGTTAAGAAAAGATAAATATTCATAATATAAATTGACGTGTTGTTTCAATGATCAGTTCTGATTTTCGTAGATGGATGTTTACTTAAGACCAAGGTTTTCTCTCTTAATAAGTTTCAAATTTATTTAATTTAGCTTGATTATTTTATTCTATTTACCATAGCATAGCCTAGATAACCTCCAACCCCCCCTCCCCAATTTCATATCATTTAGCATAAAAACCTGAACTAGACCTTCCTCGTGGGAGTGACCTCTTATTTGCTCTATAGTATCTTGTTTATTTAAGCTAAAGTAATTAATTTATGTGACCATGACATCACAATAATTATAATCATATGTAAGTATATTTCAGGTCAAAAGATCATAAAAGAACCAAGAAATCATCAAAATATGCATAATGGCCAACATATCCTAGTAGCCAAAATGGATTGTCCATTTTAAAGAAACAGTCATGCCATTTATATAAAGACGACTAACAATTTTGAAAATGGTCAAACCATTTTTTGGAAATTCCAAAAATTCCCATAAATCCTAACAATCTTCAAAGCAACACATTTCGTGTATAAGGCGTATGTTATAATCAAGATTAAAACGTATGCATGCCTTTTATAACATAGTCATAACTACTTGTGTATAACATATTCATAACATTATATCAACATTATAACATAAAATGCACACACAATCAATCATAATTCATCCTAATCTTATAACACAATATAAACATACAATCCATCATTATTCATCAAAATCTTCTCCTCTTTGTATGGCCGAAGTTGGATGAGCACAAAATATATGTGCTTGTAAATCCTAATTTTGCTATTGTTTCCCTCTCATTGTGATCATGAGATTGTGAATTCATTGATTGAGGGAAGTGATAATAGGTCGGGGGATTGGGGTGTTTCCATCTTGTAGACGAAGTCACTCGTGTCTTCATCCCATTTAAACAAGTTTCAGAGGAACAAGGCTTGATTGAGATTGAACCTGAATTCAATTGAATTCTCTTAAAGGTTTATCCCTTGCACATTGAAAAATATTGTGAGAAATTATCCATAAATAAAAAGAGAGTTTGGATTCTTGGACACATATGCTTTTTTTAAGAATAAGAGCTAGAAGATTAATCTTACGATAGATCTTAAGAGAAACCATTACCCAAATAGTAAGCTAATCTAGATGTTTGTTTGGACTTTCATGAGGAAAAAACAACCTATAGTGATTTTATATAGGACTCAGGTTGAAATACTTGGGAGATTTGCTGATCTTGAACCCGTAAATATTGCCTTTTGATTTTGTCCTTAAACAATTTTATATTACTCATTTGGGGGAAATGTCAAGTTCATACCTTTTGGACCCTCTTCTTTTAACATATCCTCCCCACTTAAAGGCAACAACAATTATATGCCAACATCATTTACGGTGATTGTGATAGGCCTTTTTGTTCACCATATTAGAACTTAATTTTGACTCAAGATTGGCATAAAATTGCCTAGTATATCAATATAGATTTAGTTTCTTTCATTAACCACAAGATTATGTCATTATATATGAATCACTAGCTATCTAACATTAGAAAATACTCCTAATTCATAAAGAGTCATTTTGCATCCTCTAGTGAGATTTCTTTTATAAAGTATTTGAGTATAATATTCCTTAATTGAGTTTTTATTTGTAAAGAAGGATCTTGGATAAAGGGGACTATTTTTAAAAGGTATATCATACTTACTTGAAGAAATGATATTGAAAGCTTGGTTAGAGAAAGCCATGGAGAAGGATAAAAGAAATGCTTAGAAAAAAATAAGAGCTTTGTAAAGAAAAGCAAGCTAGAAAAGAGAAAGACTTTATAAAGTTTTGAAATGGGTAAGTGTTTCTCTTTTGAATTATATAGAAAATATGTCTATAAATAACATTTTTACACATGGAAAAAATAAGTGAATTGTCTTGTGATTAGACAAATGAATGAGAGCTTGCTTATTGGAGGATATGATGTAAAAGTAATCATGTTTTGTGTAAGAGAGGGTAAGTTTTATGTAAGTAGATTTACACTTCATAAGAAAATATCATGCATTCCTATGGAATAGGTAAGTTTTGTTCTTACACATGTTTCTTCTCATTAATTAAATGGTTATTTCAAGTTGACAAGATAAAAAAATTTCAAAGACCACAAAAATCCTTTATCCCTAAATTACCCTTCGAAAATTAAGCCAAGCATGAAAGAAATTGAGCCAAAACTTTATCTCTTTTATTTCCAACTAGATTCTCTTCTTTCGGTCAAAACTTAAGTATCCAAGTATTTGTCTCTTTCTAAAGGACTAAAATGGAGTTTTCCCTTCCAAATAAGCTTATTTTCTTATACGTAATCACAAACTCAATAGTAATATCACTTTTTTAAACATGATTGTGAATAAAATGATGTCTAATTTCAATGTGCTTTGTCCTCAAATGTTGGATTGGATTTTTAGTCAAATTGATTACATTAGTATTATCACAATAAATATGAATATGGTCTAACTGTAGACCAAAGTTCATAAGGGTTTGTTTCATCTATAGTACTCGGGCACAACATGATCCAACAATAATTTATTCAACTATCATAGTGGAATTTACCACTGAAATTTGCTTTTTGTTAGACCATGAGACTAAGGCATTTACTAAGAATTAACAAGTCCCACTAGTGGTTTTTTTTAAAATTGACTATGCAACTGGCAAAGTTACTCGTCTAAGAGCACAAGTTACTCGTCTAAGAGCACCAAATACCCAAATCAATTATGCCTTTCATATATCTAAAAATGTGTTTGATGGCACAAAGGTGTGACTCTCTAGGAATAGCTTGAAAATGTACACATAGGCAAACACTAAACATAATATTTGGTCTACTTGCCATTAGATAAAGTAAACTACCAATCATACCTTGATATTTCTTTATGTCCACATCTTTATCATGTTCATCTTTATCGAGTTTGGTGGTAGTGTTCATTAGAGTTAGGTTTGAACTCATAGATTCTAAATCAAACTTCTTGAAAAGCTCCTTGGTCCATTTAGTTTTTCTAATGAATATATCATATTTGTCTTGTTTGGTTTGAAGTCCAAGGAATAAGGTTAATTCTTTCATTATGCTCATCCCGAACTCTTTATGCATATAATTTTCAAATTCCTTGCACAAAAACTCATTAGTTGCACCAAATAAAATATCATTGATATAAATTTTCATAATAATTAAATCATTATTTTTATACTTTAAAAAAATATTGAATATATTTTTTCTATGTTAAATGACACGACCAAAAGCTTGATGTCTTCTCCCAAGTGCAGGAGTGTCGAAGTAATAAATAACTCGGCAAGACCGGGGTCGAACCACAGAGAGGTTAATTGTATAAATTATAAATAACAATACGACAACAACAACAATAATAACAATAATAGTAATATTAAGAGTAATAATAATAATACTCAGTACGTGGCATTGTTATACCTGAGAATGATCTAAAAGATCGGATCACAGGTTTCCAACCTATATACTGAGTTTATGAAAAGATCAAAGAGATATATTATATAATATAAACAGATTTCTGATGCGAATGAACAAAGCAAGATCAACAATGTCAGGATCCTTGATCAAACACAGAGCATACTTAACATACATATAATATAACAAGAATATAAATAATAATAGTAGTAGTAATAATAATAAAGAGAGTTTTGAGAGGTAAGGTTGATGTAAGGATTAAATAATAATAAAAACAAATGTCGAGGTTAGAGGATCCACTAATGGTACTTCAAACAAGTATAGTATAAACTCTTATTACTCAATTAGAGACCACACATAAAGGAGGTTCCAATTAGATTATAATTTGTTAACATGATTACATTAGTTATCTTATTTGAATAATGCTAATACTTGTAAATGTTGTCAGGCATTCATGATTATAACTTATGTTAACAACAAATCAAGTTCCTTTCATAGCTCAGGTGTCGGTTATACCATACAGTATGGGCTATGAAAGTGCCAAGTATTTGTTGTACCAAGTGTTATGCAACATAAATCTAGATTAACCATTTAACAAGCAAAGTATTAAAAGTGAATAAGATAACAAATATAAAACATGTTAGTATCCAACATTAAGATCCATGTTAAGTTTATATTATACTTATTCTTACACCATTAGTGTACCCTTTTCACCTTGACATAATTAACTTAGCTAAACATAATGAAAGAAAGAAACATAAATGAACAAGAGAAGAACATAAATGAGAAAGAAGTTAACTGAGTAAAGAAAAGGAAATGAAGTGCATAAACTTGATATTAATGAAAGCAAAACATAAGCAATACAAGAGAAAAAGCAAGAGCATGATCTTGATCTGGAAACTAAGATGCCTCAATACATGGTAAATGCCTCCTTTTATAGGTCAAAATTTGAAACTATTGATTTGTTGACTAATTGATGAGTAGGTGGCCACATCTTGACTTGGTGACAATCCTTATCTTCTTGTCTGAACAAGACGTCATTGCTAACATCATAATTTGCACAGAATCCTCAGGAAAGTTCTAGGAAATTGTCTCAGCTTTCTAACAAAAAAAAAAAGATGAGGTCATTTGGCTTCTAGAACTCAAGATATGGGCTGAACACTGAACAGTATTTAGGCTGCAGGACAAATTCAGACTTCTTCGTTGTTACTATAATTTGGGCTTAAAAACGGCCTTTTTAAATCTTGAGCTCCTCATGAAAGTTATAGGCCTATGTCTTAACTTTTCATCCATATAAAATGGACCTAAATTCGAGATCTAGAGCTCCAGATATGATCCAATTACCGAGCAATGTTCCAGTTTGGATTACATCAGCATCTCTTTTCTAAGTTTGGCCATCTCTTTGTCCTTTCACTTTCAATACTTAAACTCATCAATCAATCCTTTCATTTATGTGATAGGCCTGCATTTAAGATGAGCATTTACCATAAATTAAGGTATCTTATAGTATCAAACTGGTTATTATAAAACATGCTTTAGTTAAGAAGTTATTGATGCTTCAAGTGCAAAAAAATGATATAAAACCTTGATAAACATGCACTTTTAAGTACTAATCATTAAATCCTTTCAAGAAAAAAAGAATTTTTCTGCTTAGTCTTTTATACCAAGCTTTAGGTGTTTGTTTAAGACCATACAAAGCTTTTTTTTTTTAGTTTAAAAACATGATTTGGAAAATTATAGCTTCAAGACCAGGAGGTTGCTTAACATAAAAATTCTTCTTAGATATAACCATTTAAAATGTATTTTTACCATCCATTTGAGAAAGTTTGAAAATCTTAATACATGCAAATACAAGCAACATATGAATAGATTTTATTCTAACTACGGGGACATAGGTCTCATTATAGTCTATACATTCTTCTTGGTTGTAGCCTTGTGTAACCAATCGAGCTTTGTTTTGAACAAATTCTCTGGATTCATTAAGTTTGTTGTGAAATATCTATTTGGTTCCAATAATAGAATGACCTTTGGGCTTAGAGACTAATTCTGATACTTGATTTCTTTTAAATTGATCAAGCTCCTCTTGTATCAAGAATATGCAATAGTCATCACTAAAGGCTTCATCACTGTTTTTATATTCAAGTTTAGAGATAAAAGCAACATTACCAATTTGATTTATTATAGAGGTTGTTGTTCTTACTTCACTTATTGAATCACTAATTGTGAGAGTTCTCTTGGTCATTGGATTGCTTTGGGAAGGCTTTAAAGCTCTCTTTGCTTATATTGATAAATTTGTTCTGTTGTCACCATTGGATCTTTTTTTTTAGATTAACGTGGGTGTCCGGGCCAGCTTGCGTGCACCTCGACTAATCCACGGGCCCTGAAGTTAACGACCATGTAAGCCTCCAGTAGTCATCATATGAGCAACCCAGGGCTCGAACCTGAGACCACAGAGGGAGCAAACCTCTTGGTCCCAAGCTCTTACCACTTGACCACCTTTTTTACCATTATTAGTCGTGGTGTCTTCTTGGTCTTTATTTAGGTTTAACCTACAAAGACAACATCTACACCAACTTCTCTTCTTTTTTTTTTTTTTTGTCTTTTTACGATCACAAGGGTTAGACTTATCAAATACAACAAGCATATATTCTTCAACTACTAGAATTTTACAATTATATATTCTATATGCTTTGCTAATTGAAGAGTAACCAAGAAAGATGCCTTCATCATATTTGGAATCTAATTTTTCTAAATTATCTTTGGTATTTAAAATGAAACATTTTGAACCAAACATCCTAAAATATGGCATGTTGGTTTTTATTTCAAACCAAAGCTTATATGGAGTTTTATGCAAGATTGGTCAAAGCAAAATTCAGTTTGAAGCATAATGAGAAGGGTTTATGGTTTCCATCCAAAAATATTGAGGCAAACCATACTCATTAAGCATAATTCTTTCCATTTCTTGAAGAGTGCAATTTTTCCCTTTTACAACACCATTTTGTTATGGAGCTCTAAAAGCTAATCAAAGAGTTGAAGATTCATGCTTCTTTACTTCACTCTAGAGTATTTATACCATTTTGTTATGAGTATGGAAGGAGAAATTTCATCTGGTTTGGTCTAATTTCTTACTTCACTCTAGAGTATTTATACTATTTCATTACCTTCTTTACATGTGAGGCCTTACCTTATACAATATTAATATTTTCATAAGCTCAACATTAAAATCTTTTGACTTACAAGTTCTTACTTTTTATAAATCAAGTGGTCAAAGTGTCTTTTACACTTTAATAATAATTTGCTAACTTAATGAATAGAAGATTTAACCTCACAAAATACAATAATAAAGAACCAAGGTTTTTTTTTTTTTTTTTTTTTTTGGGGGGGGGGGGAGATGAAACTTTGCATAATCATAAACCTATAATACATTCCCAAGAAAAAATCATTGATTAATATTTGATATATCAAAACAAAGATTAATTGATCGTTGGTCCAACATTTAGTTGATTAAAAAATAAAAAGCAATTAATATTATGATAGGTCAAGAGACTGTCATGTGTAGGGTTGAAAGAAAAATTATTGTTCATGACTTGTTGGGTTTCATTATAAGTGTATCTCTTATTAGCTCTAGATTTCTTTCTTTTATTTCTAAGCTTTTCTTTCCTTCTTATGGCTCTCCCTCCTTCCTCTGTAAATACCAATCTGAAGTTCTGAACCGATATAAATAAAATGAGTATTTTTTTATAGTTACTTGTAATAAATAGAATATAAATATTATATTGTTAAACTCGACTGAAACTTAATATATATATATATATATATATATATATATATATATATTAAGCATAATAAACAAAATATAAATATCTAAATTCTTATACAAGACCAAAACATGATCATAGATGCTCATGGCTAACCCTACCCTTCATGCAATGAAGCGACAAAACAAAAATCTTACCTCTGGAGTAGTATTCGACTCAGCAGGTGATTTTTATTTAATAATGGTTTTTTTTTCTAGTTATGAGCATCTAGAAAGGCCCAATTTGAGATGTCATGCTTGAGGCGAGGAGCTTGTCTTGCGTGTAAGTTTTGAGATTAGATTTGAGTAGGGGTGTGCAAAAAAACCGGAAAACCAAGAAAACCGAGAAAACCGAGAAAAAATTAACCGAAAAACCCGAACCGAAAAAAAAAACTAATTAAACCGATTAGAATAGTTAGGAAAAATCCCGGTTCGGTTCGGTTTTCGGTTTTGTAATGCAGGAACCGGTTTAAACCGGACCGAACCGAACCGGTTCAAAAAAAGCACTATAAATAGAAAAATTATCCCCCATTCTCACTCTTTTTCTCCAACCCTAGCCGCAACCCCCTTTCACTCATTCTCTCCATCTCCTTCCCAGCAGCCCCCTCCCCCCTCCCCCTCCCCCTCTCCCCCTCCCTCCCAGCAGCCCCCTCTCCCTCTTTCTCTCCCTCTACCTTTACCTCCCAGCAGCCCCCTCTCACCTTTTTAATTTGTTTTTCCATTGATATACATGGCCATGTCCTCGTTGCTTCCTGCTTTTCTTCTCTGCTACTTTCCATTTCCTGGCTATCTTCTTGTTTACTAATTATACAAGTTGCAAGACTTTTTGAGGGGACCACTTGGGAGAGTGAGAGGACATCATATGCTAGATGTTCTTCTTTTGAAAGATGCGTGGGAGCCCTTGGATCCTTCCATTTCAATATCCATTGTTATGATCAAGGCATGAGAAAAATTATAACCGTTTGATGTATTCTGGTTAAGGGTTTTGATTTATAGCAGAGTTTTGGATTTGGAATGAAATGAATGGTGTTGATTTTTGGCTTTTAATTCGTTTGTATATAGGTTTTTTCGGTTTTTTGAAATAAAAAACCGAACCGGACCGGACCGAAACCGGTCGGTTTGACTCGGTTTCGGTTCGGTTTCGGTTTTTTTTCAAAAAAAAAAAAAGAACCGGTTTGGTTGTTTTTTTCAGTTCAAAACCGAACCGAACCGAAAATGCTCACCCCTAGATTTGAGGGATGAAGTGAGATAAATTGATTATTATTTTTTTTTAATTGCCAGTAGCCATGTAATGAAGAGGTAGAAACTGGAATGGCACATGCATTTCAGGCTCGCAGCATACAGCACACAGCTTGAGGTCGCTAATTTTTTTACATCACCACTTCAAGGAAAAGGCTTCCGACTATGTCAGTATGTCTACTCATTTAGCCAGCCTGCTGAGTGGTGTGGGTAAGGATGTTGAGGACCAGGAGCAAAGCCCATCGAATCAAACCGGTATCCAGCTCCCGGTGCCCTAGGATCGTAACTGCCACCCGGTGCTCTAGGATCGTAACTGCCATTTCTATTCAGCATGGATGGCTCGGGACCCAAACTACTCATCCTTGTATGGTTTAATTCATCTAGCCGGGGAGCATATCGCTGCATCGCTGACACATTCATCATATAGGATGGTTCTGCTGCCGATCCCGTATGCCCATAAGGGATAGCTGGTGCTGGTTCCATATGGCCATATCCCAGATATCGCCCGCTTGGATAATTCCACCGAACAGAATCGGCACCTTGTAGCCCGTAGAGGTGAACTTGTGGCTGTCTATCAAATTCTGTGACATTCGCCATGCATCGTGTAGATTGCTCCTCCATATTGCCACCACTGGACAATCCATGGATGTTGAGTGAATAAGACTCGTGAATATTAGTGCAGTGCCTTCTATTCATGTCATCATGATTTCTGGCCCAGCTTCCGCCATAAGGTGTTCCATGCTGCTGCGAATATGAATCAGAAAAGCTAGGGTCCAAATGCTGATAGCAATTTTTGCCTATGTCAGCCTGTGATTGCTTTTCAACAGATCTAGATGAACCGTCCAGTGAGGATCTACCATCAATATTGGGTGGTGGTGAAGGACCATGCACTCCCTTGTCTGAATCACTTGGAGAAGGCTTCTTTCCACCATTCTGTCTGCCCTCCAGTGATTTCTCACCCGTTCCTCTTTCAACCATTTTTTCACCTTGCCTTTTCTTCCTTGAAGTCTCATCAGAATGGCTCTTCCTAGGGCAATGACTATCTTGGCTTTCTCTATCACTGTTGTTGCATTGAGACCTTCCTTTATGACCATCATTAACTATTCCACAATTGGATTCTTCTGGCTTTTTACTTTGCAAGGGAATATAATTTGGAAGCATCGATGCACCAGCATTGTTATATTGATCATTAACAGGATCAGGGGTTTTTGTTTCAAAGTGGTTTTTTTCCAAATTTGATATTTCCTGTTGCCTGAACGGATGACCACGCTTCTGAGCTATTGCCTTGTGTTTTGCACTCCACTCTTGCCGGCTCCAAAGATAAAGAGGTGGGGCAGTCACATTCCACTGATCCATTTGCTTGTCATTCTCATTAACAGACCCAGGCAGATAAAATGACTGGAAAAAAAAAGAGGGTCATAATGAAATAGAAGATCCAAATTGATCCCGAAAGGAACTGCAAAATGCATGTCATATACCTTCCCTGACAAAAAGTGATCATCCTCCCAGACTAAATCGTAAGGTTTCTTTTTGTCTAACCTGATCAAAGACAATAAAAATATTGTGTGAGAGAGAGAGAGAGATGGAGACAATTAAATGCAAACCATTACCTCTCTGTTTCTGGTGGAACAATAAGAATAAGGAGTTTGGGTTTAAACTGAAGAGCCTTGTCAATGAACTTGTTAGCCAAGGCTGCTTTAACTCCAAAAGGAGGATTAAGTCCCATAATCTGCTTAAGGAAAAAAAAAGATCAATCAGACCATTCATTTAAAAATCTCTGTAACCCAGGTTACTTATTCTTTACTCAAAAGGGAACAATCATTCCTACCAACTGTGAACCCTTTTTTGGCAGTTCATCTGGACAAACAGTCATCCAATCCCTCTTCTCAAAATTAAAGTGATTCTGCCAGGCATAAGAAAAGATACCAAACAATCAAAATTTGGAAAAGCACTTAGATGCAAACACACATAGTTCAGCACCAATGCTTGACAGCAAAATACACTAACAGTTTGATGTAGACAAAAAGAAGAAGCAAAATGCGTATCTTTTTGTAGACAAAGGTATTTCTGTAATTTACATATTTGCCGGAAAATCTGGAAATATTGCCGAAGCCTGGTTTTTATTTTCTGTTTAGCAATCTATTAGTTCCAAAGTAATTATTTTTATTAGATTTTTGCTATTCTAAATAGACTTATAATTTTCTTATGTTGGAAAATAAGTCCTTGTTAGCCTTGGAGTACTAGCAACTTTAAAGGAATGCAATGCCTAATTTTCATAAATCAGTTTGAGAAGAAAATTTCAGTAACTTTGTTTGATTATGTGACTCAATCTTCCTTTTGGTGTGACTCCTAAGCACCTTGGAAGTGATTCCTAGAAACCCCATTAGTGTGACTCTTAACAGTTTCTAGAATTTCCAACAACTCAAATTCTATATTCCAAACATCCACGCATTCAAGCCGAATGCCCCATCAATCCTATAGCTATTAGTCATCAAAAGGTTAACTCAGACTATAAAATTACTATTGACATCCATAAACAGCCCCCCTGAAACTCAACTCCAGAACAGCACCAGAAGTTGCCTGCATCATAGTCCATATAGCAAACTTAACCACAACAACTCCATTGAGTGACAGATCACAATTTTTAGGTAGAAAAAAGGGACCAAAGACAAGTTCTTTTTATCAGCAATTTATTCCCATAGATTATTGGAACAAGTAAAAGACTAAATGCATAACAGCAGGCCCTCCAACGTTCTAGCTTGAAACACACTAGGGTACTGAATGATGCAAGCATTAAAAGGTTGCACTTCCAACGCCATATTTATTTCCCTTCCAATCAAGGTCCAGCAACTGTCAGAAGATACAAATAAAACTGCCTGATATCCAAGCATTAAGAATTTCCCCCCTTCCACAACATAAAATCACCGCAATAGGATTGTATAAGATAAAATGTTTATGTTAATATTTCTAGCACAAGCATGCTTGTGCCTCTACACAAGGAAGACATCAACCGTACACAGGAGGCTATGCTGGAGGTTTATAGAAAATTAGAATGTTTCAAGCTACCTCGCGTACCAAAGAAGGTAATTTGATCAAAGAAATTGTTTTGGGCTTTGGTTTGTAGCTCATCCAATTTTGTCACTTCCCTCAGAATTCTTTTGCTTCGCTGGAATCATCCTTAAGTATGATCTAATGGGTCTTACACTTGAGTTTCTATTTTTACTTATCCAGTTCATATCCGTGATTACTAGTTTCAAGGTTGAGATCCTCACCTGGGTTAAAGGAAACTTCACTAGATTACAAGTATTGATGACATCACCAGGAACTCTCAGTTCATCATTTTGTTGATTTGAAAGTGATTTCTTGTTAGAGATTTTGTTAGTTTCTTGTTTCTTGTTTTTCTTTTTCTTTTTCTTTTTCTTTTTCTTTTTCTTTTTTTTGCCTTTCTTCAAAGACTGCTTGCCATCATTTACATCAATATTCACTGCCACTTGAGGACACAACCTGGTTCTTTATTTCTTGCTTTCCTTGAACCTTGAAACCACCATCAAACCTCACTATGTTGAGTGTGTTCAGCAACCTACAAACTGCCACCAAACATTGGCCTAACCCCACAAGTTTTTGCTTCTGATTTTTTTTAAAAAAAAAAATTATTATTATTATTTTTTAATTGAGGGGGAGACCAGATACCTATGAATCTGCCTTAATATATTTTAAATTTTCTCAATAGTTCCACTGGAAAAAATGCCAAAACTATCATAACCTCGAACCTATTATCCGGTGCATGCTTCTGTTATAAGACATTATTAGACATAACACAAATTTAGTTATATACCCCCAAGCCACTTCTAAGGCCAACCCATATATGTATAACAAATGAACTTTAAAAATAATACTAATAAAAGCCAAGCCAATACACAGATGATCAAATATATGTGGGGCTTGTTATCCTGCCCACTATTCAGGTAGGTAAAGCTTGAATTTTTTAACTATAGGGAAATCATTGAGGAACTAAAAATATATGGGTAAATTTATGCCCCCCCTTCAAATAATACAAGACCCCTGTATAAGTAAAAAACCATATTCATGCAGCATTTTCAGTGTTATCTATA